>CM035092.1:45399771-45867122 GCA_020205505.1 Panax japonicus | reverse complement strand
TTACACCACATCCCAGGGAAGTTATTGTTGATTATTCGCAGTTAGTGCATACTTAATAATTCAAATTGAATTACTGATTCAGAAATATATTTGTAAGATTACTGTTGTTGAATATTCAAATCTGTCGAAGTTAGAATTGACAGTACAGATAATTCCTGTTTATTGTCAAATTGTGTTGAGAAATGTCGTCTAGCTAATTATTCTGCTAGACAAACATTTTAGAACTTGATAAATTCAAGAAAATAATTCAATTGTTATTGGTAGAATTGATGCCAATTATTTCAGCAAGATCGATAAGTAAATAGAATTTGAAATCACAGTATTTCGTTGTAAATCAAAATCTTGATTCTAAGACTGAGAAGAACAACCTTTTATAGAAGGGAACATTTTGGGTCGTGAATTCGACCTTTGCGCGCGTTTTGAGTATTATGCATAATATAGGGTACAAGGAGTTGGCCGGCTCTAAGTACTTGCAGTGGGGTATGATTTAATATTTATGGTTATCCTGATACTCCTAGTTTATATCAAAGTAAATTCTTTGATGGATACCCGAGAAAAAATAAGTTCAAAGATCTTGTGTGATCGCTCAGTATAAATCTGGAAAATTATTCCACTTTGTTATTGTGTAGAATTGATTCTCGTAGAATTTTGAAAGCACTGTACTCTTTCATTATCAAATTATGGTGTTGCATAGAAAAGAGAAGCTTTTTTATTGATTAACGATTTGTTCAGCTAATTCAAAGTTCCCGAACTTTGGTTTCCTTCTATCAAAATAGATAATCTATTATTGTTGATTCATATACATTTATTGTATGTCTTAACTTGTGGGGAGAAACTAGGTTGCTCACCCTTGCTATAAATAAAACATTTCAGCTAGGAACGAGAGAGGCCAGCGTGTCAAAGAAGAACAAAGGCAAAGGCACGATGCTGGAGTAGTATAAAGAACACATTATTATTATTATGTTATTTTGTAAACCCTTTTGTTTATCTAAGGGGGTATGTTTGTAATTTAAGGTTAGAAACCTGGGACTTATGTATTAACAACTTATGTTAATAATTTATATATTCCTATTTATATTAGAATGGGTAGTTAAAATGATATTATAGTGTGAATCGTGAACACCAAATTTGGGAGTCAGGTAACCCGGAGTTTGGGGGTGTCACATAGATCATGCATATGCATTCATGTAGTTGAGTTAGGTTGTTATTTTTAGTTCTTTTTGTGTTTTGCTTGAGGACAAGCAAATGTTTAAGTTTGGGGATATTTGATGAGTGAGTTTTATACCCATGAATTGAGTGCATTTGAGCTTAATCTTTTAGAAGTTTTTAAGTGTTTGTGTTTATTCATGCATGTTTTACGTTGTTTTGTAGGAATTAGGACAAAAGTTACTTGGATCGACGTTTGGGGTTGCTAGATTCGCATTTTCGGCTTACCATTGACATAACATCCACTTCAGGGCTAATTTCAGCATTGTTCTGAACCTTATTTCGGAACACTCAAAGAATAAAAGTTGTAGATCTACGTCCCCTCTTTCCGGAACATCTTTAATCATCAAAATCAGAGTTCAAACGAAGAAGTTATGGCCATTTTCCCAAAGGACATCAAAGTAGAAAATTCCAAAAAAGCCCCTGCGCGGGGGTGCCCATTCCTAGCCTATTTCCAGTGTCGGGGCGCTAGGGGGAAACTTCTCAGCGCCGTGAATAGCGCCGGGGAGCTGGGGAAGGGCCTGGTAAAGCTTGGACGCGTTTTGGGGCGAATTTTGACACTTTTTTTAAATTAAAAAAAGTTACAATACCCATTAAACAAACTGCCCAAATCTCTCAAGACTCTGAGTTATTGAAAAACTCTAAAGAATTGGCTGAGAAATTTTCCTATATCATTGATGTGACAACCCAAGAATTTGGACAAAATTTATAAAATCTTAAATGATTGATTTAAGGTCAAATATTAGACCTAGACAGAAAATAAGTGTATGCGTTTAATGTTATTGGGATTGAATTTTGAGGATTTCAAAATTCGGTGAAGGATATAGGTGAATTATTCAGGATTAAGTGTTTATGTGAATATGTTCTGTGTTTATGATTAATGATGTGTTCAGAATGTGGTTAAGGATCATGAGTTGATCAGATAAATTACATCTGTGATAAACCCTAAGTATATTTTAAGAACGACAGCGTTCAGTTAGAAAACCCTAACGTCTAATAAGAAACCCTAGAAATCGGTTTTGAAAACCCTAGTTTCAGTTTCGGGAAATCCGAAATCCTGATTCGGATATTGAAAACCCTAGATTGGGAATGCAATGTGTGTACAAGGTTAAACGTCATTAATATTAAATTAATTAGGAAAAACCCTAATGAATTATCTAAAATCTTAATTGATTGTTTGAAAACCCTAATACCAGATCTGAAAACCCTAATTTCAGAATCTGATAAAATGAAACCCTAATCTGGGAATATAACGGAGAATTTTAATGCTTTAGTGCTATGAATTAAGTATTAATTAGGGTAAAGGTTAATTAATTTACAAACCCTAATTTTCAATTTATGGAACCCTAATTGTTCCGTCAGAAACTCTAATTGTTCAGTGGTGGTTTTAATTGCTAAAATTAGCAATGTTAATTAGGAAACCCTAATCCTACTTATTTCAATTTATGAGTAATTAAAAAACTCTAATCTAATTACGAGATTTAATTTCTAAATTAGAAAATTAAATTTTCTATTAGAAACCCTAATTATTGGGTTATAAACCCTAATATGTGATTTGACCCTAATTGCTTTTCTAGCGATTGTAATTAGGAAATGCTAATTCTAATTAGCAAGAATGAATGTATGATTAAGAAATTTTTATATAATTAAAAAATTCTAATTATAAATTAGAAATATTAATTTTCTATTTTTATAACCGAAATTCGGAAATGTTAGAAATTAAATTTGGCAAAGTTAAGGGTTAAAACTTAAACCCTAAATTCTCCAAACCCTAAACCCTAAGGGTTTCATCAAATGCAAAATCTAGAAATAAATGGAAATGACAAAAATGCCCCTTTTGTGCATTTCTATTAGTAGCTTGTAAATCTTGGCAATATCTTGGGTGGTTGAACAACCCTAACCCTAACCTAGCCTAGCATTTGACTTATTATCCAGCAACTCAGCCTAATTCAGCAGATTCATGCATTTGGAACATGATATTAATAGATTTAGAGAGAGAAAAAGACGCTTGACATTTCATTTTTCTCCAAGCCTTGTCTCTCTCTATATTTTCGGGAGTTAGAGTGAGAAAGTGTAAGAAACAAAACCATGATCAAACTTTAGCAATCCAATAACATGAATCAAAAGTCAGAAATCAAGATCAAAGTTCATAAGAGGTTTAAACCCTAAATTTCGAAATTTATGATTTTGATGTTTAATGTTGTTGTTTGTTGGTTAAATATGTGTTATAAGGTGTCAATTAGAGATCTGGGTTGTTGGATCATGGATCCATAACACCTAGATGCTCGAATCTAGCAATTTAGAAAATTTGGAAATTTGGAAAAATTTGAGTCTGACAGCCTTATGTCAGACCTCGTAGATCTTTATGTGTTAGATGTTTAGTGTGTTTGATGTTATAGATCTATTCTATGTCATGAGATCTTTCATTTCCAACTTGAATCAAGTCCAGATCTTGTCTAGATCTTAAGTTATATGCAGTCAAACGGCGTTGACTGGCCAAGAATCTGGGTAAACCCAGAAACCTAGATTTCTGACAACGTTTTTGCAGGCTCTAGATCTTGCTGTGTGTTAATGTTTTGGCCACGTTTTTGTGTTGATATTGTAGCCTGACATGAATACTACATGTTAAATGCTTTAGATCACTTTGATCCGTAACCAAACCGTATAAAATATGTGGTCAAACGTGGGATGAAAAAAACTGCTCAAGAACATTTCTGGGTAACCCAGAAATGTTCAAGAACAGTTTTTCTTGTCTACTTTGTCCAACTTAAATATTGAGCTGGTGTTGTTGTTAGACTAATCTGATGTTCTGAAATTATACTCGGACATCAAGACTATAAGTGTGAATCTTTATATCACACAAACCATAAATAGACTGTAAGTTATAAGGACCCAAACTAGGTACCTATGAATCTGGAAAACCCAGAAAGACGAAGAACAGCTCTGACAATGATTTCTGGAGCCCAGATCTTACTGATATGTTGATGTTTGGTCATGAAATGAGTTTGTAGTTATAGTACTACATGAGTACTACAATCTGAAAGTCTTAACGAACCCAGAAATCGAACAGAACACGGATTAAAAAGCCGGTCAAACCAGCCCCTCGCACACTGATTTGTCAGTGTTCTTGAGTGAAGAACACTAATGGCGACAGACAAGTGTCGCTAAAGGCCTATAGCGACGGTTTATTTATTATTTTCCGAAAAATGATTAAAAATTAGAAAAAAATGGTTTTTAATTATTAAAAATGCCAAATAAATTATGAAAAATTATTTTAAAGTCTGAAAAATAGTTTTTAACTATTTTGAGTATATTTCGAAAAATATTTAGTATTTTTGGAATATAAATGGTATTTATTTATTTAATTATAATATTAAATAAATTATTTAAAAATAGTTTTAATTAATGAAAAATCATGAAAAATTATTTTACGGTATAAGAAAATATTTTAAGTTATTTTTGATGACTTTTAATATTTTGGAATGAATTTCATTAATTAATCAATATTAATGATAATTAGTTTATTTAATAGATATATTAAATAAATTATGAAAAATTAGAATTAATGCTTTATAAATCATATAAAAATGATTTAAGTGTTATAAAAATATTTTAAGTTATAAATTATAACTTTTGATATTTAGTCATGAAAATATTAATATTTTAATATTAATAGCAATTATCGAATAATGGATTTAAGTGTTGGAAAATCATATAATTATGATTTTAAGGTATTAAAAATACTTTGTGATATTATAATTATATTATAATATTATGTAAGGATTTTCATTAATATTTTATATGAAATGAATATTAATGATTAAGGAATTATGTGGTATTTAATTTATTTAAATACGATATTAATGATTGGAAAATCATGATAAATGGTAATAATTATCCAAAAATTATTACAAGCCTAGGAAAAATGTTTTGACTGATAAGAAAATTATCTGTGATAATGGTTAAGTGGTTAGGCAGAGTTTAATTGAACTTAAACTCGATTTTTGTCCGACTAGACTGTCGGGATGATAGAATTGTGTCGGTTTCAACTCAGACTGAAATAGTTTGACTTAATGCTAAGTCTTATGTGCTATATAGACTGATAGGCTTATGTGGAAATGTGTTTAGGTTATTCTGTGGATATAAATATAACAGTAATATACTGTGATGATATTATTCTAATATTGGAGATCTATATTATTAATATTAGGTCTTCGGATAAAGCGTTATAAATTGCGTGCGGTAATCAACAGTTCAGGCAAGTTTTCTTATACTTAACTCTGCTAAGAGTGTTTCATTCAAGCTGATGGTTAATCGTTGTTGATTGCCATAAAAATTGTACTCTGTACATCTTGCATGTATAAGTCAGGTATGAAAGGCTGATCACCTTCATTACCAGTTGGTTCAGAAATGTTTGTTCATGTTTAAAACTTGTTCAGTCAAAAGTTTGTTCGTAATAATTCTCAACTATATTGATGAATTATAGTCAGCTTATTATTCATACTCTTCAATCATGATATATTGTTATATTGTTGTATTTAAATTTGCTGGGCAACTTTCATGCTCACCCTTGCTATATCATGATAAAACATTGCATATAAGGCGAACGTGTTCGTATACAAGAAAAGGTTAAGGCCAAGTTCAGCTTGGGATATACGTGCGACTATCTTGTAATAGTTTATTTTGATAAATATTATTGTGTAATAGATATTTTATGAATTGTGTCTAAGTTAAGGTTACTCGACCTTGGGATAAGTGTGTAATGTATTGTATAAACAATTTATGTTTATATCTTCCGCAATTAGTGAAAGAAATAGCGTACCGAGTCCGCGGCGATTCGGGGCCCGGATTCGGGGATGCTACAGTTGATATCAGAGCTGTTAGTTATGAAGCTTAGGTAGGAATACCTGAGACCAATAACCGCAGTGATTAGGATAAGACTAACTCACATAGAGTTAGTTGGTCGGTAAGATTCAAAGATGAATCTCGGCAAGTGTAAAGATATAGAGTTCCCTAACTCTGGTTATAGTGGTGAACAATAGTGTAAGGATAGAAGATCGTAAAAAAAAACGATCATAGGCATAGAAATAAATCGTAATATATACGATAAGATCACCCCGTGACCTGATAAGGTTATGACAGTCAGAAAGAATCAATCTTATGATTGAAAAGTTTACAACAAGATGCTGTGTGTAAGTTGTACTATGAAATGGTACTATTAAAACTTATCAAAGAGTTATGGATTATGAATACGAATTGAATTCGTATTGAAAAAAGGGGGTTAAGATTAGGTGGGGATTTCAATGAGGACTCGTGTTAGCAACTGAGTTGTATGATTACTTGTATGGGCGGGAAATTGTACTTGGTGTAAAAACTACTTGGTTGGTGGCATTGGTAACAATTGAAATGTTGTGTCACGCTAGTTATTATATATAGATAAATAGGTCATAGGTAGAGAATATAGGATTAAGTACGAGTTCTTAGAACTCATACTTATGTGACATTCTTGACGCATAGTTATATGAAATGTTTATGAGCCCCTCAGCGAACGGACGCCAAAGGTCAGACTAAGGTAAGTTCGTAAACTCATATAATTGTGGCCAAGTTATGAACTCATAAGTGTGGTTTTATGAATTGGGTATAGTTGTGTGTGAATGAAGTATTGAGGATAATAGGAACAGATAGAATGTTTAAGCAAATGATTTGAAATATCAAAATTTGTTTTTAATTATCACTCATGTACCATGTAACCTGGTGCAGAGATGATAAAAATGTGATGGAGTTGTAAATACAGGAATACTTAGTGAGAATTTGACCTTTGCGAGTGTTTTAAGTATCTTTGATAGATACCCGAGAAGTTTGAGTATCTTTGATAGATACCCGAGAAATTTGAGTATATATCAAAGTAAATCTTTGATAGATACCCGAGAAGTTTGAGTATCTTTGATAGATACCCGAGAAGTTTGAGTATCTTTGATAGATACCCGAGAAGTTTGAGTATCTTTAATAGATACCCGAGAAAATAAGTTCAAGGTCTTTTGTGATCGCTCAGTATAAATGGTGTAAGGTGCACGGTGTAAGGTGTAAGGTGAATTTCAGGGACGAAATTCTTAGAAGGAGGGGTGAATGTGACAACCCGAGAATTTGGACAAAATTTATAAAATCTTAAATGATTGATTTAAGGTCAAATATTAGACCTAGACAGAAAATAAGTGTATGCGTTTAATGTTATTGGGATCGAATTTTGAGGATTTCAAAATTCGGTGAAGGATATAGGTGAATTATTCAGGATTAAGTGTTTATATGAATATGTTCTGTGTTTATGGTTAATGATGTGTTCAGAATGTGGTTAAGGGTCATGGGTTGATCAGATAAATTACATCGGTGATAAACCCTAAGTATATTTTAAGAACGACAGCTTTCAGTTAGAAAAACCTAACGTCTAATAAGAAACCCTAGAAATCGGTTTTGGAAACCCTAGTTTCAGTTCTGGGAAATCCAAAATCCTAATTCGGATATTGAAAACCCTAGATTAGGAATGCAATGTGTGTACAAGGTTAAACGACATTAATATTAAATTAATTAGGAAAAACCCTAATGAATTATCTAAAATCTTAATTGATTGTTTGAAAACCCTAATACCAGATCTGAAAATCCTAATTTCAGAATCTGATAAAATGAAAACCCTAATCTGGGAATATAACAGAGAATTTTAATGCTTTAGTGCTATGAATTAAGTATTAATTAGGGTAAAGGTTAATTAATTTACAAACCCTAATTTTCAATTTATGGAACCCTAATTGTTCCGTCAGAAACTCTAATTGTTCAGTGGTGGTTTTAATTGCTAAAATTAGCAATGTTAATTAGGAAACCCTAATCCTAATTATTTCAATTTATGAGTAATTAAAAAACTCTAATCTAATTATGAGATTTAATTTATAAATTAGAAAATTAAATTTTCTATTAGAAACCCTAATTATTGGGTTATAAACCCTAATATGTGATTTTGACCCTAATTGCTTTTCTAGCGATTGTAATTAGGAAATGCTAATTCTAATTAGCAAGAATGAATGTATGATTAAGAAATTTTCTACTTTGGAAATTAAATGAAGCGATTATGTGATTTGTGTGACATTGGTGAGCCATGAAATAAAGTGCACAATTAGGTAATATTAAATGATAATTTTTATATTAATTAATTGTTAACGGTTGTGGTAAAATATTGAATTCTTAGTAATTAACTAATAATGTGTGATTACTACTATTTGCAATATTTTATACAGATAAATAATGATTATGGAAATCCATAAATATATTGATCAATGATAATTGGATTAATTAATAATGATGTTAATTAATATCAAGGAAGTGAATAAATTATTATTTATATGATCATATTATATTAACAGTTATGCGTATAAGAGCAATAATATAACTATATTATTTAGAGCAGTGTGACATTTGTGTGACTATATATATTAAGTCTTATAAAACTATATTGTATGAGGCAATGTGAGTAAGCATATTGGAACTACATGTTATAAATACATTATCTATGTGATAATATGTAAATAGGTATGTATTAAAATAATATACCATGAACACATTGTAAACTATCATTTTGATAAAATGTACATGGATTATATGTATATTGCATAACATCTACTACCTTGAAATGTTAGGTCATGTTGTGACATTAGGTTATAATATATGGTTGAGATGTGTATTAAAAATATAACATAAGAGTGAGAACGTGTAGGAGTATACAAGAATGCTGAGTTTTCCCTTTTGTCCCAAATTGAGTGTCCCATTTACTCTAAGACCTCATTCATGTGTATTTCAAAAAGGCTAGCCTATGTTCTTCATTTTCTTCCAACTCCCTAGCTCATGATCATGGGGGAGTGGTGATTATGATGAGTTCCAACAACTAATCTAAATCCTCCTCCATAACTTTCATGCAATCCTATAATCAATGGGTTTGATTCAATGGAAAATTGATATGTCTGTGTATTGATTTTTCTATAAATAAGAGCTCTCCTTCCATTTTTTCAAGTGTTGAGAATTGCTAAGTGAGAGTTGAGAGCATACAAGTAATCTAGAGCTTGAGAGTTCATTAGGAGCAAGTTCATTGCAATTATAAAGGTATAAAATTCTTTCTTATTCTTCATTTTCAGTTTCTGTTAAATTTCCATTCTTGAAATTCAAATTCTTGATTTTGTGGAATTGGTTGTTAATGAGGTTGGGTAATGTCCATATAGTTGTTATATGACCATATGAGCATGATGCAACTGATATATGATGGTTTAAAATCGAAATCATGAGTAATTTTTGAGGTTGGGCTGGAGTTCTACTGAAGCAGACTGCTTTTGCGCCTGAACCAGGCATGGCACGGATGCGCCACATTTGTATTGAGGCACAGCGTAGCTACGCCGGTTGTTGAATTCAGTTGAGCAGTCTGTTTTCAAATCTGATCAATATTAGCTAGTTATTTTGACTCAAGCTAGCATGTAAGCATGTGTATGATGTATATATGGATACGTTAACCTAATGTGAGCATGTTTAGACTATACTTGAATGATTAATGAAGGCGTATGGTTTACATGGAGATTTGGACTAGGTTTTGAAAACAAACTATGTTAAAGATCATGTTCTACAAATTGTGAACGTTATAAGCTATGAATGACTGATTTTGCACAAAGATGAGCATGTTGTAGTGTATATAGTTCTTTTGAGCATGATCAAACTTATTAAGCCTTATGTTAGAAATATTTTCAATAAGAAGCTTAGCCTAGTGAGCTAACATGCATGATTTCTACATGGTTTATATTCTAACTTTGAAAGCATGTGAGTATGACTTGGAAATGCATGAATAAACCTTTAGCTTGTATTTATTTGATTAGTAAGGAAACATGAGCATGTTGAACCTATTAGCAAGCTTTGAATGTGAATATTGTCAAGATACCATGAGGACTAAAATCTGACATTTGTGATCATGTTTGATGACACTCTTAGACTCGCTCATATAGCATAAACATATATATACCATGCTTGTGTAGCACATTTCAAGAAAAGCATGAACGAAGCCTATTTTCAACTAAAGCGGTGTTAGTTTCACATATGTGTTATGAATACACACAAGCATGCTTAATATGAGTTTTATAACTATCTTGTATGTTTAGAAAGCAAGCATGCTAGACCTTGTGAATTCATGACCTTGAATGGCCTTAAATTGTTCAAATGATCAACTTAGAACCATGTTATGAAAGAATGAACCTAGATTGATTTAAGGAACATGAAAAGACCTTTAACATGACAAATACATTATGTGTGCTTGTTTTGGTTGAGCCGAACAGAAACAACAAGGCAGCAGCTGAGTCTTGGCATGGCCAGAGGACGGCGCAGCTGCGCCGGTCCTAGACCTGAAAATATAGTTGGTTAACTGTTGGGTCAAACCATATTAACTGGAACCAAATGGGTTGGTTAACCATTTTTATTTATTCAGGTTGGTTAAAGTTTGGACCCATATTTTTAAAAAAAATATAGTTAGTTAACTGGTTAACCATTTTTCAACCCATATTCTATACCATACCATTTTTTAGATTCACGCAATACCTTGTTTTTCTCTCTAATAAAATGTCATGTCTTGTTTTTCTCTTTCTACAAGTACGAAAAAGTAATGCTCAATTTGACTTTTTTGAGAGAGAGAGAGAATGTTTATTTCATTTGGTCATCAAAGCTTGTAGTAATTAAAAGGAAAATATAAAATATTTTTCAAAATTTAAAATTACACATACACACACACACACACACACACACATATATATATATATATATATATAATTTTAAGATTAAATATATCTCAAATTAATACTCATTTTTTAAAAAACAAAAAATAATGTGTACCTGTTGGGAACATATTTTCTCTCTCTTCCTGGAAGAGGAAGAGAAAAGTGTGATGGAATTGGGATAATATATAAAATTATGTTTGATTATAAAAGGAATCTTACTTATAGCAAGATTTATTTCATGAAATTTATTTTTTAATTGATAGTGTGACTCCCCCAAAATAGGTCCACACGACCCATTATGAGTCGCTAGATATCATACTATACAAATTAAATATAAACTTTATTTATACAACTGTTGAACTGTCATGCAGAATACGACCACGGTTAAACTGTGAGTTTTAATACAAATGTATATAACTCTCATAGTGCCTTGACCACAACCTTACAATGGTACCTTACATAAAAGTACAGTCAATAACTGTTTTAGAAATTAAAATCTTTGGGAAGTGCTCAAGGAAACCTTCGTACATGGGAGGCCTTTCGTCTAGGTTATGATAGATATCATTATCCTTGGTTGACCCAATAGTCCCCAAAGAAAAACAAGAAGATTGCTATCATCTTCTTTCCAATGGTGAGTCTTCTCTTGACATATAATTATCTTCGTTGTCTCCAAGTGAGAATTATATTTCAAATAAACTCCAAGATTATATAGGTAGTGCTCGTATATATACTCAGCAAGTGGATGTGCACAACCCTGTCTTATGATAACACAAGGTTGTATGTCATTAAACATCTTGTATGATAGTGGTAAAACACCCTTCCAAAGTTGGGTTCACCTCACCCTATTCGGTTCACCAAAATTAAATATCAAATGAAGTATACAATACGACACACTTATCTAATTCTTAATAAAATTATTTCCATACTATTTAGGGAGAACCTCAACAGCTATAGACCACCGTTATATTCTCCTGTTACCCCCGCTCGACCCATCTACACTCTTATTTCCTAAAAGGAATTGTGAAGCAAAAAGGGTGAGCACAACTAGCCCAGTAGAGAATATCATGACTAAAGGTAATTTACATCATCAATAGCCTTTATCAGTAATAAATCAGAGATTTAGAACATATGGTAGATGATAAAACTTTTCAACCATAGTTGCAGCGGAACGAGCAATCCATTAGAAGAGTCAAATAGACCATCAGATCTATTATCTTCTCCATGTTAAAAGTCCATCAATAATATTTTATCCCTGTAACATCAATCAACAATTTCTGTCCACAATCATATGAATAACTCATAATCATAATTGTGATTCTAAATTCCTCTTCGCACCCAGGATGAAGATAATTTTCATCACCTATCTTCACCTGAAATATCAAAAATCATGGTTATACCAAATCACAATTCCTGCTCATAATCATACTAATAAAATCATCTTTGCACTACGACCAAAGATATTCATTAACAATTCATCTTTGCACTACAGGCCAAAGACATACAACTGTATTTTAAAAGAGTCAAGTAGAGCATGATATCTACTATCTTTTAAGAATTAAAAGTGTATAATCAATATTTCATCGCTGTGACTCAGCTTAATAAATAATCCATATCATCGAATCATCCCTACACTACGGCCAAGGATATTCATGTAATCATCAATGGTCATGATTATACCGAATAATCCCTGATTATAATCATACCAATAACTGTCCATCAATACACTACGGGCCAATGAGGACTTTTACCACATCATCTATAACATTACGGGTCATGATTATACCGAATGATCCCTGGTCATAATCATACCAATAAACAGTTCATCTATGCACATAAGCCAAAGATACTCATCAATCAATAGTTCATCTTTGCACGTAAGCCAAAGATATACAACTGTAAAACCAATAATCAACAGTCCATCTTTGCACGTAAGCCAAAGATGACTTTCATCACAATATAAGCATGAGGATGATGACAATGATATAAGCATTAATCAAACGAAAATAAGGATAAATATTAAAGACTTTAAATTTATCCAAATATTATCAATCATTAAAGTGATAATCTAATATTATAAATATTATAACAATATTTTAATAACTTCTTAGACTTATAAACAATTTATTTCAATTATTTACACTTTACCAAATAATGCATTTAATCATTCAAAAATGCCATACTCATAAGATTTCATCACCAATGATCAAATCCCTCATAAAAAAAATCTGCATATACCCTATATAAGATTCCCAAGCCATAAAATCCTATTTTCCAATTTTGTTACTTCACATAACATATTTAATTCATTTACTCATAACTAGTTCATTTTCATAAAAAATACAAAATCAGTCCCAAAAATATTATTTTCTGGGTATACTTCTGTTATATACATGTACTCCCATTAAATATTTCACCAATTTTGGAGTTAACCACAAGGAGTTATAAGAGTTTACTTTTAAAATAGTCTTTTTCCATAAAATTCATAACTCATAATCTATACATCCAAAAATCGCCATTTTTGGACACAATCTAGAAAACTCATCAAATTATCATTTCAAATTTTTTCAGAATTTTTGAGGGTAGGAAAATTACGAAACTGCAAATGGATTTTCACCTCGCCATGCGGTAATCCACGTAGACAGATCATTTCTACAATTTAATAAGGAATGAATATAAATGACTATTCACCATGCATGCGGTAATCCACATAGATAGGTTATTCCAACAGAATAATAAAGAATAGAATAACAGAAGAATTCACCATGCATGCGATAGACCGCACAGACAGGTTATTCCCAACAGAATAATAAAGAATGGAGCCAGGTCATGCATAATTCGCATAGACAGGATATTCCAACAGAATAATAAAGAATGGAACCAGGTAATGCGTAATCCACAGAGACAGGATATTCCAACAAAATAATAAAGAATAGAACCAGGTCATGCGTAATCCGCACAGACAGGATATTCCAACAGAATAATAAAGAATGGAATAACAACAGAAATCACCAGGCATGAGATAGATCGCACAGACAGGTCATTCCAACAGAATAATAAAGAATGGAATAACAGAAGAATTTCACCATGTATGCGGTACTTCGCATAGACATGTTATTCCAATATAATAATAAAGAATGGAATAACAACCCTTACGAGTATTGAAAGAAAATAACTCTCTTCATGAATACGAAAGAATAATACCCCTTACCTCAGAAGAAAACTGGATACTGGAATAGTGAGGTAGCAGACTTCTCTTCTTATTTCTTTCTATAATTTCTTTCAATAATAATTGCTCTATAGCTTTAGTGAATTGGTGAGAAATGAAGGAAAAATGAGCTTCTATTTTTAGGAAAATATAGTTTCGATAATTGCACGTTTTGGGGCTCGAAATATTACAGTATAATACCTCCCTCTTTTTCTTTATTTTTAATTTAGTCCTGCAAGTATTATCAAACTTGCACCACCTCCCCTAATAGTAAATAATGTGAATCAATAGTTCAATCATGTGAATCAATAGTTATAATCATGTGAAAATATGAATTACAGTATAGTACCTCCATCTATACCTCCATTTTTAACTTAGTCATGCAAGTATTATCAATCTTACACCAACTCCCCTAATAGTACAATAATGTGAATCAATAGTACACACGTGTGAACAAATAGTTATAATCATGTGAATTAATAGCAATTAATTGCACATTTATCCGATTAATTACCCGACTGGCCAGTATAACTTCCAGACATCAATTAATCGAAATAAATGTCGATTTCCACTAACACTAACAATCCCAACACAATGAAAATATTTTTCTCAAAAATTTTATTTTTGAAATTTCGAAGTTTGACTTTTTCCGAAAAAGTCAACTGTTGACTTTTTTGACCAAAAATTTAACCCCATCAGATTTTGTGTTCATAGTCTATTTCTACTAATTTCATCGTTCCGGACTCAAATATCACATCCGCGTCTCCAAATTCAACTCCGAACTCAAATTCGATTTTTAATAACATTCATCATTAATATTATAACTCACAATATTTAACAACCAGGTCGTTCCCAGGAAAGAAGGGGTTTTCCGATAAGGATTTCTCCTTATTGACGCGCAATATTTGGTCACCTAATTGTGCTCCAGTAAGGATAAATCCTTATCGGAAAGCCCCCTCTTTCCTGGGAATTGTCTGGTTGTCATTATTGTGATTCTGTAATACTATTTATGAATAATTAATTATTGATAAGGAAATATTTATTCGATGCGGATATAAATGATAGATTTATTTATTTTTTGTGGTTATAAATGAAGAAATTAATGTTGAGGTGTTTTATCAGTATTTTTTTCGGAATGAGGGTATTAAAAATCAAATCAGTGTTCTTAAAGCTCTATTGCGTGAGTTATAATTTTGATCCGACCGTTGGATCGTTGTGATTTTTGGATATGTTATACATATATAAGTTGAGTATATGTCCACAAATTTTGAACCGTTAAAAATTAACGCATGATTTGTTATGAATTTTAAAAGGTGTTAAAAATCATCTATTTGTGGATTTCAATATTTTTTGTCTGGAATTTGGATAAACTTTAAGCCACAAAGTTGTAGAGAATTTGATTTCGTGTGGAATGGACATAAAATTCGTATATTTCTGATAAAAGGGCTATGCATTATGAATTACTGAAGTTTTGGAAAATAAAATAATTTTTATTAAAATTGGTTGGGACCCACTTTTGGTTGGTGTAGAAAACATGTGCTAATTTTGGGTGGGCCCCACTATGGTGGCTGATGATTTTTCAAGGATGGCTGTGTAGGAGAAAAGAAAAAAAAATTATAATATTGGTTTATTATTTAGTTTGCTTTGGCGTTCTAGCATTTTCCTATAAATAGGTACTTAAGTTAGAATTGAAAATCACACCAGAAACAAGTTTTCTCTCTCTATATTGTCGAGCGTATTTTTATGAGTATTTAGATACTTTGAGAGTTGCTATTCAGTGCAAGTTTCCTTCGGCATTACATCCGATATTTCAGTCAGAAATACTGCTCTTTTGAGGTAAGGGATTGTAAGGGTTATTATATTTTTCAGTTTCATAATTTTTCTGACCTTTAAAAATTCTAAAAAAATTTGAAATGATAATTTGATGAGTTTTATAGATTGTGTCCAAAAAATGGCGATTTTTGGATGTATAGATTAGGAGTTATGAATTTTATGGAAAAAAACTATTTTAAAAGTAAACTCTTATAACTCCTTATGGTTAACTCCAAAATTGGTGAAATTTTTATTGGGAGTACATCTATATAACATCAGTATACCCTGTAAATTTCGGAATTTTTGGATAAAAGTATAGTTTATGATAAATGTCTAAATATTCGGCGGTTTTGGCCATGTGAAAAATAGTAAATGAATTTTAAAAATTCCGAGAAAAATATATGTTCAATATGGGACTGTATTCTGCTAAATCCCAGAAATTTTTTTTTGTTTGTGTTGATTTGGTATTTTTCATGAAAATGGACTAGTTATGAGTAAATGAATTAAATATGTTATGTGAAGTAAGAAAGTTGGAAAATAGGATTTTATGGCTTGAGAATCCTATATAAGGTATATGCATATTTTTGATGAGGGTTTTGGTTATTGGTGATGAAATCTTATGAGTTTGGCATTTTAGGATGATTAAATGCATTAATTAGTAAAGTGTAAATAATTAAAATAAATTGTTTATAAGTTTAAGAAATGATTAAAATATTGTTATAATATTAATAATATTAGATTATAAGATTATTAAGTGATTGATAACATTTGGATATTATTGAACTTTAGATAAATTGTATTATAAATGTTTAATATTTATCCTTTATCTCATTTGATTGATTCTTTATATCATTCTCATGCTTATATTATGATGAAAGTCATCTGTGGCCTGTAGTGCATAGATGGACTTGGTATGATTATGACCAGGGATTATTCGGTATAATCATAACCGTAATGTTACAAATGATGTGGTAAAAGTCCTCATTGGACCGTAGTGCATTGATGGACAGTTTTTGGTATGATAATGACCATGAGTTTTCTTCGGCCAAGGGTGCAAAGATGAATTATTTTATAGTGTGATCATGACCGTTGGTGAAAACACGAATATCCTTGACCCGTATTGCATGGATAATTCGTGGTCGTGATACTAATGAATATCCTTGGCCGTAGTGCAGGGATTATTTGATGATGTGGATTATTTATTGAGATAAGTCTCAGCAATAAAATATTGATAATAAACTTTTAATTCGTAAAAGATAGTAGATATCATGATTTACTTGACTCTCCTAAAATACAGTTGTATGTCTTTGGCCTGTTGTGCAAAGATGAAATGAGAATGAATATCTTTGGCCCGTAGTGCAAAGATAAATTTATAAGTATGATTATAAACAGGAACTGTGATTTGGTATAACCACGATCTTTGATGTTTCAGGTAAAGACAGGTGATGAAAAATATCTTCGTCCTGGGTGCGAAGAGGAAATTAGAACCACAATTATGATTATGAGTTATTCATATGATTGTGGAAAGGAACTGTTGATTGATATTACAGGGATAAAACATTGTTGGTAGACTTTTAACGTGGAGAAGATAATAGACTTTATAGTCTATTTGACTCTTCTAATGGATTGCTCGTTCTGCTGCAACTATGGTTGAAAAGTTTTATCATCTACCATATGTTCTAAATCTCTGATTCCTTACTGATGAAGGCTATTGATAAATTATTTATCTTAGTCCTAATATTCTTTACTGGGCTAGTTGTGCTCACCCTTTTGCTTCACAATTCCTTTCAGGTAGCAAGAGTGTAGCTGAGTCGAGCGGGGGTAACAGGGGAATAGAACGGTGGTCTATAGCTGTTGAGGTTCTGCCTAAATAGTATGAAAATAATTTTATTAAGAACTTTAGATAAGTGTGTCGTATTGTATACGTCATTTGATATTTAATTTTGGTGAACCGAATAGGGTGAGGCGAACCCAACGTTGGAAAGGTGTTTTACCACTATCATACAAGATGTCTAATGACATACAACCTTGTGTTATCATAAGACAGGGTTGTGCACATCCATTTGCTGAGTATATCTACGAGCACTACATATATAATCTTGGAGTTTGGTTGAAATATAATTTTCAATTGCAGATAGTGGAGATAGTTATATGTCAAGAGAAGACTCACCATTGGAAAGAACATGATAGTAATGTTCTCATTTTTCTTTGGGGTCTATTGGGTCAACCAAGGATAATTCTCCAGTCATATGATATCAATTATAACTTAGATGCATGGCCTCCCATGTACGAAGGTTTCCTTGAGCACTTCTCAAAGATTTTAATTTTTAAAACAGTTATTGACTGTACCTGTGATGCCCCCAAAATAGGTATACATCACCCATTCTGAGTTATCAATACATGGTATAGAAACAACTACAACTTTATTATCACAACAGTAAAACTGTGAGTTTGAATACAAATATTATCTTCTAGACAATATCTATACTCAAATAAATCCTCATCACATTTAATGATACATTATTTTACAAAAATGGTGAGGACTACTAAACAACTCTCTCTAAAACCTTCATTCCATACCCCGACTCGTACTCGCTATATTCTCGCCTCCTGAGAAGAAAAATGGAACAAAAAAGAAAATGGTGAGCTCAACTAGCCCATTAAAGAATATTATGACTAAGATAATATACAACAAATTATCATTAGTCTTCAACAGAAAAAAATCTAATAGAATACAATAGACAACAAGTTTTAAATCAATATTTGCAGCGGAAATAATAATTCATTAGAAGAGTTAAGTAGAGAATGCAAACTACTATCTTCTATGTATGAATTTAAAAGTTCATCGTCTATCTTTTATCCCTGTAACATCAATCAATACATATCTGGAATCAAATATTCGTCTTTTCACCACAGGCCAAAGATATTCATCAGTTGGTAATGTTCATCTAAACACCTGTTCATCTTTGCACTACGGGCCAAAGATATTCATCAGAAATCATTCATCTTTACACTACAGGCCAAAGATAGTCAATAATATCATCATTTAAGACTGAGGATGATGAAAAATATTTTTAAAGAAACGAATCCAGTGAAACAAAATGACAAGGATTAAGGATTAAGGATTCGTACTTTGTTTTAACCATGTCCAAAAATACCTCAAAAATAATCATAGTGGTGTAAAATTCAAGAATGATCAAAAAATGGATACAATCAAAGCTAGTATCCACAATAGATATTTTAGACGAAAAGAAAAATTTCCATTTTTCGATGAATAGTGCCGTATTCGTGAATAGTGTCGTATACGTGAATAATGCCGTATACGTGAATAGTAACTCCAACACAAAAAGTTCCAAATTTGATTAAAAGTTCAGATCAATACTTCGGCATAATGATATTAGAAGAAATAATATCTTTAAAAAAAAAATAATATCCCTTACCTCGAAAGATCAGTACTTCTAGCTGAAACACCGGATATATGCTATGACTTGAACTTGCACCGTATATCAATACTCAAAATATACTCAAAATACTCACAAGAATACACTCGATAATATAGAGAGAGAAAACTTCAGTTTCTGGTGTGATTTTCAAATCTAACCTAAGCACCCTATTTATAGGAAAATGCTTAGAACACTAAAGTAGAAAATTTATTAAATATTATTATATTTTTTCCAAAACTTCATACGCATGCTTTTACCATCTGAACTCAGCCCCTATCACATGATAAATGAGGGAAACAAAATGAAAAACACGTTTTTGTAAATAAAAATAATTAAAACTTTCAAAAATCAATTATTTCAGGAACTTTGGAACTTCAATAATTCACAATAAATAGCCCTTTTATCAGAAAATTTGAATCTCGCGAGTTTTTATAGGAAATTCAATTCTCTACAACTTTGCAGAAGAAATTTTTTCCAAATTCCAAACAAAAATTGATTGAAATCCACAAGCGGACGATTTTACATGCTATAATCAAATTTCAGTCAAGAAATGGGGTCCACCGACTCATAAAACATGCTTTAAATATTTTTGGTAACAAAAATACTCCTCTTCCACATATACTCATATATCGCACATTCATCGTAAAAATATAATCATTATTATATTATTAAAATATAATAATATATTTAAATGAATTATTTTATCAGAAAAAGATAAAATTTCAATTTTCAACAATTGTCACATTAAAAATTTTCTCCATCTATATCCACATAAAATCAATATTTTCCTCATCATATGAATCAATAATTAATTATTCACAAATAATATTACAGAATCACAATATTGACAACTAGACAGTTCCTAGGAAAGAGGGGGGTTTCCAATAAGAATTTCTCCTTACTGGTGCGCAATTAGGTGACCAAACCTCTCCTTAGACAGAACTTTCTAGACATTGCCAATAATGTTATCTAATAATATTATTTAGATAATATGAATTATTGCTTCGATAATGAAAAATACTGTGTAATGACAATTATTGAAACAACAACAATATAAAATATCAACGCAGCAATTATTAAATCAATAAAATAAAATACTGAACAGTAATTACTGTAACCATTATTGAGTAGTTCCTTCTTACGTAAGAATCAATAATTGGTGCAATACCGTGTGCTACTGTGTTTTAACCAACGAGTATTTTAACAGTATTAACGGTAATAACTACGCCGTTATTTTTAAACAACTTATATTTGTCGTTTTCTTCATCCAATCGCTTTTCGTTATGGGGACCACACATGGCTGTGCCATCGTATGAATATTCCCCGATAGTACGAATATTCCACGACCAAATGAATATTCCCCGACAACTATGAATATTTTATAACCACTTACTTATTTTGAAATATTTGCGTATTTTACCCATAACTATCCACATTAATCAAATCAACCCTTACTATTTCAAAATAATAAATAGAGAAAATTAAATTTCATTAATAATAAGTTGGGGTCTTACAACTTCCCCTCCTTATGAAATTTCATCCTCGAAATTAACGTACGTACCTGGTGTTTCGAAAAGGTGAGGATACCTCACTTTCATTTCCGTTTCCAATTCCCAGGTCATTTGCTCTATAGCATGATTCCTCCACAGAACTTTAACTTGTGGTATGACCTTTGTGCGTAGGACATGCTCCTTCTTATCCAAAATCTTGACAGGTACCTCTTCGTAAGTTAAGTCTTTGGCTATCTCGTCCGGTTCTAACTCTATAACGTGGTTCGGGTCATTCACATATTTACGAAGTACAGATATGTGAAACACATTATGAACACGAGACATACTCGGAGGTAATGCGAGTCTATAGGCTACATTTCCTACTCGGTAAAGAATTTGAAATGGACCAATAAATCGTGGATTGAGCTTTCCTCTCTTCCCAAATCTTGTAACTCCCTTCCATGGAGCAACTCACAACAATACATGATCCCCTATACTAAATTCCACGTCCTTTCGATGAAGATCCGCATAACTCTTTTGTCGATCTTGTGCCGTTTGTATATGTTGTCGAATCATTTGGATCTTTTTGGTAGTCATACGTACTAACTCGGGTTCCAACAATGTTGCTTCACCCACCTCATCCCAACATATTAGAGAGCGACACTTTCGTCCATATAATGCTTCAAATGGAGCCACACCTATACTTGCCTAATAACTGTTGTTGTAGGAAAATTCCAGCAATGGTAAATACTTATCCCAACTGCCCTTGAAGTCTAGGACACAGAGTCTTAATAAATTTTCAAGAGTTTGAATAGTCCTCTCTGATTGTCCGTCCGTTTGAGGATGGTATGCCGAACTGAATCGTAAATCCGTGCCCATAGCTTTTTGCAAGCTAACCCAAAATCTTTAAGTGAATCTTGGGTCACGATCCGAAACTATGGATACTGGCATGCCATGCAACGTCACAATCGCATTTACATATATACTAGCAAGACGTTTAAGGGAATAAGTCTCCCGTATCGACAAGAAATGAGCAGACTTGGTTAATCTATCAACAATAACCCAAATGACATTGATGCCTTGAGAAACCGTAGGAAGACCCATAACGAAATCCATGGTAATGTGTCCCCACTTCCATTTCGGAATCTCAAGTGGTTGCAACGGACCCTTAGGTACTTAATGCTCCGCCTTTACACGTTGACAAGTTAAACACATCGAGATAAACTTTGCAATCTCTCTCTTCATATTGTTCCACCAAAATGTATGTCGAAGATCACGATACATTTTAGTACTTCCAGGATGGATTACAAATGGTGTATTGTGTGCCTCCATCATAATCTTGTACTTCAAATCAGAGTCATTAGGAACACAAAGTCTAGAGTGGACTCGAAGTATTCCTTCTTCATCAATTCTCGCTTCCGGAATAGCTCCTTCTTGTACTTTCTTCTTCATAAGCATCAGCTCCGGGTCGGCGGCTTGAGCAACCTTAACTTTTTCTATTAAAGTTGGATCTATGCGTATACTTGACATCATCGCACTCGTTCCTGCATATGATCTTCTACTCAATGCGTCATCTACCACGTTCGCTTTTCTAGGATGGTATTGAATAGTGTGGTCGTAGTCTTTCAATAGATCGAGCCAACGTCGCTGCCGCATGTTGAGTTCTTTTTGAGTGAAGAAATATTTAAGGCTTTTATGGTCTGAATATATCTCCACTTTCTCCCCATATAGATAGTGCCTCTAGATCTTTAGCGCGAAAACGACTGCTGCCAACTCTAGATCATGAGTAGGATAATTCCTCTCATACTCTTTAAGTTGTCACGAGGCATAGGCTATAACTTTCCCACATTGCATGAGAACACATCCTAACCCTTTGCCTGAAGCATCGCTGTAGATAACAAATCCATCCGTACCAGATGGTATTGTTAGAACAGGTGCCGAAATGAGTCTCCTCTTGAGCTCTTGGAAACTCTTCTCGCATTCCTCGCTCCATACGAATTTTATATCTTTCCGAGTCAGCTAGGTTAATGGAGTAGCGATTCGAGAAAACCCTTCCACGAATCTCCGATAATACCTAGCTAAGCCCAAAAAGCTACGTACTTCAGTCACCGATTTCGGTTGCTCCCAACTTTGTATTGCTTCAATCTTCGCCGGATCAACAGATACTCCATGTTTCGACACCACGTGCCCAAGGAATGCTACTTCCTCAAGTCAGAACTCTCATTTCTTCAATTTGGCATATAGTTTGTTTTCACGAAGCCTTTGGAGTACCAGCTTCAAATGGTGCTCATGATCTTCACGACTTTTGGAATATATGAGGATGTCATCAATAAAAATAATAACGAACTGATCCAAATATTCCTTGAATACTCGGTTCATCATATCCATGAAAGTCGCAGGAGCATTAGTCAATCCGAAAGACATGACTAAGAATTCATAATGCCCGTACCGAGTTCAGAAGGCAGTCTTTGGAATATCCTCAGTTCTAATCTTTAGCTAATGATATCCAGAACGAAGATCAATTTTTGAAAAGAATTGTGCTCCTTGCAACTGGTCAAACAAGTCATCAATACGAGGTAGAGGATACCTATTCTTGATGGTGACATGGTTCAATTCCCGATAGTCAATACTAAGTCGCATATTCCCGTCTTTCTTCTTTACGAATAAAACAGGAGCACCCCAAGGAGATGTACTAGGACGAATGAAACCGATGTCCAACAATTCCTGTAGTTGGACCTTTAACTCCTGAAGTTCAATAGGAGCCATTTGATATGGGGTTTTAGAAATGGGCTTTGTACCAGGTTCAAGATCAATAAAGAATTCAACTTCACGTTCTGGGGGTAGACCGAGAAGTTCTTCAGGAAATACGTCAGGAAAGTCAATAACAAAAGGAATATTATTCAAATTTGACGTGTCTTTATTCAAATCCATAACATGGGCTAAGAAGGCTTGACATCCGTTTTTCAATAAAAGAATAGCTTTATGATTAGATATGACAGTGATTGATTTTAATGGTTTAGTTGCTTGAATTCGTACAACAGGTTGGTTAGGAATATGAAAACTAACAACCTTACGAAAACAATCAATTTTGGCATGATGAGTAGTTAACCAATCAATCCCTAAAATCACATCAAAAGCAAGTATCTTTAAAGAGATAAGGTCAACAGGTAAGGTGATGGTGCCAACTTGAATCAAACAAGCTTTATAAACAGTGGATGTGATGAAAGTTTCTCCTAATGGAGTTATCCACAGATATGTCAAAGTCTAATTTCTCCGGAGTCAAGTTTAAACGTTGAGCACAAGCAGGAGAGATAAATGAATGGGTAGCACCGGTATCAAGTAAGGTATAAACTTCACAAGAATTTATAAATAGCTTACTCGTGATCACCTCGTTTGGGTTCCTCGCATTTTGACCAGTCACAACAAACGCTCTTCCAGGAACCATCGACTTTGACTTTTCTGGGACAGTCTTTTGAGTCACCGTCCCTGCTGAACTAGGTTTCGCTACCGTACAATCTCGAGTGATATGTCCTTCCTTTCCTCAATTATAGCATACCTTGAACTGTTGTGGGCAGTTTGGACTGATATGTCCCTCTTTCCCTCAGTTATAGTATATGATCAGTGGTCGTTCTCCTCCCTTAGAACCAGTTGCTGTCGGCACTGTCGTCTTCACATTGTCGTTGTTAAATCTCCTCTTTTTAAAATCTCCTCCTGACTCGCTTCTTCTATTTTCATGGCCATTATTACCACCAGAGTGGTTACCATTTTTGTCCGTCTTTTTCTTTCTCCTCTGTTTATCGTTGTTTTGTTGACTGCTATCTCCGGTATGATCCTGATTGTGGTCCCTCGGTTGACCGTACTCCTTATCTCGCTCTAATAATTGAGCCCTGTTTACAACATCTGAATAGAGAAAAAATTTATGAGAAATGAGATATTGTTGTATGTCGGGTTTCAAACCTCTCAGAAACATCCGCGTCATACGTTCCTCATTCTCTACCAAATGAGGTGCAAACCTGAAAAACTCTGCAAACTTTGCCTCGTACTGAGACATCATCATGTTATTTTGTTCTAATCTGATGAACTCCACTTCCTTCATATGACGAACACTTTCAGGAAAGTGTTTGTCATTAAATAGTTTCTGAAATGTCTCCCAAGACATGCTGAGTGCGGCTGGATGGGTACGCTTCACAGACTCCCACCAGTAGTCTGCCTCACCACGGAACATAAATGTAGCGAATGGAACCTTCTAGTTCTTCCGTGCATCCCAAGACATCGAATATCTTGGTAATTTGCTTGACCCATGTTTCCGCCATGATCGGATCTGGCTTTCCCTTAAATTCTGGTGGCTCCCAACTCTTTGAACTGCTTGGTTGTGACAACCCGTGAATTGCTATCATTTCCTCCTGTAATTTGAACACGAGTCTCCCTTGTCTGATTTTGCATGAACTGCAAAAAGCTTCTAAACATCCCCTCGTTCATCATCTACTCAGTGGTGTTGTTCACAGGAGGAACATTGTCATCCGGTTGCACGTTCTCCTCGTTGGTGAGTACAAGCATCTCCACGGTCTCATTTCCACTGTTAATATTCTCAGTCGACATTCTCAAATACTGTCATAAAACAAGGGTTAATTAAGGAATTCAATATATCAAATAATATCTCTATATACTGACCAACTAACAAATAAGCTTAGGTAGGACACACTAGCGAAGGATTTACTCGTCTCTCCCCTCCTAGTTCTATTCCTCGAACTCCGCCAGAGATCATATCCCTAAGCTCTGATACCAACTGTGACGCCCCCAAAATAGGTATACATCACACATTCTGAGTTGTCAATACATGGTACAGAAACAACTACAACTTTATTATTACAATAGTAAAACTGTGAGTTTGAATACAAATATTATCTTCTAGACAATATCTATACTCAAATAAATCCTCATCATATTTATTGATACATTATTTTATAAAAAATGGTGAGGACAACTAAACAACTCTCTCTAGAACCTTCATTCCATACCCCGACTCGTACTCGCTATATTCTCGCCTCCTGAGAAGAAAAATGGAACAAAAAGGAAAAGGGATGAGCTCAACTAGCCCAGTAAAGAATATTTTGACTAAGATAATATACAACAAATTATCATTAGTCTTCAACAGGGAAAAATATAATAGAATACAATAGACAACAAGTTTTAAATCAATATTTGCAGCGGAAATAATAATTCATTAGAAGAGTTAAATAGAGAATGCAAACTACTATCTTTTATGTATGAATTTAAAAGTTCATCGTCTATCTTTTATCCCTGTAACATCAATCAATACATATCTGGAATCAAATATTCATCTTTGCACTACAGGCCAAAGATATTCATCAGTTGGTCATGTTCATCTAAACACATGTTCATCTTTGCACTACGGGCCAAAGATATTCATCAGAAATCATTCATCTTTGTACTAAAGGCCAAAGATATTCAATAATATCATCATTTAAGACTGAGGATGATGAAAAATATTTTTAAAGAAACGAATCCAGTGAAACAAAATGACAAGGATTAAGGATTAAGGATTCGTACTTTGTTTTAACCATGTCCAAAAATACCTCAAAAATAATCATAGTGGTGTAAAATTCAAGAATGATCAAAACATGGATACAATCAAAGATAGTATCCACAATAGATATTTTAGACGAAAAGGAAAATTTTCAATTTTCGATGAATAGTGTCGTATTCGTGAATAGTGTCGTATACGTGAATAGTGCCGTATACGTGAATAATAACTCTGACACAAAAAGTTCCAAATTTGATTAAAAGTTCAGATCAATACTTAGACATAATGATATTAGAAGAAATAATATCATTTTAAATAATATAATATCCCTTACCTCGAAAGATCAGTACTTCTAGCTGAAACACCGGATATAGGCTATGACTTGAACTTGCACCGTATAGCAATACTCAAAATATACTCAAAATACTCACAAGAATATGCTCGATAATATAGAGAGAGAAAACTTCAGTTTCTGGTGTGATTTTCAATTCTAACCTAAGCACCCTATTTATAGGAAAATGCTTAGAACACCAAAGTAGAAAATTTATTAAATATTATTATATTTTTTCCAAAACTTCATACGCATGCTTTTACCATCTGAACTCAGCCCCTATCACATGTTAAATGAGGGAAACAAAATGAAAAACACGTTTTTATAAATAAAAATAATTAAAACTTTCAAAAATCAATTATTTCGGAACTTTGGAACTTCAATAATTCACAATAAATAGCCCTTTTATCAGAAAATTTGAATCTCGCGAGTTTTTATAGGAAATTCAATTCTCTACAACTTTACAGAAGAAATATTTTCCAAATTCCAGACAGAAATTGACGGAAATCTATAAACGGGCGATTTTACAAGCTATAATCAAATTTCAGTCAAGAAATGGGGTTCACCGACACATAAAACATGCTTTAAATATTTTTGGTAACAAAAATACTCCTCTTCCACATATACTTATATATCGTACATTCATCGTAAAAATATCATCATTATTATATTATTAAAATATAATAATATATTTAAATAAATTATTTTATCAGAAAAAGATAAAATTTCAATTTTCAACAATTGTCACATTAAAAATTTTCTCCATCTATATCCACATAAAATCAATATTTTCCTCATCATATGAATCAATAATTAATTATTCACAAATAATATTACAGAATCACAATATTGACAACCAGGCAGTTCCTAGGAAAGAGGGGGCTTTCCAATAAGAATTTTTCCTTACTGGTGCGCAATTAGGTGACCAAACCTCTCCTTAGACAGAACTTTCTAGACATTGCCAATAATGTTATCTAATAATATTATTTAGATAATATGAATTATTGCTTCGATAATGAAAAATACTGTGTAATGACAATTATTGAAACAACAACAATATAAAATATCAACGCATCAATTATTAAATCAATAAAATAAAATACTGAACAGTAATTACTGTAACCATTATTGAGTAGTGCCTTCTTACGTAAGAATCAATAATTGGTGCAATATCGTGTGCTATTGTGTTTTAACCACCGAGTATTTTAACAATATTAACGGTAACAACTACGCCGTTTTTTTAAAAAACTTATATTTGTCGTTTTCTTCATCCAATCGTTTTCCGTTATGGGGCCCACACATGGCTGCGCCATCGTACGAATATTCCCCGACAACAATAAATATTTTATAACCACTTGCTTATTTTGAAATATTTGCTTATTTTACCCATAACTATCCACATTAATCAAATCAACCCTTACTATTTCAAAATAATAAATAGAGAAAATTAAATTTCATTAATAATAAGTTGGGGTCTTACAGTACCTTTATGTAAGGTGCCATTGTGACGTGCTATCCAAGTTGGTGTCCAAAGTCACAGTTGGTATGTATTTATATCAAACTCACAACATATATGTTGTTGTATTTTGCACGACAATTGTAGTAATAAAGTTATATTTGTTTTCTGTACCATGTATTTGGCGACTCAGAATTGGTTGGATGGATTGGAACTATTTTGGGGGCGTCACAAGAGTCACTAGGGAAACTTCAAGAAAAGGACCGAAGCTTGCAACAAATGTGGAATAAGCCATCAGGGAGAATGCTGGAAGAGGAAAATCACTTGCTATAATTGCGGCCAAGAGGGGCATATATCGCCAAATTGCCCAAAGCCGAAGAAGATTAGATGATGTTTTGCTTGTGGATCAACAGAGCACCAGATAAAGGATTGCCCGAAGAAAGGAATCGGTGGAGCTGGTGGAAGCCAGGGAGGAGGAAGTAAGTTAATGATTGGTGGACCTGCGCAACCCAACCGATCGACCGCTCGAACCTTTAACATGACCGTCCAAGACGCCGTAGCTGCAAAAGACGTGGTGTCAGGTATAATCCCAATCAATAATATAAATGCTTATGTATTATTTGATTCGGGTTCCACCTGTTCATTTGTATCTGAAGAATTTGCTAGTAAACTTAGTACACCCCGAGAATGTTTAGAAGATCCTTTGAACATAGAAGTTGCGATTAAGGAAATAATACATGTAGAATACGTCTATCGAAATTGTCACTCAAACATTAGAGAACATGAACTGAGCGTAGACTTGATTCTTATTAGATTAGGAGAATTTGACGTAATACTGGGAATGGATTTGTTACATAATCATGCGGCAGTAATTGACTGTCAGAACAAATGTGTGAACCTTCAAACTCCGAGTAAGTCTAAGGTAGTATTTTATGGTAGCTCATCGCTTAAGCAATCGTGTTGCGTTACGATGATGCAGGCCAAGAAATTGTTAATGAAATGATGTGTAGGTTATTTAGCTTACATTGTTGATACTCAGAAAAAGAGAGTAGAGATTAAAGATATACTCATAGTGAGTGAATTTCAGGACTTGTTTTCGGACAATCTGCCTGACCTTCCGCTAGACAGAGAAATCGAATTCGTAATAGACTTGGCATCGGGAACGACACCGATTTCAAAAGCTCCATATCGCATAGCACCAGTAGAATTGAAGGAATTGATGATACAACTTCAAGAGTTATTGGATAAAGGTTACATTCGTCCGAGTGTGTCTCCTTGGGGAGCACCAGTGTTATTCGTTAAGAAAAAGGACAGATATATGAGGCTCTGTATCGATTATCGAGAATTGAACAGAGTAATGATCAATAACATATATCCATTACCAAGGATAGACGACTTATTTGATCAATTGAAGGGAGAAAAATGTTTCTCAAAGATCGACCTGCGGACGGGATATCACCAACTGAAAGTGCGGGATGAGGACATACCAAAGACTGCGTTTAGAACCCGTTATGGACATTACGAGTTTTTAGTAATGTCATTCGGTTTAACTAATGCTCCGGCAGCATTCATGGACTTGATGAACCGAGTTTTCAAGCCATACTTGGATAAATTCTTAGTAGTTTTCATCGATGACATTTTAATCTACTCGAAGACAGAGGAATTACACGTTGAACATCTGAAGATTGCTTTGGAGGCACTATAAAGGGAGATGATGTATGCAAAATTTTCTAAGTGTGAATTTTGGATGAAGAAGGTTCAATTCTTAGGCCACATGGTGGATGAGAATGGAATCTTAGTAGACCCCAAAAAGGTCGAAGCGATGAGTAATTGGGAACAACCAAGAACTCTGACGGAGATGAGAAGTTTCTTAGGGTTAGCTGGGTACTATCGAAGATTTATCCAGGATTTTTCTAAGATAGCAACCCCGTTAACTAATTTGACGAGGAAGATAGTGAAATTTTTATGGACCAACAAATGCAAAGAGAGTTTTCAAGAGTTGAAGAAGAGATTGAGCGAGGCGCCTGTATTATCATTACCAGATGATACGGGAGGATTTGTGGTGTATAATGATGCATCGCATAGAGGACTGGGCTGTGTGTTAATGCAACACGGCAAGGTCATTGCGTATGCGTCATGACAATTGAAGGATTATGAAAAATGATACCCTACTCATGACTTAGAGTTAGCGGCATTAGTTTTTGCGTTAAAGATATAGATGCATTATTTGTACGGGGAGAAATGTTAGATATACACGGACCACAAAAGTTTGAAATATATCTTCACACAGAAAGAGTTGAATATACGTCAGAGAAGGTGGTTGGAATTGATCAAAGATTATGACTGTGAAATTCTTTATCACCCAGGGAAGGCAAACGTAGTTGTCGACGCTCTGAGCAGGAATGGAAGGGAGAAATTGTTTCAATTGACGACTCAGGAGGAATTAATAAGAGATATGGAGAAGTTGGAAATAGAGGTGAAGGGACCCGAGAGGTCTGAAGAGAAGTTAATTGTAATGAAAGCTTGTCCGACATTGTTTGATAGAGTAAAAAGAGCCTAGGAGAAAGATGAAGAATGTGAGAAAATCAAGAAGAAGATCACGAAAAAAGAGGAAGAAAAATTTTGAATAGATAAAGACGATATCTTAAGATTCGAAGGGAAAGTGTGGGTGCTGGCAGTGACCGAGTTAAGAGAAGAGATTTTGTACGAGGCACATAATACGATGTATTCCATTCATCCGGGAGGCACTAAGATGTACCAAGACTTGAGGCAACATTTTTGGTGGCTAAATCTGAAAAGAGAAATCACGGAGTACGTTAGTAGATGTCTTACGTGTCAATGCGTAAAAGCAGAGCATCAGCGGCCAAGTGGGTTATTACAATTATTGGAAATACCAAAGTGGAAATGGGAGTATATTACGATGGATTTCGTGGTAGGACTTCCAGTCACGCAGAAAGGTTTGGATGCCATTTGGGTTATTGTGGATCGACTTACGAAGATCGCACATTTTTTACCTATCAAGATCCGTTACAGTTTAAATCAATTAGCGAGTCTGTACGTAAAGGAAATTGTTTCACGACATGGAGTGTCGGTGTCGATTGTTTCTAACCAAGACCTGCGTTTCACGTCGAAATTTTGGAAAAGCTTGCAAGAGAGGATGGGAACACAGTTGAGGTTGTGTACTGCTTATCATCCTCAGACAGACGCACAAAGTGAGCGAACAATACAAACGCTAGAGGACATGCTTAGGACTTACGTGATGGACTTCAAGGGAAATTGGGATGACCACCTACCCTTAGTCGAATTTACGTATAATAATAGTTACCATGTGAGTATCGGCATGCCACCGTATGAAGCTCTTTACGGAAGGAAGTGCAGAACGCCATTATGTTGGGACGAAGTCGGAGAACGACGAATACTCGAACCAGAGTTAGTACAACTAACCGCGGATGTGGTGAAAGTGATAAGGGCCAGACTTGTAGCAGCTCAAGATCGCCAAAAGAAGTACGCAGACTTGCATCGACAAGATCAAGATTTTGAAGTCGGCAGTTTTGTATTCTTGAAGGTATCTCCGTGGAAAGGAAAAATCCGTTTCGGCAAGAAAGGAAAACTGAGTCCAAGATTCTTAGGACCGTTCAAGATACTAAAGCGAGTGGGCGAAGTAGTGTACAAAGTTGCACTACCACCTGAGTTGGAGCACATCCATAACGTGTTTCACATATCCGTGATGCGTCCATACAAACCCGACTACAAGCACGTGATTTCTTACGAACCCAATCAAGTGGAGAAGAACTTAGCGTACGAAGAAATTCCAGTCCAAATTCTAGATAGGAAAGAGCAAACCTTGAGAAATAAAGTTATTTCTTCTGTAAAAAGTACTTTGGCGTAACCACGATGTCGAAGAGGCAACATGGGAGTTAGAAGATAGGATGATGAGGGATTATCCCCATCTATTTGTGTAACCTTGTAGCAATTTCGGGACGGAATTTTTGTAAGGGGGAAAGATGTAATACCCGAGAATTTCCACGTATTATTAAATGAATATATTAATGGAAATAAAATTTCTGTGAATAAAAGTGTTATTATTTTGAGGGTTGGTTAATTCAATTTATTCGTATTAGACCAATGCGTATTAAGATGTGTGAAGTGACAATGAGAATTGTGAAATGCCTTGTGTGGCATAATGTGAAACAAGAGAATTCACTAAGCAAGTTGAAACGAGAATTAGGAAGATTAATCGGGAATGATTATGTGATTTCATATAAGTAATCAATACGCTCGTAGATGTGTAGCAACATCTTTGTGGACATCAATTCATATCGTATAAAGCGAGTCTAGCGATGAAAATTGACACGGGCTGAAGCTAAACCAGTCTTGGCACTGTCAAGGCACGGCGCAGCTGCGCCTTCCCAGCGGTACAAACTTGCGTAGCTACGCCAGTGGTCAGTTGAAGAAAAATAAAATTTTCTACTTTGGAAATTAAATGAAGCAATTATGTGATTTGTGTGACATTGGTGAACCATGAAATAAAGTGCACAATTAGGTAATATTAAATGATAATTTTTATATTAATTAATTACTAACGGTTGTGGTAGAATATTGAATTCTTAGTAATTAACTAATAATGTGTGATTACTACTATTTACAACATATTATATAGATAAATAATGATTATGGAAATCCATAAATATATTGATCAATGATGATTGAATTAATTAATAATGGTGTTAATTAATCAAGGAAGTGAATAAATTATTTATTTATATGATCATATTATATTAACAGTTATGCATATAAGAGCAATAATACAACTATATTATATAGAGCAGTGTGACATTTCTGTGACTATATATATTAAGTCTTATAAAACTATATTGTATAAGGCAATGTGAGTAAGCATATTGGAACTATATGTTATAAATACATTATCTATGTGACAATATGTATGTGGGTATGTATTAAACTAATATACCATGAACACATTGTAAACTATCATTTTGATAAAATGTACATGGATTATATGTATGTTGCATAATATCTACTACCTTGAAATGTTAGGTCATGTTGTGACATTAGGTTATAATATATGGCTGAGATGTGTATTAAAAATATAACATAAGAGTGAAAATGTGTAGGAGTATACAAGAATGTTGAGTTTTCCCTTTTCTCCTAAATTGAGTGTCCCATTTACTCTAAGACCTCATTCACGTGTATTTTAAAAAGTGTAACCTATGTTCTTCATTTTCTTCCAACTCCCTAGCTCATGATCATGGGGGAGTGGTGATTATGATGAGTTCCAAAAACTAATCTAACAACTCCTCCGTAACCTTCATGCAATCCTACAATCCATGAGTTTGATTCAATGGAAAATTGCTATGTCTGTGTATTGATTTTTCTATAAATAATAGCTCTCCTTCCATTTTTGCAAGTGTTGAGAATTGCTAAGTAAGAGTTGTGAGCATACAAGTAATCTAGAGCTTGAGAGTTCATTAGGAGCAAGTTCATTGCAATTATAAAGGTATAAATTCCTTCTTATTCTTCATTTTTAGTTTCTGTTAAATTTCCATTCTTGAAATTCAAATTCTTAATTTTGTGGAATTGGTTGTTAATGAGGTTGGGTAATGTTTATATAGTTGTTATATGACCATATGAGCATGATGCAACTGATATATGATGGTTTAAAATCGAAATCATGAGTAATTTTTGAGGTTGGGCTGGAGTTCTTTCGAAGTACTGCTTCTGCGCCTGAACCAGGCATAGCGTAGCTGCGCCACATTTGTATTGAGGCACAGCACAGCTGCGCCGGTTGCTGAATTCAGTTGAGCAGTCTGTTTTCAAATCTGATCAATATTAGTTAGTTGTTTTGACTCAAGCTAGCATGTAAGCATGTGTATGATGTATATATGGATACGTTAACCTGATGTGAGCATGTTTAGACTAGACTTGCATGATTAACGAAGGCGTATGGTTTACATGGAGATTTGGACTAGGTTTTGAAAACAAACTATGTTAAAGATCATGTTCTACAAATTATGAACCTAGTAAGCTATGCATGACTGATTTTGCACATAGATGAGCATGTTGTAGTGTATATAGTTCTTTTGAGCATGATAAAACTTATTAAGCCTTATGTTAGAAATATTTTCAATAAGAAGCTTAGCCTAGTGAGCTAACATGCATGATTTCTACATGGTTTATATTCTGACTTTGAAAGCATGTGAGTATGACTTGGAAATGCATGAATAAACCTTTAGCTTGTGTTTATTTAATTAGTAAGGAAACATGAGCATGTTGAACCTATTAGCAAGCTTTAAATGTGAATATTGTCAAGATAACATGAGGACTAAAATCTGACATTTGTGATCATGTTTGATGACACTCTTAGACTCGCTCATATAGCATAAACATATATATACCATGCTTGTGTAGCACATTTCAAGAAAAGCATGAACGAAGCCTATTTTCAACTAAAACGATGTTAGTTTCACGTATGTGTTATGAATACACACAAGCATGCCTAATATGAGTTTTATAATTATCTTGTATGTTTAGAAAGCAAGCATGCTAGACCTTGTGAATTCATGACCTTGAATGGCCTTAAATTGTTCAAATGAGCAACTTAGAACCATATTATGAAAGAAGGAACCTAGATTGACTTAAGAAGCATGAAAAGACCTTTAACATGACAAATATATTATTTGTGATTGTTTTAGTTGAGTCAAACAGAAACCACAAGGCAGCAGCTGAGTCTTGGCATGGCTGGAGGACGGCACAGCTGCGCCGATCCTAGGCTTAGCCATGGCGTAGCTGCGCCAGTCTGGAATCCCAGATAGTGAATTCTGACTTTTGGATAGCAACTTGCATGATGCCTATGATGCTAAATGTGATCTAAAACCTACTAATGTATATATATATATATATATATATATATATATATATATATATATATATATATATATATATATATTAGTGATGCCTAGTTGATAAGTTGGTGTTGCATTGAAATAAAAAATCCATGAGTAGGAGGTCTTAACCTTGAGCATTCTTGATTTGTTTATGAAGTAACTAAGTAGTTTATTTATGATGACTTATAAACAGATTTTGTACCATATGTGCATACTTGTATCGTGTCGAGCTTGATTAAGAACTATGTTAGCTAATGAACACTGTATACTTATAATACGCTATACTAGGATTCTAAAGTGTTGATTTATTAACGTGGGTAAACTACGCTTAAGGCAAGTTTCTCTAACCTTACTCAAATTTATATTGAGCAAGTATCCGAACCTTATTCTTATTGTGCAAATAAATTGCATTCTTTATTCGACAAATACCGTAAGCTTATCCCTTTGAATACAAGTTATATTACTTTCTCGTTCAAATGAGCTAGTATGTTAAACCCTTATGAAAGTTGTTATTCATGTTGAACTTGGTATTGTCCATTGAATATTGTGAAAGAGTCGATGCCATTTGATTCGGCTAGACTATATTCATGTTTATAAAAACTGTCCAAACCAATTGAGTGGTGCGAAAATCTTAAAAACTGAGTTGAACAACCCTTTTGGTAAGGGGAGTGTATGTCGTTGGAAACCCCAACACATGAATGAATATTATTGTGGTGTTATGCATAACGTATAGTATTGTAGATTGATCATCTATAGTACTTGATATTTTTGGGTTATCAATTTAATATTGGTAACTCTAGTGGAAGTTCAATAGTCCTTAGTGACTGCTCAGTATAAATTGTTTATCCAGTTGGATACCTTGATAGTCGTTGAATTCATATATATCTATTAATTTATATTAAATTATCGTTCTTATTCAAAGAATTGTTGATATTTCTTACCCATGATGTTATTCTGATACTTTGAACTATCTTAGAAATGACACTTCGATATTTCAAACCTTGTGATATTATATCCTATACCCTTATTGTATATTACTTGCTGGGCAATTTGTGCTCATCCTTGCTTTTAAAAACCTTTCAGTTAAGGCAGAACAGGGAAGTGTATCCGGGCAGGACAAGGGCAAGGGCAAGGGCAAGGGAAAGGGCAAGGGCAAGGGCAAGGCTACCGACTAGCTTGTCCATTTTATGTTTAAAGTCTATTATGTTATATTAAGACTATTTCAGACTATGTTTAAGCTTAAGTAAGATCATGTAATAAGTCTTTATTAGATATTATTATGTAATCTATTAAGCACTGTAGGTTGCGAGACTTGGGGGAATAATTATAATAAATCATTGTATATTATTCTAAAGTAGATTTTCCGTTGTGTATGCATTATTTTAGATATTATGGTTTTACCATGAGAACGTGATGAACCGAATTTGAGTGACCAAGTGGAGGTCCAAATTTGGGGGTGTCACACAAAGAACCTATCAGAAGGAGAGGAAAATGAGTTCCATAAAAAGCTTCAAGCAACCATCTCTGATATTTCATAAGAAAAATGAAGAATCTATTGTCTCTCTCCGAGAAAATAGATACACTAAACCAGTCTCTTTCCCAAAAACTAGAGCTCATCCAGCAGGAGCTAAAAATTAAAGTTGGAAATTCATCCTACCTACTTGAGCAGCTCATGTCAAATGTCAAACATCTCTCTCAAGTGATTGATGACAAAAAGGGGGAGAAAAAGAGGCACTCAAAGAGTCATAAGAAGAGTCATAAAAGTTGTAAAGTCTTTAATAGATGATAGATAATATGGACAAGGACTTAGATTGATATAATCAAAACTGTTAGGTTGATCTGTGCTTAATGTTTATCATTCTGTAAATGAATGTATAGAAGAAAAGATCAAAGCTGTTAGGTTGATCTATGTTTAAGTATAATAGATAGGCATGACTGATCGTAGAGCTCTGCATAAGTCACTCAAGTTTGCTAAGAAGACAAGGCAGAATCGTAGTTTATTGAACCAGAATCGTAGACTGACGAGTCAGACAAAAGATGGAAGAAGTTAAGGCAGAATCGTAGAGTATCAAAGAAGTTGATTCAGAATCGTAGTCTGGCTTGAAAGCTACTCTCAAAATTGTGGAGTTGGTCTGAGCATCTGCCGAGCCAAGTTAAGAATCGTAGTCTGCACTCGGAATCATAGAAGATGTCTGTTGAGCACCTATTGAGCTAGAATCGTAGACTTGACTCTGAATCGTGAAGTCTACATGTCGTCACCTATCAGAATCATAGTTTACAGAACCTGAGCCAAAGTCGTAGTCAGCCAGATGCTTACATAGTCAACGCATAATCGTGGAGCACTCTACAATTCTCTACAGAAGCAAACCTGAAATATATACATAGATCGCTTTCTCTGGTAAAAACAGACAAGTTTAAGAATGTAGTCTACTTGAAGAATATCATAAAGCATTCTCTAAATGAGCTGTAAGCAAATACAAGATCAAATAACCAACTCTATCAACAAGGCTGATTGAGAAGTGAAAATCCATTCAAAAGGAATCTCCTATAAGTGCCAATCAGAAGACTACGATCGTAGTGCTTACTAAATAGAAGAAGAGCCTGATAAAGGAAATACAAAGATAATGATAAACCTATCACAAAGTGAGCAAAGGACAGACAAGGAGGATATCAATGCTTAGCTTTACCATGGAGTATGATCAAGAGATCACAAGGCTGAAAGTTAAGAAAGCTGAGCATGGATCCAAAGAGGTTATGCGAACTGAGGTGTCAAAGTTGTCAATCAACTTAATAGTTCTTGAAGCAAGGACGATCGTGGAGCTAAGCACAAAATGGTACAACTTTGAGCACTCTCGGAATCATAAAAGGTGTCAAGGGCAAGTCACCCTATGATTTCCATAGACAAGCACTCGTAGAGTTCATAAAGGTTAACATCAAGATCATAGAGGGCATTCATCTGAGAAGTGAAAGTGTCCAAGCAAAGAAGACTGACATTTGAATGTTGTAAATTAGGAATCCCGATATCCTTTCCAAGCATCCTTGATGTGAATCGAGGAAATAAGAGAAAAAGGTGACTACCCAACCTGCTTAAAGTAACATCTATAAAGTGTTAGGTGATAAAGCAGACTGATGTGTTAGGAAAGTCAAAAAAGAGTTGTCACATCAACACTGCATGTCTACATCAATGATCAAAAATGTCTAAAACATTAAATGCTACTATGGATGCCTTCAACTGAGACATTTCAAAGGATGCTTCACAAACAGAGATTAAAAAGGGAGCTCGTCAACAGAAGACTCACAAAAGCTACATTCCAACGGGAAGATAATTGATAAATCAATAAATAGCCAAAGCTTCAAAGAAGAAAGATGTTGTTGACTTAAAGAGATGCAAGTCATATAGAACATGACAGAGAAAAGGTCTTCATAAGAATGAGACCACTACAATAGAGTGAAGCACATATGATGAGAGTTCTACAATGATAAAGCTTTACTCAATAAAAAGGAGTCTGACAACGAGATGGCATCTGTACTGAGAGCCGGAAAGCCAAGAAGGATACAACCTAAGTGGCAGATCAGAAAGCAGAATACTTAAGCCACTTTATATCTCATCATGAACGCATTGAGCTGAAGAGAAGAAGATACAGAACTGAATCTGTGCATAAGACAACTAGTGTTCAAGGACTGCTAAGTACCCAAAGAAGCTAAGCCCATAAGCAAAGACTTAGCAGTACCTCAACGGTGATGGTTCACAATGCTGAATATTAGATGAAGACAAGCATCAACGGCAAAGAACAACAGCACCAAGGATGAGTCAAACTTGCTAAGTACTAGCAAGATAATAAGTTGAACGTACATCTTAACAGTCCATGAGATGTGATCAAATACTAATGCTAAATGCCTACTGATCATAAGAAGCTGCTAAGCAGCAGAAGATGAACAAGCTGAATGTCATCTTAGCAGCTCAACAACAAACAACAAACAAACAACCAAGCAACCAGGGCCTGTAGGGTCCTTGTCTTAATGACTAAACCAAAGTCAAGTCTACTGGACTTGTTGAGTATCAGAGGGTACAAGAGATTCTAAGTCTGCTGGGCTTAGTCTACAGTTTCCAAGGCTGCTGGTCTTGAAGAGTTCTTAGTGAACTAATGTTTCAAGGCTACTGATCTTGAAGGAATCTTAGTGATTCGAAGTTGATCAAATCCTTAGTGGAATCCCTACTTGTTGAAATAGAATAGTGGATTATGAGCATTTAGTCTCTGAACCACTTAAAACCTTGGGTGTCATTTACTCTATGTCATTTATATTCAGTTCTATAACTGCTATATCTGCTTCCAATTAACTCTACACTAGAACTGCGTTTAATGCTATATTTCTGAAGGGTATCTTAATCTATTCCGATGTGCATAAATTGATTCCTCTATTCAATATTTGTTAATCACTTAACAAGATAAAAAAAACAAAAGAAATGAGTTTTAAAGGATCTATTCAACCCCCCTTCTAGATCTATTGTGTTCCTCCAGGAACTAACACCATTTACCTTGCATCAATGTATTCATAAACTCAAATCAATGAATGTACCAATTTAACTTTAACAGTGAAAAGAGAATGACAAAAAATAATATCAAGTGTTTTTGCAATCATACCCATTCAACAATAAAAGGCAACCAACAACAAAACATTAAAGTAGAACCGTTTTACCCAAAAAGTAAATCCTTCTCGTTATAACATAACTTCAATCAGTATCAAGCGCTTTTTACAAACTCTCTGTATTTTTTGCCACATTAAATAGCCCATATTATATCAAAAGTATACAAATTTATCCCCCAAAAGTATTCCCAATATTCTAGCAGTCAAGGTACACCAAATCAGAAGCTATACCAAAAGACTACAAAAGTTAAGATACCTATACCAAAACAGAGCTATACGAAATACTTACTAAACTACCATGCCATGAATTACTAGTGGGCTATAAAATAACTTAAATGAAACTAATTAATAGGGGTTCCACCTTTCTTCCTTGGTGCCTTGAATGGCCTACTAGTTGAATTTTGTGAAGTTTGTTGACTTGCTTGCCTTTTCCTTATATTTATCTAGGCTGGTGGTGTAGAAGCAGGTGGAGTGATCCTTGGACTGTTGTTTGTGAAGACTGCTTCTTCCTTACAATTCTAGGAGTTAGGCATCTACAATACAACTCATTATTAGTTACCCTAAGTGAAATTAATATAAATTTTTGAATGAATGAAATTGTACCTACAAATATAAATTTTTTCCTTTTCTTTTCCTGATTCAACCACCTTCTTCTTTCCCTTAGCAGTGCCAACGACCAACTCTTTTCCATTTTCAATGTCAGTAGCCTATATAAAGCAACATGTTAAAAATAGAGTTAATAGATATATCAAATTATGACATTGATGGACCCATTTTAAAAAACTTACATTACTTTTTGAATGAATGAAATATTACTTACAAATATAATTTTTTCCTTTTCTTTTCTTAAGTTAACTACCTTTTCCTTTCCCTTAGCAGTGCCAACCACCATCTCTTTTCCCTTTTCAATGTTAGTAGCCTATATAAACCAACATGTCAAAAATAAAGTTTATAGATATATCAAATTCTAACATTGATGCATACATTTGTAAAAACTTACATTGCCACTTGCATCTTCCTCCCTGCCCTGAGCAGTGCTTTGGACCACTATCTATTTTCCCTTTCTAGTGGCAGTAGCCTGTAAAATAACATATAATAGGTATATCAAATTTGATTAGTGACAAACATATATTTAGAAATATAGAAACATATAATAGGTATATAGTGTGAATTACCTCCTTCTCCTTTCTATGTCCAAGTAGAGTTGAGTGCTTTGGACATTTACCTCGATTGTGACCCTCTTCCTTGCACAAGCTACAATGCATCTTCCTCCATTTCCATGACACCTTAGCCACATTATTGCTAGTAGTCCCATCTTCCCAGTGCTCATTCCTTCTCAATCTATGTGGCCTTCCCTTCAACTTTTTCTTTATTGGTGGTGGCAGCATTATATCACACTCAGTAAAACCAAAAGTCTTCCCCATTTAGAACTTCTAGAGTGTGAAAATAAGTCTTAATATATATATATATATATATATATATTTATATTTATATTTATATATATATATATATATCCCTAGTGTACCACTTAGCAACATATTCTATAAGGTTTCCATATATAGAATGAATGGCTATATCTATATGAGCACAAGGGATTCCTAAATGATGCAGCAATTATTGTAGTAATAATGCAGTTTAACTGAGTGACTTATCACGTAAGCATCAATAATCAATACCGTGTGCTACTATGTAACCACGCGTATTACTGTACTTTTACTACCGGTTAGTTTAATAGTATTAACGGTAGAACCTCCGTCGTTATTTTTATAAAATATCTTTGTTGTTTTTTAACTACGACAATACTTCCATTGTGGGGTCCACCAATGATTGTGCCATCGTACAAATATTCCCCGACAAAAAGAATATTCCTCGACCAATCGAATATTTTATAACAACTTTCATACTTTGTAAAATTTTCAAATACTACCCACAACTATAACACTATCTCAAATCCATACCATAATATTAAAAAAAATATTTCGAGAAATTTAAATCTTTATTTATAAAATCTGGGGTCTCACAGTACTGTAATTTTTTGAGCCCCAAAACGTGCAATTATCGAAACTATATTTTTCTATAAATAGAAGTTCATTCTTCCTTCATTTCTCACCAATTCACTAAAGCTATAGAGAAATTATTATAGAGAGAAATTATAGAGAGAAGCTATAGAGAGAAAATCTATAGAGATAAGGAAGAAGAGAAGCCTGCTACATCACTATTCTAGTATCCAGTTTCTTCTGAGGTAAGGGATATTATTTCTTTCGTATTCATGAAGAGAGCTATTGTTATTCCATCCCTTATTATTCTGTTGGAATAACCTATTTATGCGAAGTACCGCATACATGGTAAAATTCTTCTGTTATTCCATTCTTCATTATTATGTTGGAATAACCTGTTTATGCGAAGTACCGCATATATGGTGAAATTCTTCTATTATTCTGTTCTTTATTATTCTGTCAGAATATCCTGTCTGTGCTTTTACGCCGGACTTGGTTCCATCATTTATTATTCTGTCGGAATATCCTCTCTGTGCGTTTACACCGGATCTGGTTCCATTATTTATTATTCTATCGGAATATCCTGTCAGTGCATTTACGCATGACCTGGTTCCATTCTTTATTATTCTGTTGGAATAAACTGTCTGTGCGGTCTATCGCATACATGATGATTTCTTCTGTTATTCAATTCTTTATCATTCTATTGGAATAACCTGTCTATGTGGATTATCACATGCATGGTGAATGAACCTTTGTATTCATTCCTTATTAAATTGTGGAAATGATCTATCTAAGTGGAGTACCGCGTGGCGGACGAAAATCCATTTACAGTTTCATATATTCTCTTATACTCAGTTGGTTAAAGCTTTGACTTCTACACTCCATGAAATTAGTGGAATATCCTTGATATTTGCGCTTCATCCAGTATCTTTTAATGAAAATATTCTTTTGAACATTCTTGAATTTTTACTCCATAAAGAAATATCATGTTGACAATTTGGACATCATTGAGTTCAGGATAAATTAACTTATAAATCTTTAAAATTTATTCTTGAACTTGTTTTATTGAATTATTATGTCATTGTCATCATCCTCATGCTTATATTGTGATAAAAGTCATCTATGGCTTACGTGCATAGATGGACTTTGTATGATTATGACCAGGGATCATTCGGTATAATCATGACCTATAATGTTATAAATGAGGTGGTAAAGGTCCTCAGTAGCCTGTAGTGCATTGATGGACAGTTTTTGGTATGATTATGACCAGGGATTATTCGGTATAGTCATGACCATGGATGATTTAATGAATATCCTTGGCCCGTAGTGCAAGGATGACTCGATGATGTGGTTTTTTTGTTGAGCTGAGTCTCAGCGATAAAAATTGATGAAAACTTTTTAAATGATAATAGATAGTAGATTTTATTCTCTACTTGACTCTTTTAATGGATTGCTTGTACCGCTGTAGTTAAACTTGATGTCTATTATATTTTATCAGTTTAACATTATTGAAGACTAATGATAATTTATTCTTCATTATCTTAGTCACGATATTTCTTACTGAGCTAGTTGAGCTCACCCTTTTTCTTTCACTGTTCTCTTCAGGAAATGAGAATATAGCTGGGACGAGTCGGGGAATGGAGTGATGATTCAGATGATAACATTAGTAGTCCTCACTATTCTGTTAGATAGTGTGACAATAAATGTAATGAGGACTCCATTGAGTGTGGATATTGTCTAGATGACAATATTCTTATTAAAACTCTCAATTTATGTTTTGTCGTATTTTACATGACAGTTGTATTATTAAGTTGTATTTGTATTTTTTGTACCATGTATTTGGCGACTCAAGATGGGCGATGTATACTTATTTTAGGGGCGTAACAGTTGGTATCAAAGCTTAGGGATATGATCCCTGGCTGAGATATGAGACAAGAACTAGGAGGGGAGAGACGGAGAATTCCTTCGCTAGTATGACCTACCTAAGCTTATGTGTTATTTAATTGGTCGGTCAGAGTAATGGGATAATATGTGATATGTTAATTAACCCTTGTTTTGTTGTAATATTTGAAAATGGCATCCGAAAATGTTGAGATAAGCAATGAAGCAAATGATACCGTTGAGTCACCAACGATCAATGCTCAAGGTAATGTGCAATAGGAAGACAATAATCCTCATGAAAACAATAACACCGATGAAATGGTGAACGATGGGATGTTCAGAGGTTTTATGCAATTCATGCAACTTCAGGCGAAGGCGGCTCCTGTCCAAAATGCAGGTGGAAATACTGACAACTCTCGGATGGTCACCTCTAAGCAGTTCAAGGAGCTAGGACCACCAGAGTTTTTTGGAGAGCCAAAGCCACTTAAGGTGGAGACGTGGATAAAGCAAATCAACAACATATTTGATGTCTTGGGATGCTCCGAGGAGCAAAAGGTTCCCTTTTCCACCTTCATGTTGCGTGCAGAGGCAGATTACTGGTGGGAATCTGTAAAGCGTACACAACCTGCAGCACTGAAGATGTCTTGTGAGAAATTTCAAGAGCTGTTCAACGACAAGTACTTTCTTGAAAGTATTCGTCACATGAAGGAGGTAGAGTTCATAAAGCTTGAGCAAAACAATATGATCGTGGCGTAGTACGAAGCTAAGTTTGCCGAGTTGTCTCAGTTTACGTCCCACTTGGTTGATAATGAGGAGAGAATGACGCGGATATTTTTAAGAGGTTTGAAACCCGAGATACGTCAATACCTTATCTCTCATAAACTGTGTTTGTATCCAGATGTTGTGAATAGGGCTCAGTTATTGGAGCGTGATAATGAGTCAACCCAACCAAGAGAGAGCAGTCGACAAGTTGATAATACCAGTGGTAGCAGTCATCGAAGCGGTGACAAAAAACGCGGAGGGAATCTACCAGCCAGAAATGATAACCACTTCGGTGGTAATCATGGCCAAGACAATAGGAGTGGAAAGTTCAAGAAGAGAAGGTTCAGCAAAGATGGAAAGACATCAGCACTAGCACTCGCTGTTAAGGAAGGAGAACAACCGCTGGTCGTATGTTACAAATGTGGAGGGGAAGGACACATAAGTCCAAACTGCACGATGCAGTTCAAAGCATGTTATAATTGTGGAAAAGAAGGCCACCTAGCCTGATTTTGTCGTGCACCAAAGTCAAGTCCAGCTGGGATAGAGGCATCAAAGGGGGTCCCAGACAAGACAAAACCAGTAGTTCAAGGAAGAAAGTTTATCGTAACCTCCCAAAAAGCGAGGAATCCGAACGAGGTGATCACGGGTAAGCTAATCATAAACTTTAGTGAAGTTTATACTTTATTTGATACTGGTTCTACCCATTCTTTCATTTCTCCTACTTGCGCTCAACGTTTAAATTTAACTCCAGAGAAATTAGACTTTGACTTATCTGTTGAAACTCTATTGGGAGAAACCTTCATTACATCCATTGTTTATAAGTCTTGTTTGATTCAAATTGGTAACTGCACGTTACCTGTCATTCTTATTTCTTTGAAAATACTTGCATTTGATGTGATTTTAGGGATTGATTGGTTAACTACTCATCATGCTAAAATTGATTATTTCGTAAGGTTGTTAGCTTTCATATTCCTAACCAACCTATTATACGAATTCAAGCAGCCAAACCACTAAAATCAATCACTGTCATATCAAGCCATAAATCTATTCGTTATTGAAAAATGGATGTCAAGCTTTCTTAGCCCATGTCACGGATTTAAATAAAAATACGTCAGATTTGAATGATATTTCTATTATTAATAAATTTCCTGACGTATTCCCTGAAGAACTTCCTGGCCTACCCCCCAGAGCGTGAAATTGAATTTTGTATCGACCTTGAAACCGGTACAAAACCCATTTCCAAAGCCCCATATCGAATGACTCCTATTAACTTCAGGAGTTAAAAACCCAACTACAGGAATTGTTAGACATCGGTTTCATTCGTTCTAGTACGTCTCCTTGGGGTGCTCCTATTCTATTCGTGAAGAAGAAAGATGGAAGTATGCGACTTTGTATTGATTATCGGGAGTTGAATCATGTCACCATCAAAAATAGGTACCTGTTACCTCGTATTGATGATCTGTTTGACCAGTTGCAAGGCGCCAAATTCTTTTCAAAAATCGATCTTCGTTCTGGATATCATCAGTTGAAGATTAAAACTGATGACATTCCAAAGGCTACTTTCAGAACTCGGTACGGGCATTATGAATTCCTAGTCATATCTTTTGGATTGACTAATGCTCCTGCTGCCTTTATGGATATGATGAACCGAGTATTCAAGGAATATTTAGATCACTTTGTGGTCGTCTTTATTGATGACATCCTCATTTATTCCAAAACCTGTGAAGACCATGAACAACACTTGAGGCTGATACTTCAAAAACTTCGTGAAAACAAGCTATATGCCAAGTTGAAGAAATGCGAGTTCTGGCTTGAGGAAGTAGCATTCCTTGGGCACGTAATATCAAATTATGGAATATCTGTTGACCTGGCAAAGATTGAAGCAATTCAAAGTTGGGAGAAACTTAAGTCAGTAACTGAAGTACGTAGCTTTCTCGGCTTAGCTGGTTATTATCGGAGATTCGTAGAAAGGTTTTCTTGAATTGCTACTCCATTAACGCAGCTGACTTGAAAAGATACAAAATTCGGTTGGAGCGAGGAATGTGAGAAGATTTTTCAAGAACTCAAGAGGAGACTCATTTCAGCACTTGTTCTAATAATACCATCTGACACGGAGGGATTTGTCATTTACAGTGATGCTTCAGGCAAAGGGTTAGGATGTGTTCTTATGCAACATGAGAAAGTCATAGCCTATTCCTCACGACAACTCAAAGAATATGAGAAGAATTATCCTACTCATGATCTAGAGTTGGCAGTTGTTGTCTTCACACTTAAGATTTGGAGGCATTACCTGTATGGAGAGAAGGTGGAGATCAATACGGTTCATAAAAGCCTCAAATATTTCTTCACTCAAAAGGAACTAAACATGCGGCAACGATGATGGTTTGAGTTATTGAAAGATTATGATCATACCATCCAATACCATCCTGGAAAAGCGAACGACGTAGTAGCTGACACATTGAATAGAAGATCATATGCGGACACGAGTGCATTATTGTCAATGCAAAGGCCCATTGTGTATGACTTGGAAAGGATGGAAATAGAGTTAAAGACTCCAGGGACCCTTGTGATGATGGCGAATATACGAGTGGAACCAACTTTAATCGATAAAGTTAAAACTGCTCAAGCTACAGACCTAGAGCTGATACGTATGAGGAAAAAAGTACAAGAAGGTGCTATTCCGGAAGCAAGAATCGATGAAGAAGGAATACTTTGAGTCAAATTCAGACTTTGTGTTCCTAACGATTCTGATTTGAAGTATAAAATCATGATGGTGGCACATAACACACCGTTTGTAATCCATCCTGGGAGTACCAAAATGTATCGTGATCTTCGACATACATTTTGGTGGAGCAATATGAAGAGAGAGATAGCATTGTTTATCTCAAGGTGTCTAACTTGTCAACGAATAAAGGTGGGAGCATCAAGTGCCAAAAGGTCTATTGCAACCACTTGAAATTCTAGAATGGAAGTGGGATCACATTACCATGGATTTCATTACTGGTCTTCCCAAGGTTTCTCAAGGCATAGATGCGATTTGGGTCATTGTTGATAGATTGACCAAGTCTGCTCATTTCTTACCGATACGAGAAACTTATACACTTGAACGTCTTGCTAGTATATACATAAAAAAGATTGTAAAACTGCATGGTATGCCAGTATCCATAGTTTCTGATCGAGACCCAAGATTTACTTCAAGATTTTGGGTTAGTTTGCAAAAAGCTATGGGCACGGATTTACGATTTAGTTCGGCGTATCATCCTCAAATGGACGGACAATCAGAGAGGACTATTCAAACTCTTGAGGATTAATTAAGACTCTGTGTCCTTGACTTCAAGGGAAGTTAGGACAAGTTCTTACCATTGGTGGAGTTTTCCTATAATAATAGTTATCAAGCAAGTATTGGCATGGCTCCATTTGAGGCGTTGTACGGAAGAAAGTGTCGTTCTCCAGTATGGAAGGCGTTGTACGTTGTTGGGACCGAATTTGGTATGTATGACTACGAAAAAGATTCAAATAATCCGACAACGTATAAAAACCTCACAAGATTGACAAAAGAGTTATGCCGATCTTCATCGAAAGGACGTGGAATTCAATATTGGAGATCATGTGTTGTTACATGTTGCTCCATGGAAAAGATTTACAAGATTTGGAAAGAGAGGAAAACTCAATCCTCGATTCATTGGCCCATTTATAATCCTCGAACGAGTAGGAACTGTTGCCTATAGACTCGCCTTACCGCCAAGTATGTCTCATGTTCATAACGTTTTCCACTTATCTATGTTGCGTAAATATGTGAAAGTCCAGAACCACATTATTGAATTAGAACCAGAAGAGATAGAGGAAGATTAACGTATGAAGAGTTACCTATTAAAATCTTGGATAAGAAGGATCATATTCTATGCTCCAAGGTTATACCTCAAGTCAAAGTTTTGTGGAGGAACCACGATGTGGAAGAAATGACCTAGGAATTAAAATCTGAGATGAAGTCAATATATCCTAACCACTTCGATATACCAGGTACGCACCCTAATTTCGAGGACGAAATTTCATAAGAAGGGGAGGTTATAAGACCCCAACTTTTATGAATAAAGATTAATTTCTCTCGAAATATATTTTTGAATATTATGGTGTGGATATGATATAATGTTATAGTTGTGGGTAATATTTATAAATTTTGCAAAGTAAGCAAGTGATTATATAATATTCGATTGGTCGATGAATATTCATTTTAATAGGGAATATTCGTACGATGCCACAATCATTGGTGGACCACACAACAGAAGTATTGTCGTAGTAAGAAAACGACAGAATTATCTTGTTATAAAAATAACGGCGGAAGTGTTACCGTTAAAACTGTTGAACTACCCAGTAGTAAAAGTACAGTAATACGCGTGGTTTCATAGTAGCACACGGTATTGGTTATTGATGCTTACGTGAGAAGTCACTCAGTTATACTCAATTATTGCTACAGTAATTATTGCATCATATCTCTCATATTATTGATTCGATTATTATCACAGTATCATCTGTGCGATCTATCGCATGCATAATGATTTCTTCTGATATTCCATTCTTTATCATTCTGTTGGAATAACCTGTCTATGTGGATTATCACATGCATGGTGAATGAACCTTTGTATTCATTCCTTATTAAATTGTGGAAATGATCTGTCTAAGTGGAGTACCGCGTGGCGGACGAAAATCCATTTGTAGTTTCATATATTCCCTTATAAATAGTTGGTTAAAGCTTTGACTTCTATACTCCATGAAATTAGTGGAATATCTTTGATATTTGCGCTTCATCCAATATATTTTAATGGAATTTTTACTCCACAAATAATATTCTTCTGAATATTCTTCTGAACATTTGTAGTATAATCATGACCTGTAATGTTATAAATGAGGTGGTAAAAGTCCTCAGTAGCCTGTAGTTTATTGATGGATAGTTTTTGGTATGATTATGACCATGGATTATTCGATATAGTCATGACCATGGTTGATTTAATGAATATCTTTGGCCCGTAGTGCAGGGATGACTCGATGATGTGGTTTATTTGTTGAGCTGAGTCTCAGCGATAAAAATTGATGAAAACTTTTTAAATGATAGTAGATAGTAGATTTTATTCTCTACTTGACTCTTCTAATGGATTACTTGTTCCGTTGTAGTTAAACTTGATGTCTATTATATTTTATCAGTTTAACATTGTTGAAGACTAATTATAATTTATTCTGCATTATCTTAGTCACGATATTTCTTACTGGGCTAGTTGAGCTCACCCTTTTTCTTTCACTGTTCTCTTCAGGAAATGAGAATATAGCTGGGACGAGTCGAGGAATGAAGTGACGGTCCAGATGATAGCATTAGTAGTCCTCATTATTCTGTTAGATAGTGTGACAATAAATGTAATGAGGACTCCATTGAGTGTGGATATTTTCTAGATGACAATATTCTTATTAAAACTCTCAGTTTATGTTTTGTCGTATTTTACACGACAGTTGTATTTGTATTTTTGTACCATGTATTTGGCGACTCAAGATGGGTGATGTATACTTATTTTGGGGGCATCACAGTTGGTATCAAAGCTTAGAGATATGATCCCTGGATGAGATGTGAGACAAGAACTAGGAGGGGGGAGATAGGGAATTCCTTCGCTAGTATGACCTACCTAAGCTTATGTGTTATTTAATTAGTCGATCAGAGTATTGGGATAATATGTAATATGTTAATTAACCCTTGTTTTGTTGCAGTATTTGAAAATGGCATCCAAAAATGTTGTGATAAGCAATGAAGCACATGAGACCGTTGAGTCACCAAGGATCAATGCCCAGGGTAATGTGCAACAGGAAGACAATAATCCTCATGAAAATAATAACTGTGACAACCCGAGAATTTGGACAACTTATTAAAATCTTAAATGATTGATTTAAGTCAAATAATAGACCTAGACAGAAAATAAGTGTATGCGTTTGATGTTATTGGGATTGAATTTTGAGGATTTCAAAATTCGGTGAAGGATTTAGATGAATTATTCAGGATTAAGGATTTATGTGAATTCGTTTTGTGTTTATGGTTATGTTTGTGTTCAGAATGTGGTTAGGGGTGAAGGGTTGACCAGATAAACTATATCTGTAACAAACCCTATGAATATATTAAGAACTTTAACGTTCAGTTAGAAATCCTAGTGTTTAACAAGAAATCCTAGAAAACTGGTTCTGGAAACCCTAATGTCAGTTTCGGGAATCCAAAACCCTAATTCGGTGCATGAAATCCTAAATTGGGAACTTAATGGCATAAGTGTAAATAATTATAGGATTAATTAGGGTTAATCTTAACAAATTGATTACAAAACCCTAATTCTGAATTTGAAACCCGATTTGATAATTAGAAAACCCTAATACCAGATCTAAAAACCCTAATTTCAGATTCTGATAAAATGAATCCCTAATCTGGATATAGAAAAGATAATTATAATGCTTATGTGGTATTAATTATTCTACTAATTAGGGCAAAGGTTAATTAATTAGCAAACCCTAATTTCCAATTTTTGGAAACCCAAATTGTTCTGTCAAAAACCCTAATGCTCAATTATGGATTTAATTGCTAAAATTAGCAATGTTAATTGGGAAACCCTAATCCTAATTATTTCAATTTATGAGTAATTAGAAAACTCTAATCTAATTACGAAAATTTAATTTCTAAATTAGAAAATTAATTTTTCTATTAGAAATCCTAATTCAAGGGTTTTGAACCCTAATGACCATTTTGACCCTAATTGCTTTATTAGAAATTGTAATTAGGAAATGCTAATCCTAATTAGCAAGAATGAATTTATGATTAAGAAATTTATATATAATTAGAAAATTCTAATTATAAGTTAGAAATATTAATTTTCTATTTTTATAATCGAAATTCGGAAGTGTAGAAATTAAATTACAAAGTTAAGGGTTAAAACCTAAACCCTAAATATTCCTAAACCCTAAACCCTAGATTGCTCAAAACCTAAACCCTAAGGGTTGCAACAATTGAGAAATCTAGAAATAAAAGGAAAGGACTAAAATACCCTTTACGTTTCTTTAACGAGGAAGCTTGCAAATCTAGCTAAATCTTGGTTGTTCAACAACCCTAGGCCTATACTTAGCATAGCCATGTGACTTCTTTATTGCTTATCAGCCATCTAAATCTCTAAATGCAATGAATCATAGCATATTTATGGATTAAAGTGAGAGAGAAGGGCCACTTTATTTTTTTTTACAAACTTCTCTCTCTCTCTCTCTCCATCTTCGAAATTTAGAGTGAGAAAGAGAGAAAAATTAAGCTAGGTTAGCCTCTTATCAAGCCAAGATCAGAACATCAAGATCAGAAAATCAAGATCAGAAAATCAAAATCAAGCTCAAAAGGTATAAGAACCCTAAATTTCAAAATCTTTGATTTTGATGTTTAATGTTGTTGTTTGTTGGTTAAATATGTGTTATAAGGTGTCAATCAGAGATCTGGGTTGTTGGATCATGGATCCATAACACCTAGATGCTCGAATCAAGCATTTTAGAAAAACTGGAAATCTGGAAAAATGTTGACTGACAAGCAAATGTCAGGGCTTCTAGATCCGTGTGTGTTAAGTGTTATGTGTGTTTTATATTATGGATCTATAGTATGCTATGTGTTATTTATTCTGAAACTTGAATCAATCCTATATCATGTCTAGATCGAAAGTTATGAGCAGTCAAAACCCGTTGACCATTCACGTTTTCTGGAATTCTGGGCAAACCAAGAAACCCAGATCGCCTGACAAGCTTTTTGAAGCGTTTGATCTTGCTGTACTTTGATTGTTTGGCCAAGTTGTTGTTGATTAGTTGTATTCTGGTATGTAGACTACACATTAAAGCCTTTAGGTCACTTAGAACTTAACTGGACTAGCAGAAAATTGAGGTCAAACTTGCTTTGACCGACTGTTTTGACGAAATCTGGGAAATTCCTAGATTTTTGAAGAACAGTTGCTGGCAGACCGTTTGACCGGTTAGATCTTGAACATATGATGTTGATAAGATGATCTGATGCATTAGAGTTTCTCTTTGGTATCTCTACTACAAGTGTGGACCATTAGATCACACAAATCAAACACAGATTGCAAGCTAGAAAGATCCAAAGTAGGTCACCTAACACTGTTTAAGTTTCTGGGCAGCCCAGAAATTCAAGAACACCTCTGACAAGGTTTTCTGTAGATCCGATCTTGCTGTGATGTTGTGTAATGAACTTGAACCTTGATTCTAAATGTAGTACTACACGAACATTACAACACTAACTCATTTGCAAGACCAGAATGCATTAGGAACTTAGAAAAAAATCGTCGTCAAACCATGACCCTTACTAAGCTAAACTGTCAGTGTTCTTGAGTGAAGAACACCAATGGTGACAGACAAGTGTCGCTAAAGGCCTATAGCGACATTAGAAAAAAATGGTTTATAATTATTAAAAATAAAAAATAAATTATGAAAAATTATTTTAAAGCTTGAAAAATAGTTTTAAATTATTTTATGTATATTTCAAAAATATTTATTATTTTTGGAATATAAAAGGTATTTATTTATTTAATTATTGTATTAATTAAATTATTTAAAAATAATTTTAATTTATGAAAAATCATGAAAAATTATTTTATGGTATAAGAAAATATTTTAAGTTATTTTTGATGACTTTTAATATTTTGGGATGAAATTAATTAATTAATCAATATTAACGATAATTAGTTTATTTAATAGATATATTAAATAAATTAAGAAAAAAAATGGAATTAATGCTTTATAAATTATATAAAAATGATTTAAGTGTTATAAAAATATTTTAAGTTATAAAATATATTTTTTGATATTTAGTCATGAAAATATTAATATTTTAATATTAATAGCAATTATCGAACAATGGATTTAAGTGTTTAAAAATCATATAATTATGATTTTAAGGTATTAAAAATATTTTGAAATATTATAATTATAATATAATATTATGTAATGATTTTCATTAATATTTTATAATAAATAAATATTAATGATTAAGTAATTATGTGGTATTTAATTTATTTAAATACGATTTTAAGGATTGAAAATTTTGATAAATGGTAATAATTATCCGAAAATTATTACGTGCCTAGGAAAAATATTTTGTCTGATAAGAAATTATCTGTGATAATGGTTAAGTGGTTAGACATAGTTTAATTGAACTTAAACTCGATATTTATTCCGACTAGACCATCGGGATGTTAGAATTGTGTCGGGGTTCAACTCAGACTGCAATAGTTTGACTTGATACCTAGTCTTATGTGTGTTATAGACTGATAGGCTTAATTGTTATGTGTTTAGGTTATTCTGTGTGTATAAATATAACAGTATTATACTGTGATGATATTATTCTAATATTGGAGATCTATATTACTAATATTAGGTCTTCGGGTAAAGCGTTATAAATTGCGTTGCGGTAATCAACGGTTCAGGCAAGTTTCTTTTACTTAACTCTAATAAGAGTAGTTTTTTCAAGCTTATGGTTAATCATTGCTGATTGCCACGAAAATTGTACTCTTTACATCTTGCATGTATAAGTCAGGAATGAAAGGCTGATCACCTTCATTACCAGTTAGTTTAGAAATGTTTGTTCATGTTTAAAACTTGTTCAGTCAAAAGTTTGTTCGTGCTAGTTCTCAATTATCTTGATGAATTATAGCCAGCTTATTATTCATATTCTTTAATCATGATATATCATAATATTATTGTATATAAACTTGTTGGGCAACTTTCATGCTCACCATTGCTATATCATGATAAACATTGCAGATAAGGCGAATGCGTTCGGATACAGGAAAAGATAATGCCAAGTCCGGCTTGGGATAAAATGTGCGGCTAGTTTATAATAGTATAATTTGATAAATATTGTTGTGTGATAAATAGTTTATGATTTGTGTATAAGTTAAGATTACTAGACCTTGGGGTAATGTGTGTAATGTAATGTATAAACAATTTATGTTTATATCTTCCGCAATTAGTGAAAGAATTAGTGTACCGAATCCGCGGCGATTTGGGGCCCGGATTCGGGGATGCTACAGTTGGTATCAAAGTTGTTGGTTATGAAGCTTAGGTAGGAATACCTGAGACCAATAACCGCAGTGATTAGGATAAGACTAACTCACATAGAGTTAGTTGGTCGGTAAGATTCAAAGATGAATCTCGGCGAGTGTAAAGACACAGAGTTCCCTAACTCTGATAATAAAGTTGAACAGTAACGGTAAATAGATCGAGTCTAAAAGACTGAAAGTGCAGGGATAGGAGATCGTAAAACAAAACGATCATAGTGCATGGAATTGAATCGTAATATATACGATAAGATCACCCCGTGATCTGATATGGTTATGACAGCCAGAAAGAATCAATCTTATGATTGAAAAGTTTACAGCAAGATGCTGTGTGTAAGTTGTACTATGAAATGGTACTATGAAAACTCATAAAAGTGTTATGGATTATGAATACGAATTGAATTCGTATGGAAAAAGGGGGTTAAGATTAGGTGGGGATTTCAATGAGGACTCATGTTAGCAACTGAGTTGTAAGATTTCTTGTATGGGTGGGGAATTGTACTTGGTGTAAAAACTACTTAGTTGGTGGCATTGGTAACCATTGAAATGTTGTGTCACGCTAGTTGTTATATATAGATAAATAGGTTATAGGTAGAGAATATAGGATTAAGTACGAGTTCTTAAAACTCATACTTATGTGACATTCTTGACTTATAGTTATATGAAATGTTTATAAGCCCCTCAGCGAACGGACGCCAAAGGTCAGACTAGGGTAAGTTCGTAAACTCATATAATTGTGGCCAGGTTATGAACTCATAAGTGTGGTTTTATGAACTGGGTATAGTTGTGTGTGAATGGAGTGTTAAGGATTATAGGAACAGATAGATTGTTAAGCAAATGATCATTAGTGGAGACTTAGGTTTTCCTAAACTCCTAGCTATGCTAAACTTCAAAAATTTTGACATCAAGCTAAATACGCACAATGTGCCTTTTAAAAAAAATGTAGACTCGTAATCATTTTTGAAAAGGTTTAAAGTACTGTCTATGCTACTTATTTCGGCTAGACGCAAATGATTTGAAATATCAAAAATTGTTTTTATTTATCACTTATGTACCATGTAACCTGGTGCAGAGATGATAAAAATTATGGAGTCATCAATGCAGTATTACTTAGTGTGAATTAGACCTAAAGTCACTATTCCACTATGGTATGATGTAGTATGATAAAATCACCAAATGACGGAATCCTCAACGGGTTGTAAATACAGTGCGGCATCATGACGTCATTCTCAAAAATGTTTTCAAAAATTTTAACTTTGCCAACGGGGTTTGGCTACACCTAAATAATTAGATTGAATTGAATTATTGATATGAGTCTATGCTATTTGATTCAGCTAGACTAATGTTATAAAAAACTCCAAGTGTTTATTGAAAGAAATTTTCCGAACCAAATTGTTTTGGTGCGGAATCCAATGATAAGTGTAAGACCCCGAATTTTATGAAATAAAAGTATTCAATTTTTCTTATAATTACTATTCAGTAAATGGTTAAATTGATAAAAATTTAAAGTTAAGGGTGTTATATGAAATTTTTTTCAAAATAAGCAAAATATTCATTGTTGTCGGGGAATATTCGTTTGGTCGTGGAATATTCGTACTGTCGGGGAATATTCGTACGACGGCACAGCCATGTGTGGGCCCCATAACGAAAAGTGATTGGAGGAAGAAAACGATAAATATAAGTTGTTTAAAAATAACGGCGTAGTTGTTACCGTTTACACTGTTGGAATACCCGGTGGTTAAAATACAGTAATACGCGTTGTTGAACAGTAGCACACGGTATTGTACAGTATATTGAATTATTGATCCTTACGTAAGAAAGCACTACTCAATAATTGTTACAGGAGTTACTGTTCATTACTTTATTGATTCAATAATTGCTGCGTTAATATTTATATTATTATTGTTTCAATAATTGTCATTGCACAATATTTTCCATTATCAGATCAATAATTAATATTATTTGAATAATATTATTAGATAGCATTATTGGCAATGTCTAGAAAGTTCTGTCAAGGAGAGGTTTGGTCACCTAATTGCGCGCCAGTAAAGAGAAATTCTTATTGGAAAGCCCCCTCTATCCTGGGAACGGCCTGGTTGTCAGTACTGTGATTCTGTAATATTATTTTTTGAATAATTAATTATTGATTATTATGATAAAGAAAATATTTATTTTATGTGGATATAGATGGAGGAAAATTTTAATGTGACAATTGTTGAAAATTAATATTTTATCTTTTTTTGATAAAATAATTTATTTAAATATATTATTTTAATAATATATTAATGGTGATATTTTTGCAATGAATGTGGGATATATGAGTATATGAGGAGGAAGAGTATTTTTGTGACATTAAATGATTAACACATGTTTTAGGTGTCGGTGAACCACAATTCTTGACCGAAAATTTATTTTAGACTGTAAAATTGTCCGTTTATGGATTTCGGTCAATTTTTGTTTGGAATTTAGAAAAACTTTCTTCTGCAAAGTTGTAGAGAATTGAATTTCCTATAAAAACTCGTGAGATTCGAATTTTCTGACAAAAAGGCTATTTATTGTGAATTATTGAAGTTTCGGAGTTCCGAAATAATTGATTTTTGAAGTTTTAATTATTATTTTTTTAACAAAAACGTGTTCTTATTTTTTTCTAGAAGATGGGCATGTGGAAAATACTAAAATCTGATTCCTTGATGGTGGGTTTGAAAATTTAAAAAATAATATTATTTTTTTAAATTTTCTACTTTAATTGGTGTTCTTAAAGCTCTATTGCATGACTTATAATTTTTAATCCGACCGTTGGATCGTTGTAATTTTTGGATATGTTATACATATATAAGTTGAGTATATGTCCACAAATTTTGAACCATTAAAAATGAGCGTATAATTTGTTATGAATTTTAAGAGGTGACTGATTCGGAAATTAGGTTATAAATGATTTTGGTGGAAAATTCTAGAATTGGTGGGCCCCACTTTTGGTTGGTGAGAAATGTGCTCAATTGAATTTTCAAATATGGTGGGTGGGAATAGTAGCAGGTAAAGCCATCAGGTTGCAGGTTAAGTCTGCTTCGGCGTGCTAACATTTTCCTATAAATAGAGGGCTAAGTTAAAATTGAAAATCACACCAGAAACATAAGCTTTCTCTCTACTTCTCTCTCTATATATCAAGTGTGTTATTGTGAGTATACTTTGAGTGTTGCTATACGGTGAAAGGTTTCTTCGGCTTTTCATTCGATATTCCGGTCAGAAGTACTGCTCTTTTGAGGTAAGGGATAGTAAGGGGTATTATTTTCTTCTTAAATGATATTTTTTCTTCAATATCATTATGCTGAAATATTGGTGAACTTTTTAATCAAATTTGGAACTTTTCATGTCGGGGTTACTATTCATGAGTTACTATTCACGAGTTACTATTCATGAGTTACTATTCATGAGTTACTATTCATGAGTTACTATTCACGAGTACTATTCACGAAGCGTGATGATGTTTTTGTGAAATTTCTATCTTTTGGTGTCGGAGTTACTATTCACGTATACGGCACTATTCACGTATACGACACTATTCATGAATACGGCACTATTCATCGAAATATGAAATTTCTTCTTTTTGTCCAAAATATCTATTTTGGCTACTATCTTTGATTGTATCCATGTTTCGATCGTTATTTATGAGTTCTGCTTCAAAATCAGTTGTTATGAAGTATTATTGATCTGTTGTTTGATAGCCTTGACCCGTAGTACGAAGATGAACAGGTGTTTAGATGAACATGACCAACTGATGAATATCTTTGGCCTGTAGTGCAAAGATGACTTGTTGATGAATATCTTTGGCCTGTAGTGTAAAGATGACTTGTTGATGAATATCTTTGGCCTGTAGTGCAAAGATGACTTGTTGATGAATATCTTTGGCCCGTAGTGTAAGGATGACATGTTGTTGAATATCTTTGTCCAGTAGTGCAAAGATGAACATGTGTTGAGATGAACATGACCAACTGGTGATACAAATGAATATCTTTGGCCGTAGTGCAAAGATGAAATTATTAGTATGATTATGAACATGAAATGTGATTTGGTGTAACCATGATCTTTGATGTTTCAGGTAAAGACATGTGATGTAAATTATCTTCGTCCTAGATGAGAAGAGGAATTTGTAAGCACACTTATGGTTATGAGTTATTCATATGATTGTGGAAAGGAACTGTTGATTGATGTTACAGGGATAAAACATTGTTGGTGGACTTTTAATGTGGAGAAGATAATAGACTATATAGTCTATTTGACTCTTTTAATGGATTGCTCGTTCCGCTGCAACTAAGGTTGAAAAGTTTTATCATCTACCATATGTTCTAAATCTCTGATTTATTATTGATGAAGGCTATTGATAATTTAATTATCTTTAGTCATGATATTCTTTACTGAGCTAGTTGTGCTCACCCTTTTGCTTCACAATTCCTTTCAGGTAATAAGAGTGTAGCTGGGTCGAGCGGGGGTAACAGTGGAATAGGACGGTGGTCATCATTTAGTTGTTATATTTGGTGAATCAACTAGGGTGAGGCGAACCCAACGTTGGAAGGGTGTTTTGTCACTATCATATAAGATGTCTAATGACATACAACCTCGTGTCATCATAAGACAGGGTTGTGCTCATCCATTTGCTGAGTATATTTACGAGCACTACCTATATAATCTTGGTGTTTGTTTGAAGTATAATTCTCAATTTGAGACAATGGAGATAATGATAAATCAAGAGAAGACTCATCATTGGGAAGAATATGATAGTAATCTTCTCATTCTTTGGGGTATATTGGGTCAACCAAGGATAATTCTCTGGACATATGATATCTATCATAACCTAGACGCATGGCCTCCCATGTACGAAGGTTTCCTTGAGCACTTCCCAAAGATTTTAGCTTCTAAAACAGTTTTTGACTATACCTTTATGTAAGGTGTCAGTGTGAGGTGTTGTCCACGATTGGGACATGTGTCACATTTGGTATATAATTGTATCCAAACTCACAGTATATGTGTTGTTGTATTTTGCACGACAATTATTGTAATAAAGTTGTAGTTGTTTTCTGTACCATGTATTTGGCGACCCAGAATGGGTTGGATTGAATGGACCTATTTTGGGGTCGTTACAATAAGACTGAGGTGAACGATAATGTTTGGATAAATAATACAATCTAGTAGCGTAAATATTCGCTAAAAATGATTAATACGTTATGCATGACGTAAAAGTACGATGGGCTAATCACCTAAAGTACTAGCAACGGTAGTTTACCTTCTTTGTGATTGTAAACAAACCAAGTAATGTATTATTTTGTGGTATGATCACTACCGTTAAAACTAAATGTGTTCATGGTCTATATGACCCCTCAGCACAATTTCAAAACTTTTGCTCTTGTGAGTGGTGTATTGAGTAGCATGTAATAATGTGTGTGAATGGTGTAAGGTGCACGGTGTAAGGTGTAAGGTGAATTTCGGGGACGAAATTCTTATAAGGAGGGGTGAATGTGACAACCCGAGAATTTGGACAATTTATTAAAATCTTAAAAGATTGATTTAAGGTCAAATAATAGACCTAGACAGAAGATAAGTGTATGCGTTTGATGTTATTGGGATTGAATTTTGAGGATTTCAAAATTCGGTGAAGGATTTAAATGAATTATTCGGGATTAAGGATTTATGTGAATTCACTTTATGTTTATGGTAATGTTTGTGTTCAGAATGTGGTTAAGGGTGAAGGGTTGACCAGATAAACGATATCTGTAACAAACCCTATGAATATATTAAGAACTTTAACGTTCGGTTAGAAAATCCTAGCGTTTAACAACAAATCCTAGAAATCTGGTTCTGGAAACCCTAATGTCAGTTTCGGGAATCCAAAACCCTAATTCGGTGCATGAAATCCTAAATCGGGAACTTAATGGCATAAGTGTAAATAATTATAGGATTAATTAGGGTTAATCTTAACAAATTGATTACAAAACCCTAATTCTGAATTTGAAACCCGATTTGATAATTAGAAAACCCTAATACCAGATCTGAAAACCCTAATTTCATATTCTGATAAAATGAAGCCCTAATCTGGGAATAGAAAGGATAATTATAATGCTTATGTGATATTAATTATACTACTAATTAGGGCAAAAGTTAATTAATTAGCAAACCCTAATTTCCAATTTTTAGAACCCAAATTGTTCCGTCAGAAACCCTAATGCTCAATTGTGGATTTAATTGCTAAAATTAGCAATGTTAATTAGGAAACCCTAATCCTAATTATTTCAATTTATGAGTAATTAGAAAACTCTAATCTAATTACGAATATTTAATTTCTAAATTAGAAAATTAATTTTTCTATTAGAAATCCTAATTCAAGGGTTTTGAACCCTAATGACCATTTTGACCCTAATTGCTTTATTAGCAATTATAATTAGGAAATGCTAATCCTAATTAGCAAGAATGAATTTAGGATTAAGAAATTTATATATAATTAGAAAATTCTAATTATAAGTTAGAAATATTAATTTTCTATTTTTATAACCGAAATTCGGAAGTGTAGAAATTAAATTACAAAGTTAAGGGTTAAAACCTAAACCCTAAATATTCCCAAACCCTAAACCCTAGATTGCTCAAAACCTAAACCCTAAGGGTTGCAACAATTGAGAAATCTAGAAATAAAAGGAAAGGACTAAAATACCCTTTGTGTTTCTTTAATGAGGAAGCTTGCAAATCTAGCTAATTCTTGGTTGTTCAACAACCCTAGGCCTATACTTAGCATAGCCATGTGACTCCTTTATTGCTTATCAGCCATCTAAATCTCTAAATGCAATGAATCATAGCATATTTATGGATTAAAGTGAGAGAAAAGGGCCACTTTATTTTTTTTTACAAACTTCTCTCTCTCTCCATCTTCGAAATTTAGAGTGAGAAAGAGAGAAAAATTAAGCTAGGTTAGCCTCTTATCAAGCCAAGATCAGAACATCAAGATCAGAAAATCAAAATCAAGCTCAAAAGGTATAAGAACCCTAAATTTCGAAATCTTTGATTTTGATGTTTAATGTTGTTGTTTGTTGGTTAAATATGTGTTATAAGGAGTCAATTAGAGATCTGGGTTGTTGGATCATGGATCCATAACACCTAGATGCTCGAATCTAGCATTTTAGAAAAACTGGAAATCTGGAAAAATGTTGACTGACAAGCAAATGTCAGGGCTTCTAGATCCGTGTGTGTTAAGTGTTATGTGTGTTTTATATTATGGATCTATAGTATGCTATGTGTTATTTATTCTGAAACTTGAATCAACCCTATATCATGTCTAGATCGAAAGTTATGAGCAGTCAAAACCCGTTGACCATTCACGTTTTCTGGAATTCTGGGCAAACCAAGAAACCCAGATCGCCTGACAAGCTTTTTGAAGCGTTTGATCTTGCTGTACTTTGATTGTTTGGCCAAGTTGTTGTTGATTAGTTGTATTCTGGTATGTAGACTACACATTAAAGCCTTTAGGTCACTTAGAACTTAACTGGACTAGCAGGAAATTGAGGTCAAACTTGCTTTGACCAACTGTTTTGACAAAATCTGGGAAATTCCTAGATTTTTGAAGAACAGTTGCTGGCAGACCGTTTGACCGGTTAGATCTTGAACATATGATGTTGATAAGATGATCTGATGCATTAGAGTTTCTCTTTGGTATCTCTACTACAAGTGTGGACCATTAGATCACACAAATCAAACACAGATTGCAAGCTAGAAAGATCCAAAGTAGGTCACCTAACACTGTTTAAGTTTCTGGGCAGCCCAGAAATTCAAGAACACCTCTGACAAGGTTTTCTGTAGATCCGATCTTGCTGTGATGTTGTGTAATGAACTTGAACCTTGATTCTAAATGTAGTACTACACGAACACTACAACACTAACTCATTTGCAAGACCAGAATACATTAGGAACTTAGAAAAAACTCGCGGTCAAACCATGACCCTTGCTAAGCTAAACTGTCAATGTTCTTGAGTGAAGAACACCAATGGCGACAGACAAGTGTCGCTAAAGGCCTATAGCGACAGTTTTATTTTTATTTTCCGGAAATGAATTAAAAATTAGAAAAAAAATGGTTTTTAATTATTAAAAATACAAAATAAATTATGAAAAATTATTTTAAAGCTTGAAAAATAGTTTTAAATTATTTTATGTATATTTCGAAAATATTTATTATTTTTGGAATATAAAAGGTATTTATTTATTTAATTATTGTATTAAATAAATTATTTAAAAATAATTTTAATTTATGAAAAATCATGAAAAATTATTTTATGGTATAAGAAAATATTTTAAGTTATTTTTGATGACTTTTAATATTTTGGGATGAAATTAATTAATTAATCAATATTAACAATAATTAGTTTATTTAATAGATATATTAAATAAATTAAGGAAAAAAATGGAATTAATGCTTTATAAATTATATAAAAATGATTTAAGTGTTATAAAAATATTTTAAGTTATAAAATATAACTTTTGATATTTAGTCATGAAAATATTAATATTTTAATATTAATAGCAATTATCGGGTAATGGGTTTAAGTGTTTAAAAATCATATAATTATGATTTTAATGTATTAAAAATATTTTGAAATATTATAATTATATTATAATATTATGTAATGATTTTCATTAATATTTTATAATAAATAAATATTAATGATTAAGTAATTATGTGGTATTTAATTTATTTAAATACGGTTTTAAGGATTGAAAAATATTGATAAATGGTAATAATTATCCAAAAATTATTACGAGCCTAGGAAAAATGTTTTGTCTGATAAGAAATTATCTGTGATAATGGTTAAGTGGTTAGACAGAGTTTAATTGAACTTAAACTCGATATTTATTCCGACTAGACCGTCGGGATGTTAGAATTGTGTCGGGGTTCAACTCAGACTGCAATAGTTTGACTTGATACCTAGTCTTATGTGTGTTATAGACTGATAGGCTTATGTGTTATGTGTTTAGGTTATTCTGTGTGTATAAATATAACAGTATTATACTGTGATGATATTATTCTAATATTGGAGATCTATATTACTAATATTAGGTCTTCGGGTAAAGCGTTATAAATTGTGTTGCGGTAATCAACGGTTCAGGCAAGTTTCATTTACTTAACTCTAATAAGAGTAGTTTCTTCAAGCTTATGGTTAATCATTGTTGATTGCCACGAAAATTGTACTTTGTACATCTTGCATGTATAAGTCAGGAATGAAAGGCTGATCACCTTCATTACCAGTTGGTTTAGAAATGTTTGTTCATGTTTAAAACTTGTTCAGTCAAAAGTTTGTTCGTGCTAGTTCTCAATTATCTTGATGAATTATAGCCAGCTTATTATTCATATTCTTCAATCACGATATATCGTAATATTATTGTATATAAACTTGCTGGGTAACTTTCATGCTCACCCTTGTTATATCATGATAAACATTGCATATAAGGCGAATGCGTTCGGATACAGGAAAAGATAATGCCAAGTCCGGCTTGGGATAAAATGTGCGGCTAGTTTGTAATAGTATAATTTGATAAATATTGTTGTGTGATAAATAGTTTATGATTTGTGTATAAGTTAAGGTTACTCGACCTTGGGGTAATGTGCGTAATGTAATGTATAAACAATTTATATTTATATCTTCCGCAATTAGTGAAATAATTAGTGTACCGAATCCGCGGCGATTTGGGGCCCGGATTCGGGGATGCTACAGTTGGTATCAAAGCTGTTGGTTATGAAGCTTAGGTAGGAATACCTGAGACCAATAACCGCAGTGATTAGGATAAGACTAACTCACATAGAGTTAGTTGGTCGGTAAGATTCAAAGATGAATCTCGGCGAGTGTAAAGACACAGAGTTCCCTAACTCTGATAATAAAGTTAAACAGTAACGGTAAATAGATCGAGTCTAAAAGACTGAAAGTGCAGGGATAGGAGATCGTAAAACAAAACGATCATAGTGCATGGAATTGAATCGTAATATATACGATATGATCACCCCGTGATCTGATAAGGTTATGACAGCCAGAAAGAATCAATCTTATGATTGAAAAGTTTACAGCAAGATGCTGTGTGTAAGTTGTACTATGATATGGTACTATGAAAACTCATAAAAGTGTTATGGATTATGAATACGAATTGAATTCATATTGAAAAAGGGGGTTAAGATTAGGTGGGGATTTCAATGAGGACTCGTGTTAGCAACTGAGTTGTAAGATTTCTTGTATGGGTGGGGAATTGTACTTGGTGTAAAAACTACTTAGTTGGTGGCATTGGTAACCATTGAAATATTTTGTCACGCTAGTTGTTATATATAGATAAATAGGTCATAGGTAGAGAATATAGGATTAAGTACGAGTTCTTAGAACTCATACTTATGTGACATTCTTGACTTATAGTTATATGAAATGTTTATGAGCCCCTCAGCGAACGGACGCCAAAGGTCAGACTAGGGTAAGTTCGTAAACTCATATAATTGTGGCCAGGTTATGAACTCATAAGTGTGGTTTTATGAACTGGGTATAGTTGTGTGTGAATGGAGTGTTAAGGATTATAGGAACAGATAGATTGTTAAGAAAATGATCATTAGTGGAGACTTAGTTTTTCCTAAACTCCTAGCTATGCTAAACTTCAAAATTTTTGACATCAAACAAAATACGCACTATGTGCCTTTTTAAAAAAAATGTAGACTCATAATTATTTTTGAAACGGTTTAAAGTACAGTCTATGCTACTTATTTCGGCTAGACGCAAATGATTTGAAATATCAAAAATTGTTTTTATTTATCACTTATGTACCATGTAACCTGGTGCAGAGATGATAAAAATTATGGAGTCATCAATGCAGTATTACTTAGTGTGAATTAGACATAAAGTCACTATTCCACTATGGTATGATGTAGTATGATAAAATCACCAAATGACGGAATCCTCAACGGACTGTAAATACAGTGCGGCATCATGACGTAATTCTCAAAAATGTTTTCAAAAATTTTAACTTTGCCAACGGGGTTTGGCTACACCTAAATAATTCGATTGAATTGAATTATTGATATGAGTCTATGCTATTTGATTCAGCTAGACTAATGTTATAAAAAACTCCAAGTGTTTATTGAAAGAAATTTCCCGAACCAAATTGTTTTGGTGCGGAATCCAATGATAAGACTGAGGTGAACGATAATGTTTGGATAAATAATCCAATCTAGTAGCGTAAATATTCGCTAAAAATGATTAATACGTTATGCATGACGTAAAAGTACAATGGGCTAATCACCTAAAGTACTCGCAACGGTAGTTTACCTTCTTTGTGATTGTAAACAAACCAAGTAATGTATAATTTTGCGGTATGATCACTACCGTTAAAACTAAATGTGTTCATGGTCTATATGACCCCTCAGCATAATTTCAAAACTTTTGCTCTTGTGAGTGGTGTATTGGGTAGCATGTAATAATGTGTGTGAATGGTGTAAGGTGCACGGTGTAAGGTGTAAGGTGAATTTCGGGGACGAAATTCTTATAAGGAGGGGTGAATGTGATAACCCGAGAATTTGGACAATTTATTAAAATCTTAAAAGATTGATTTAAGGTCAAATAATAGACCTAGACAGAAGATAAGTGTATGCGTTTGATGTTATTGTGATTGAATTTTGAGGATTTCAAAATTCGGTGAAGGATTTAGATGAATTATTCAGGATTAAGGATTTATGTGAATTCGTTTTGTGTTTATGGTTATGTTTGTGTTCAGAATGTGGTTAAGGGTGAAGGGTTGACCAGATAAATGATATCTGTAACAAACCCTATGAATATATTAAGAACTTTAACGTTCGGTTAGAAAATCCTAGCGTTTAACAAGAAATCCTAGAAAACTAGTTCTGGAAACCCTAATGTCAGTTTCGGGAATCCAAAACCCTAATTCGGTGCATGAAATCCTAAATCGAGAACTTAATGGCATAAGTGTAAATAATTAGAGGATTAATTAGGGTTAATCTTAACAAATTGATTACAAAACCCTAATTCTGAATTTGAAACCCGATTTGATAATTAGAAAACCCTAATACTAGATCTGAAAACCCTAATTTCAGATTCTGATAAAATGAAGCCCTAATCTGGGAATAGAAAGGATAATTATAATACTTATGTGGTATTAATTATACTACTAATTAGGGCAAAGATTAATTAATTAGCAAACCCTAATTTCCAATTTTTGGAACCCAAATTGTTCCGTCAGAAACCCTAATGCTCAATTGTGAAATTAATTGCTAAAATTAGCAATGTTAATAAGGAAACCCTAATCCTAATTATTTCAATTTATGAGTAATTAGAAAACTCTAATCTAATTACGAATATTTAATTTCTAAATTAGAAAATTAATTTTTCTATTAGAAATCCTAATTCAAGGGTTTTGAACCCTAATGACCATTTTAACCCTAATTACTTTATTAGCAATTATAATTAGGAAATTCTAATCCTAATTAGCAAGAATGAATTTATTATTAAGAAATTTATATATAATTAGAAAATTCTAATTATAAGTTAGAAATATTAATTTTCTATTTTTATAACCGAAATTCGGAAGTGTAGAAATTAAATTACAAAGTTAAGGATTAAAAGTTAAACCCCAAATATTCCCAAACCCTAAACCCTAGATTGCTCAAACCCGAATTGTGTCGGGGTTTAACTCAAACTGCAATAGTTTAACTTGATACCTAGTCTTATGTGTGTTATAGACTGATAGGCTTATGTGTTATGTGTTTAGGTTATTCTGTGTGTATAAATATAACAGTATTATACTGTGATGATATTATTCTAATATTGGAGATCTATATTACTAATATTAGGTCTTCAGGTAAAGCATTATAAATTGTGTTGCAGTAATCAACGGTTCAGGAAAGTTTCTTTTACTTAACTCTAATAAGAGTAGTTTCTTCAAGCTTATGGTTAATCATTGCTAATTGCCACGAAAATTGTACTCTATACATCTTGCATGTATAAGTCAGGAATGAAAGGCTGATCACCTTCATTACCAGTTGGTTTAGAAATGTTTGTTCATGTTTAAAACTTGTTCAGTCAAAAGTTTGTTCGTACTAGTTCTCAATTATCATGATGAATTATAGCCAGCTTATTATTCATATTCTTCAATCATGATATATCGTAATATTATTGTATATAAACTTGCTGGGCAACTTTCATGCTCACTCTTGCTATATCATGATAAACATTGTAGATAAAGCGAATGCGTTAGGATACAGGAAAAGATAATGCCAAGTCCGGCTTGGGATAAAATGTGCGGCTAGTTTGTAATAGTATAATTTGATAAATATTGTTGTGTGATAAATAGTTTATGATTTGTGTATAAGTTAAGGTTACTCGACCTTGGGGTAATGTGTGTGATGTAATGTATAAACAATTTATGTTTATATCTTCCGCAATTAGTGAAAGAATTAGTGTACCGAATCCGCGGCGATTTGGGGCCCGGATTCGGGGATGCTACAATAACACCGATGAAATGGTGAACGATGGGATGTTCAGAGGTTTTATGCAATTCATGCAACATCAAGCGAAGGCGGCTCCTGTCCAAAATGCGGGTGGAAACATTGACAACTCTCGGACGGTCACCGCTAAGCAGTTCAAGGAGCTGGGACCACCGGAGTTTTTTGGAGAGCCAAAACCACTTAAGGCGGAGACGTGGATAAAGTAGATCAACAAGATATTTGATGTCTTGGGATGTTCCGAGGAGCAAAAGGTTCCCTTTGCCACCTTCATGTTGCGTGCAGAGGCAGATTACTGATGAAAATCTGTAAAGCGTACACAACCTGCCGCACTGAAGATGTCTTGTGAGAAATTCCAAAAGCTGTTCAACGACAAGTACTTTCCTGAAAGTATTCGTCAAATGAAGAAGGTAGAGTTCATCAAGCTTGAGCAAAACAATATGACCGTGGCGCAGTACGAAGCTAAGTTTGCCGTGTTATCTCAGTTTGCGTCCCACTTGGTTGATAATGAGGAGAGAATGACGCAGATGTTTTTAAAAGGTTTGAAACCCGAGATACGTCAATACCTTATCTCTCATAAACTGTGTTTGTATTCAGATGTTGTGAATAGGGCTCAGTTATTGGATTTTTCCTTATTAGCGCGCAATTAGGTGACTAAACCTCTCCTTGACAGAACTTCTAGACATTGTCAATATTGCAAATAATAATATGAATAACTTTACCGTCTCAATTATTGAGTTAATAATATAACATATTATACAGATGATATTGTGACAATAATCGAATCAATAATATGAGAGATATGATGCAGCAATTACTGTAGTAATAATTGAGTATAACTGAGTGACTTCTTACGTAAGCATCAATAATCAATATCGTGTGCTACTATGCAACCACACGTATTAATGTACTTTTACTACCGGGTAGTTCAACAGTTTTAACGGTAACACTTCCGTCGTTATTTTTATAAAAAGATAATTATGTTGTTTTCTTAATACGACAATACTTTCGTTGTGGGCTCCACCAATGATTGTGTCGTCGTACGAATATTCCCCGACAAAAAGAATATTCTCCGACCAATCGAATATTATACAACAACTTGCATACTTTTCAAAATTTATAAATATTATCTACAACTATAACATTATCTCAAATCCACACCATAATATTCAAAAAAAATATTTCGAGAAATTTAAATCTTTATTCATAAAATTTGGGGTCTCACAATTATACCGAATAATCCCTGGTTATAATCATACCAATAACTATCCATCAATGCACTACGGGCCAATGAGGACTTTTACCACATCATCTATAACATTACGGGTCATGATTATACCGAATGATCCCTAGTCATAATCATACCAATAAACAGTTCATCTATACACATAAGCCAAAGATACTCATCAATCAATAGTTCATCTTTACACGTAAGCCAAAAATATGCAACTGTAAAACCAATAATCAACAGTCCATCTATGCACGTAAGCCAAAGATATACAACTGTAAAACCAATAATCAACAGTCCATCTTTGCACGTAAGCCAAAGATATACAACTGTAAAACTAATAATCAACAGTCCATCATTAATGCACGTAAGCCAAAGATGACTTTCATCATAATATAAGTATGAGGATGATGACGATGATATAAGCATTAATCAAACGAATTCAAGGATAAATATTAAAGACTTTAAATTTATCCAAATATTTTCAATCACTTAATAAACTCATAATCTAATATTATTAATATTATAATAATATTTTAATCACTTCTTAAACTTCTAAATAATTTATTTCAATTGTTTACACTTTACCAAATAATGCATTTAATCATTCAAAAATGCCATACTCATAAGATTTCATCACCAATGATCAAATCCCTCATCAAAAATCTGCATATACCCTATATAGGATTCCCAAGTCATAAAATCCTATTTTCCAATTTTGTTACTTCACATAACATATTTAATTCATTTACTCATAACTAGTTCATTTTCATGAAAAATACCAAATCAGTCCTAAAAATATTTCTTTTATGGGATTTAGCATAATATAGTCCCATATTGAACATATATTTTCTCGAAATTTTTAAAATTTATTTACTATTTTTCATATGGCCAAAACTGCCGAATATTTAGATATTTATCATAATATGTACTTTTGTCCAAAAATTCTAAAATTTACAGGGTATACTTATGTTATATACATGTACTCCCAATAAAAATTTCACCAATTTTGGAGTTAACCATAAAGAGTTATAAGGGTTTACTTTTAAAATAATTTTTTCCCATAAAATCCATAACTCTTAATCTATACATCAAAAAATCGCCATTTTTGGACACAATCTAGAAAATTCATCAAATTATCATTTCAATTTTTTTTAGAATTTTTTAGGGTCAAAAAAATTACGAAACTGCCCCTGGCAGAAACCCCTTTTGAATGAAAATATTATTCATATGAATACAAAGGATCATTCACCATGCATGAGGTAATCCACATAGACATGTTATTCCAATAGAATAATAAAGAATGGAATAACAGAAAAATTCACCATACATGTGATAGACCACACAGACAGGTTATTCTCAACAGAATAATAAAAAATGGAACCAGATCATGCGTAAACCGCACATACAGGATATTCCAACAGAATAATAAAAAATGGAACCAGGTCATGCGTAAACCGCACAGACAGGATATTCCAACAGAATAATAAAAAATAGAACCAGGTCATGCGTAAACTGTACAGACAGGATATTCCAACAGAATAATAAATAATGGAACCAGGTCATGCGTAATCGGCACAAGCAGGATATTCCAACAGAATAATAAAGAATGGAATAATAGAAGAATTTCATCATGAATGTAGTACTTCGCATAGACAGGTTATTCCAACATAATAATAAGGAATGGAATAACAATAGCTTTCTTCATGAATACGAAAGAAATAATACCCCTTACCTTAGAAGAAACTGGATATTGGAATAGTGAGATAGCAGACTTCTCTTCTTCTTTCTCTCTATAATTTCTGTGAGACCCCGAATTTTATAAAATGAAAGTATTCAATTTTCTTATAATTATTCTATTTAGTAAATGGTTAAATGGATAAAAAGTTAAAGTTAAGGGTGATATGTGAAATTTTTTCAAAGTATACAAGTTGTTATAAAATATTCTTTTTGTCGTGGAATATCCGTAGGACGGCACAATCATTGGTGGACTCCACAACGAAAGTATTACCGTAGTAAGAAAACGACATAATTATCTTTTTATAAAAATAACAACGAAAGTGTTACCGTTAAAATTGATGAACTACTCGGTAGTAAAAGTACAGTAATACGCGTGGTTGCATAGTAACACACGGTATTCATTATTGATGCTTACGTGAGAAGTCACTCAGTTATACTCAATTATTGCTACAGTAATTGTTGCATCATATCTCTCATATTATTGATTCAATTATTGTCACAGTATCATCTGTATAATATGTTATATTATTAAATCAATAATTGAAATGACAAAGTTATTCATATTATTATTTGTAATATTGACAATGTCTAGAAGTTCTGTCAAGGAGAGGTTTGGAGACCTAATTGCGCGCCAATAAGGAGAAATCCTTATCGAAAAGCCCTCTCTTTCCTGGGAACGACCTGGTTGTTAAATATTGTGAGTTATAATATTAATGATGAATGTTATTAAAAATCAAATTTGAGTTCAGAGTTGAATTTGGAGGCGCGGACGTGATATTTGAGTCCGAGATGATGAAATTAGTAGAAATAGACTATAAACACAAAATTTGTCAAGGGTGACTTTTTGACTAAAAGTCAATAGTTGACTTTTTTAGAAAAAGTCAAACTTCAAATTTTCAAAAATGAAATTGTTGAGAAAAATATTTCCATTGTGTTGGGATTATTAGTGTTAGTGGAAATTGACATTTATTTTGATAGTAATTGTTGTCTGGAAGTTATATTGACCAACCAGGTAATTAATAGGATAAATGAGCAATTAATTACTATTAATTCACATGATTATAACTATTTGTTCACATATGTGTACTATTGATTCACATTCTTGTACTATTAGGGGAGTTGGTGCAAGATTGATAATACTTGCATGACTATGTTAAAAATGGAGGTATAGATGGAGGTATTATACTGTAATTCGTATTTTCACATGATTATAACTATTGATTCACATGATTGAACTATTGATTCACATTATTTACTATTAAGGGATGTGGTGCAAGTTTGATAATACTTGCAGGACTAAATTAAAAATGAAAGAAAATTTGAAGGTATTGTACTGTAATATTTCGAGCCCCAAAACGTGCAATTATCGAAACTATATTTTCCTATAAATAGAATATCATTCTTCCTTCTTTTCTCACCAATTCACTAAAGCTTTAGAGCAATTATTATAGAGAGAAATTATATACATAAAGAAGAAGAGAAATTTGCTACCTCACTATTCCAATATCCAGTTTTTTCTAAGGTAAGGAATATTATTTCTTTCGTATTCATGAATAGAGGTATTGTTATTCTATTTCTTATTATTATGTTGGAATAACCTGTCTATGCAAAGTACTGCATACATGGTGAAATTATTCTATTATTCCATTCTTTATTATTTTGTTAAAATATCATGTTTGTGCGGATTACGCATGACCTGGTTTCGTTCTTTATTATTTTGTTGGAATATCATGTCTATGCGGATTACGCATGACCTAGTTCCATTCTTTATTATTCTGTTGGAATACCCTGTTTGTGCATATTACGCATGACCTGGTTCCATTCGTTATTATTCTGTTGAGAATAACATGTCTGTGCAGTCTATCACATGGATAGTAAATTCTTTTGTTATTTCATTCTTTATTATTCTGTTGGAATAACCTGTGAATGATCCCTCGTATTCATTTCTTATTAAATTGTGAAAATTATCTGTCTACGTGGATTACCGCATGGCGGACAAAAATCCATTTGCAGTTTCGTAATTTTTCTGACCCTCTAAAATTTTGGAAAAATTTGAAATGATATTTTGATGAGTTTTCTAGATTGTGTCCAAAAATCGCGATTTTTTGACGTATAGATTAGGAGTTATGAATTTTATGGAAAATGACTATTTTAAAAGTAAACCCTTATAACTCCTTGTGGTTAACTCTAAAATTGGTGAAATTTTTATTGGTAGTACATATATATAACATGAGTATACCCTGTAAATTTCGAAATTTTTGGACAAAAGTACAATTTATGATAAATGTCTAAATATTCGGCAGTTTTGGCCATATAAAAAATAGTAAATGAATTTTAAAAAATTTCGAGAAAAATATATGTTCAATATGGGAATATATTCAGCTAAATATCAGAAAAGAAATATTTTTGGGACTGATTTGGTATTTTTCATGAAAATGAACTAGTTATGAGTAAATAAATTAAATATGTTATGTGAAGTAACAAAATTAGAAAATATGATTCTATGGCTTGGGAATCCTATATAAGGTATATGTAGATTTTTGATGAGGGACTTGATAATTGGTGATGAAATCTTATGAGTATGGCATTTTTTTAATGACTAAATTCATTATTTGGTAAAGTATAAACAATTAAAATAAATTGTTTATAAGTTTAAGAAGTGATTAAAATATTGTTATAATATTAATAATATTAGATTATGAGTTTATTAAGTGATTGGTAATATTTGGATAAAATTAAAGTCTTTAATATTTATCCTTGTTTTCGTTTGATTAATGCTTATATTATTGTCATCATCCTCATGCTTATATTGTGATGAAAGTCATCTTTGGCGTACCTACAAAGATGGACTGTTGATTATTGATTTTACAATTGTATATCTTTGGCTTACGTGTAAAGATAGACTGTTGATTATTGATTTTACAATTGTATATCTTTGGCTTACGTGCAAAGATGGACTGTTGATTATTAGTTTTATAGTTGTATATCTTTGGCATACGTGCAAAGATGGACTGTTGATTATTGATTTTACAATTTTATATCTTTAACTTACGTGCATTGATGGACAGTTGTTGGTATGATTACAACCAGGGATTATTCGGTATAATCATGACCATTATTGAAAACACGAATATCCTTGGCCCGTAGTGCATAGATAATTCGTGGTTGTAATACTATTGAATATCCTTCGTTGTAGTGCAGGGATGATTCAATGATGTGGATTATTTATTAAGCTCAGTCTCAGCGATAACATATTGATAATACACTTTTAATTCGTAGAAGATAGTAGATATCATGCTCTACTTGACTCTTCTATGATACAGTTGTATGTCTTTGGCCTGTAGTGCAAAGATGAATTGTTAATGAATATCTTTGGTCATAGCGCAAAGATGAATTTATTAATATGATTATGAGCAGAAATTATTATTTGGTATAACCATGATTTTTTATGTTTTAGGTGAAGATAGGTAATGAAAATTATCTTCGTCCTGAATACGAAAAGGAATTTAGAATCATAATTATGATTATGAGTTATTCATATGATTGTAGACAGGAATTATTGATTGATGTTATAGGAATAAAACATTATTGGTGGACTTTTAACATGAAGAAGATAATAGATCTGATGGTCTATATGACTCTTCTAATGGATTGCTCGTTCCGCTGTAACTATGGTTGAAAAGTTTTATCATCTACCATATGTTCTAAATCTCTGATTTATTACTAATGAAGGCTATTGATGATGTAAATTATCTTTAGTCATGATATTCTTTACTGGACTAGTTGTGCTCACCCTTTTTGCTTCACAATTCCTTTCAGGTAATAAGAGTGTAGCTAGGTCGAGCGGGGGTAACAAGAGAATAGAACGGTAGTCTATAGCTGTTGAGGTTCTCCTTAAATAGTATGGAAATAATTTTATTGAGAACTTTAGATAAGTGTGTCGTATTGTATACGTCATTTGATATTTAATTTTGGTGAACCGAATAGGGTGAGGTGAACCCAACTTTAGAAGGGTGTTTTACCACTATCATTCAAGATGTCTAATGACATACAACCTCGTGTTATCATAAGACAGGGTTGTGCACATCCATTTACTGAGTATATCTACTAGCACTACCTATATAATCTTGGAGTTTATTTGAAATATAATTCTCACTTGGAGACAACGGAGATAATTATATGTCAAGAGAAGACTCACCGTTGGAAAGAAGATGATAGCAATCTTCTTGTTTTTATTTCGGGACTATTGGGTCAACGAAGGATAATTCTGTGGACATATGATATCTATCATAACCTAGACGCATGGCCTCCCATGTACAAAGGTTTCCTTGAGCACTTCCCAAAGATTTTAATTTCTAAAACAATTATGGACTGTACTTTTATGTAAGGTACCATTGTAAGGTTGTGGTCAAGACACCATGGGAGTTACATACATTTGTATTAAAACTCACAGTTTAACTGTGGTCGTATTCTGCACAACAGTTCAACAGTTGTATAAATAAAATTTGTATTTGATTTTTATAGTATGATATCTGGCGACTCAGAATGGGTCGTGTGGACCTATTTTGGGGGCGTCACAAATGTTATCAAAGCTTAGGGATATGGTCGCTGGCGGAGATATGAGTCTAGAACTAGGAGGGGAGAGATGAGTTATATACTTCGCTAATGTGTGACTTACCTAAGCTGAAATTGTTTACTTGATAAGTTGACAAATTATGACATGTCAATTAACCTTTCTTTTGAAGATATATTCTAGAATGATATCTGAAATACAAAAGATGAGAAAAGAAAAAATCATGATACAAAGGATATAACAGGGAAGGTACAATCCGAAAAGAAATCAAGGTATTCTCATCTCTTCGAACTACCAGGTACGTAAATTTCGAGGGCAAAATTTCATAAGGAGGGGAGATTGTGAGACCCCAAATTTTATGAAATGAAAGTATTCAATTTTTTTATAATTATTCTATTTAGTAAATGGTTAAATTGATAAAAGGTTAAAGTTAAGGGTGATATGTAAAAAAATTTCAAAGTATGCAAGTTATTATAAAATATTCTTTTTGTCGGGGAATATCCGTAGGATGGTACAATTATTGGTGGACTCCACAACGGAAGTATTGTCGTAGTAAGAAAACGACATAATTATCTTTTTATAAAAATAACAGCGAAAGTGTTACCGTTAAAACTGTTGAACTACTCGATAGTAAAAGTACAGTAATACGCGTGGTTGTATAGTAACACACGGTATAGATTATTGATGCTTACGTGAGAAGTCACTCAATTATACTCAATTATTGCTACAATAATTGCTGCATCATATCTCTCATATTATTGATTCAATTATTGTCATAGTATCATCTGTATAATATGTTATATTTTTAAATCAATAATTGAAACGACAAAGTTATTCATATTATTATTTACAATATTGACAATGTCTAGAAGTTCTGTCAAGGAGAGGTTTGGTCATCTAATTGCACGCCAATAAGGAGAAATCCTTATCGAAAAGCCCCCTCTTTCCTGGGAACGACCTGGTTGTTAAATATTATGAGTTATAATATTAATGATGAATGTTATTAAAAATTGAATTTGAGTTCAGAGTTGAATTTGGAGACGCGGACGTGATATTTGAGTCCAGAACGATGAAATTAGTATAAATAGACTATAAACACAAAATTTGTCGGGGTTGACTTTTTGTTCAAAATAGTCAACAGTTGACTTTTTCGAAAAAAGTCAACCTTCAAAATTCCAAAATGAAATTATTGAGAAAAATATTTTCATTGTGTTGGGATTATTAGTGTTAGTGGAAATTGACATTTATTTCGATAATAATTGATGTATGGAAGTTATATTGACCAACCGGGTAATTAATCGGATAACTGGGCAATTAATTATTATTAATTCACATGATTATAACTATTTGTTCACATATTGTACTATTGATTCACATTCTTGTACTATTAGGGGAGTTGGTCCAAGATTAATAATACTTGCATGACTAAGTTAAAATGGAGGTATAGATGGAGGTACTATACTGTAATTCATATTTTCACATAATTATAACTATTGATTCACATGATTGAACTATTGATTCACATTATTTACTATTAGGGAAGGTGGTGTAAGTTTGATAATACTTGCAGGACTAAATTAAAAATGAAAAAAAAGTTGAAGGTATTGTACTGTAATATTTCGAGCCCCAAAGCGTGCAATTATCGAAACTATATTTTTCTATAAAAAGAATATCATTCTTCCTTCTTTTCTCATCAATTCACTAAAGTTTTAGAGCAATTATTATAGAGAGAAATTATAGAGATAAAGAAGAAGAAAAGTCTGCTACCTCACTATTCTAGTATCTAGTTTTTTCTAAGGTAAGGGGTATTATTTCTTTGGTATTCATAAAGAGAGGTATTGTTATTTCATTCCTTATTATTATGTTGGAATAACCTGTCTATACGAAGTACTACATACATGGTGAAATTCTTCTATTATTTCATTCTTTATTATTCTGTTGGAATATCCTGTCTGTGTGGATTACGCATGACCTGATTCCGTTCTTTATTATTCTGTTGGAATATCCTGTCTGTGCGGATTACGCATGACCTGGTTCCATTCTTTATTATTCTGTTGGGAATAACATGTCTGTGCGGTCTATCGCATGCATGGTGAATTCTTCTGTTATTCCATTCTTTATTATTCTGTTGGAATAACCATTGAATGATCTTTCGTATTCATTTCTTATTAAATTGTGGAAATGATCTGTCTACGTGGATTTCTGCATGGAGGACGAAAATTCATTTTCAGTTTCGTAATTTTTTTTGACCCTCTAAAATTCTGGAAAATTTTGAAATGATATTTTGATGAGTTTTCTAGATTGTGTCCAAAAATCGCGATTTTTGGAAGTATAGATTAGGAGTTATGTATTTTATGGGAAAAGACTATTTTAAAAGTAAACCCTTATTACTCCTTGTGGTTAACTCCAAAATTGGTGAAATTTTTATTGGGAGTACATATATATAACATGAGTATACCCTGAAATTTTGAAATTTTTGAACAAAAGTACAATTTATGATAAATGTCTAAATATTCGGCAGTTTTGGCCATATGAAAAATAGTAAATGAATTTTAAAAAATTCTGAGAAAAATATATGTTCAATATGGGAATATATTCTGCTAAATCCCAGAAAAGAAATATTTTTGGGACTGATTTGGTATTTTTCATGAAAATAAACTAGTTATGAGTAAATAAATTAAATATGTTATATGAAGTAACAAAATTGGAAAATAGGATTTTATGGCTTGGGAATCCTATATAAGGTATATGCAGATTTTTGATGAGGGATTTGATAATTGGTGATGAAATCTTTTGAGTATGGCATTTTTGAATGACTAAATGCATTATTTGGTAAAGTATAAATAATTAAAATAAATTGTTTATAAGTTTAAGAAGTGATTAAAATATTGTTATAATATTAATAATATTAGATTATGAGTTTATAAAGTGATTGATAATTTTGGATAAAATTAAAGTCTTTAATATTTATCCTTATTTTCATTTGATTAATGTTTATATTATTGTCATCATCCTCATGCTTATATTTTGATGAATGTCATCTTTGGCTTACGTGCAAAGATGGACTGTTGATTATTGATTTTATAATTGTATATCTTTGTCTTACGTGCAAAGATGGACTGTTGATTATTGATTTTACAATTATATATCTTTGGCTTACGTGCAAAGATAGACTGTTGATTATTGGTTTTATAGTTGTATATCTTTGGCTTACGTGCAAAGATGGACTGTTGATTATTGATTTTATAATTTTATATCTTTGGCTTACGTGCATTGATGGACAGTTGTTGGTATGATTATAACCAGGGATTATTCGGCATAATCGTGACCATTGTTGAAAACACAAATATCCTTGACCCGTAGTGCATAAATAATTCGTGGTCGTAATACTAGTGAATATCCTTGGCTGTAGTGCATGGGATGATTCAATGATGTGGATTATTTATTAAGCTGAGTCTCAGCGATAACATATTGATAATACACTTTTAATTCGTAGAAGATAGTAGATATCATGCTCTACTTGACTCTTCTATGATACAGTTGTATGTCTTTGGCCTGTAGTGCAAAGATGAATTGTTAATGAATATCTTTGGTCATAGTGCAAAGATGAATTTATTAATATGATTATGAGCAGAAATTGTTATTTGGTATAACCATGATTTTTTATGTTTTAGGTGAAGATAGGTGATGAAAATTATCTTCGTCCTGGATACGAAAAGGAATTTAGAATCATAATTATGATTATGAGTTATTCATATGATTGTAGACAGGAATTATTGATTGATGTTATAGGAATAAAACATTATTGGTGGACTTTTAACATGAAAAATATAATAGATCTGATGGTCTACTTGACTCTTCTAATGGATTGATCGTTCCGCTAGCAACTATGGTTGAAAAGTTTTATCATCTACCATATGTTCTAAATCTCTAATTTATTACTAATGAAGGCTATTGATTATGTAAATTATCTTTAGTCATGATATTCTTTACTGGACTAGTTGTGCTCACCCTTTTTGCTTCACAATTCCTTTCAGGTAATAAGAGTGTAGCTGGGTCGAGCGGGGGTAACAAGAGAATAGAACGGTGGTCTATAGCTGTTGAGGTTCTCCTTAAATAGTATGGAAATAATTTTATTGAGAACTTTAGATAAGTGTGTCGTATTGTATACGTCATTTGATATTTAATTTTGGTGAATCGAATAGGGTGAGGTGAACCCAACTTTAGAAGGGTGTTTTACCACTATCATTCAAGATGTCTAATGACATACAACCTCGTGTTATCATAAGATAGGGTTGTGCACATTCACTTGCTGAGTATATCTACTAGCACTACCTATATAATCTTGGAGTTTATTTGAAATATAATTCTCACTTGGAGACAACGGAGATAGTTATATGTCAAGAGAAGACTCGCCATTGGAAAGAAGATGATAGCAATCTTCTTGTTTTTCTTTGGGGACTATTGGGTCAACGAAGGATAATTCTGTGGACATATGATATCTATCATAACCTAGACGCATGGCCTCCCATGTACAAAGGTTTCCTTGAGCACTTCCCAAAGATTTTAATTTCTAAAACAATTATGGACTGTACTTTTATGTAAGGTACCATTGTAAGGTTGTGGTCAAGACACCATGGGAGTTACATACATTTGTATTAAAACTCACAGTTTAACTGTGGTCGTATTCTGCACAACAGTTCAACAGTTGTATAAATGAAATTTGTATTTGATTTTTATAGTATGATATCTGGCGACTCAGAATGGGTCGTGTGGACCTATTTTGGGGGCGTCACAATTTCTCTCTATGATAATTGCTCTAAGGTTTTAGTGATTGGGGAGAAATGAATGAAGAATGAGCTTCTATTTATAGGAAAATATAGTTTCGATAATTGAACGTTTTGGGGCTCGAAATATTATAGTACAATACCTCTAACTTTTCTTTCATTTTTAATTTAGTCCTGCAAGTATTATCAAACTTGCACCACATCCCCTAATAGTAAATAATGTGAATCAATTGTTCAATCATGTGAATCAATAGTTATAATTATGTGAAAATACGAATTAAAGTATAGTACCTCCATCTATACCTCTATTTTTAACTTAGTCATGCAAGTATTATCAATCTTGCACCAACTCCCCTAATAGTACACATGTGAACAAATAGTTATATAAGCATGTGAATTAGTAGTAATTAATTACTCATTTATCCGATTAATTACCCGATTTATCAATATAACCCCCAGACATCAATTATCATCGGAATAGATGTCGATTTTCACTAACACTAACAATCCCAACACAATGGAAATATTGATTTAATAATATATAAAATATTATGCAGATGATACTGTTACAATAATTGAATCAATAATATGAGAGATATGATGCAGCAATTATTGTAGTAATAATTGAGTATAACTGAGTGACTTCTCACATAAGCATCAATAATCAATACCGTGTGCTACTATGCAACCACGCGTATTACTGTACTTTTATCAATTTAACCATTAACTAAATAGAATAATAATTATAAAAATTGAATACTTTCATTTCATAAAATTCGGGATCTTACAGAGATAGTCTAAGCGCCAGCAAACCCAAGTCAAGAATCGCAGTCAGCTCTCAAAAACGTGGAGTCTGTAAAACGAGCAATTAGAGATCATAGTCTATCAGAGCTTAAAAGAAATCGTAGTGTTCTCTTTGATCAAGGCTGATCAAGCACTAGCTTGATAAGACACAACGATCATGGTAAAAAGATAATAATCGTGGTGTCTCTCTAGTCAGCATCAAAAGCACCAAGTTTCATTTATTTAATGAAGGAGGAAGTATAACAAATGAAGAATGGCTTATAGACATTGACATTTCGGGAATCCCAATGATCCAACACTCATCCTTAGTATGTATCAAAAAAGTGTATAGAAGAAGCTAAGGAAAGGACTGCATGCTTGCTAAAAACATATTTTCAGGTGTTAAGTGAGAAAGTAGTTTGCTGTGTCAGTGGTCCAGATGGCAGAACAACATATTTCTAGGAAGTCAACATCAGTGCTCAAAAATGTCTGAAGCATTAAATGCTACAACGGATGCCTTCAACGTAAACATTTCAAAGGCTCCTTCATAAGCAAATTAGATAGAGATTGAAAAAAAAAACAAGCAAGAACAAAAAAGCTCAAGAACTCTTAACGTTCAAACTCTATGATCAAGAAAGAAAAGCTTGCGCAGCTACTCAGTTCTTTCGAACGTATGCTTAACTTCAACTGAGTAGCATAACCCAAGAACTCAACTCTCATCAAGTGTATTCCAAGTCTACTGGACTTAAAGAGTTCTAAGTGAACTAAGAAGTTCCAAAACTATCGAACTTGAAGGAATCTAAGTGCTTTAAAGATTGTAAGGATATCCTTAGTGAATTTCCTACTCGTAGAGTAGAAGAGTGGACTAGGAGCCTTGAGTGCTCTGAACCACTTAAAATCACTCTGTATGATATATCTGCTATAACTGTTATATCTGTCATACCTGTTTATCACCTATAAACTTGGTTTATCTTAAAGAGGAATAAACAAATCATATATTCCGTTGTGGTTAATTTATTAACAAATCTGATAAGTATTTTGAAAAGGAAAAAGTTTTAAAATATCTATTCAACCCCCTTTCTAGATAAGTATTGTGCCTCTAGGAACTAACATAATTAAAACAATTTTGAATAAAAACCTATGGAGAGGATTCTACCCGTATAAGAAAAAGCATATTACTTAAGTATTGTTATCATCAAAATAAACCTAAAGATTTGAAGGCCTGTCAATCTCCTCCTTTTTGATGATGACTGTGACGCCTCCAAAATAGGTATACATCACCCATCTTTAGTCGCCAAATACATGGTACAAAAATACAAATATAACTTAATAATACAACTGTCGTGTAAAATACGACAAAATATAAACTGAGAGTTTTAATAAGAATATTGTCATCTAGACAATATCCACACTCAATGGAATCCTCATAACATTTATTGTCACACTATTTAAACGAATAGTGAGGACTACTAATGCTATCATCTGGACCGTCACTCCATTCCCCGACTCGTCCTAGCTAAATTCTCATTTCCTGAAGAGAGCAGTGAAAGAAAAGGGTGAGCTCAACTAGCCCAGTAAAAAATATCGTGACTAAGATAATGCAGAATAAATTATCATTTGTCTTCAACAATGTTAAACTAATAAAATATAATAGACATCAAGTTTAACTGCAGCGGAACAAGCAATCCATTAGAAGAGTCAAGTAAAGAATAAAATCTACTATCTACTATCATTTAAAAAGTTTTCATCAATTTTTATCGCTGAGACTCAGCTCAACAAATAAACCACATCATCCAGTTATCCCTGCACTACGGGCCAAGGATATTCATTAAATCATCCATGGTCATGACTATACCGAATAATCCTTGGTCATAATCATACAAAAAAATGTTCATCAATGCATTACAGGCTACTGAGAACTTTTACCACCTCATTTATAACATTACAGGTCATGATTATACCGAATGATCCCTGGTCATGATCATACAAAGTCCATCTATGCACGTAAGCCAAAGATGACTTTTATCACAATATAAGCATGAGGATGATGACAATGACATAATAATTCAATAAAACAAGTTCAAGAATAAATTTTAAAGATTTATAAGTTAATTTATCCTGAACTCAATAATTTCCAAATTGTCAACATGATACTTCTTTGTGGAGTAAAAATTCAAGAATGTTCATAAGAATATTTTCATTAAAAGATACTAGATGAAGCGCAAATATCAAGGATATTCCACTAATTTCATGGAGTATAAAAGTCAAAGCTTTAACCAACTGAGTATAAGAGAATATACGAAACTGCAAATGGATTTTCGTCCGCCACGCGGTACTCCACTTAGACAGATCATTTCCACGATTTAATAAGAATTAATACAAAGGTTCATTCACCATGCATGTGATAATCCACATAGACAGGTTATTCCAACAGAATGATAAAGAATGGAATAACAGAAGAAATCATCATGCATGCGATAGACCGCACAGACAGGTTATTCTAACAGAATAATAAAGAATGGAACCAGGTCATGCGTAAATGCACTGACAGGATATTCTGACAAAATAATAAATAATGAAACCAGGTCCGGCGTAAACACACAGTGTGACACCCCCAAATCCGGGTTACCTGACTCCCGAGTTTGGTGCTCACGATCCACAATATAAATAACATTTAACTACCCATATTATATATAGATAGTATCTTACATAAGTTTTTATCAGAGTTTCTTAATACATCACCAAGGTTTTCTAACCTTAACTTTACAAACATACCCTTTAGTTATACAAAAAGGGTTTACAATACAACAATATAAATAATACTGTTTAACATAGCTAATTATACCTAGTTTATTACAACGCCTTTGCCTTTGTCCTTTGCAGCACCTCCTGCAACTTCGCCCCTAGCTGAAAAGTTTTATTTAGCAAGGGTGAGCAACTAATTTGTCCCGCAAGTTAATACATACAATAAATGTATAAGGATTCAAAACAACAGACTATCTATTTTGATAGAATGAAATCAAAGTTCGGGGAACTTTGAAATAGCTGAACAAATCGTTATTCAATAACAAGTTTTCTCGTATTCTATACAACACAATAATTCAATAATGAAAGAGTACAACGCTTTCAAAGTTTCTACGATATTCTATTGAATAATCAAGAATCAATTCTACGAAATATCAAAGTGGAATGTTTTCCAGGTTTAATACTGAGCGATCACACAAGATCTTTGAACTTATTTTCTCGGGTAGATATCAAAGATTTACTTTGATAAATACTCAGGTGTATCAGATAATCATAAAGATTAAATCATACCCCTCTGCAAGTACAACAAGTGATCAGTTTAATATACCCTATATTATGCATAATACTCAAAACGCGCGCAAAGGTCGAATTCACGACCAACAAAATGTTCCCTTTATATAAAAGGTTGTTCTTCTCAGTCTTAGAATCAAAAGTTTGATTTTACAACGAAATACTGGGATTTCAAATTCTATTTGCTTCTCTTCTCAAACCTAACAAGTTTTTTACAAATATTTGTCTAACCAGAATAATTGGCTAAGACATTTCTCAACATAATTTGACAATCAACAGGAATTATCTGTACTGTCAATTCTAACTTCTACAGATATGAATATCCAACAACAGTAATTCTACGAATATATATATTCTAATTCAATAATTTAATTATAACAATAATTCCCTGGACGTGGCATAATTAGCAATAATTATCCACCAATAATAATTGAATGAAATAACTCAAGGTTGAGTTAGGGAACTTGCCTCTTCCGCTGATTACAGCTACACAATATACTTATTTGATTTCGAAAGACCTATAGCCAATAATGTAGGTCTCACAATTAGCACAAACATTTATATCACACAGCACTGAATTCACAGTCAAAATTCTCCTAAGCACATTGGTACATAGTCAAATCAGTGTTTATAACCTATATAAACACATAACAAGTTTAACTATTTCGGTCTGGTTGGACTTCGGTCCATTCTCGGTGTTTTAGTCACTTTATTCGACAATTAACACATTTATTGCCAAGTAAATTTGGTTTCTAAGCTTCAATATTAATTTAGATAAGTCAATTATCATTAATAATATTTTTCGGAAGCTTTTAATAATTATCAAGCAATTATTATCATTTATAATAATTTATCAAACACTTAAATCATTTTAAATGATTTTAATTATCAAATAATCTTATCATTATTAATATTTAATAATAACATTCATTCCAAAATATTAAAGTTATCATCAATAACTTAAAATATTTTTAAATCATCAATATTCTACTTAAATGATTTTTAAAGTAATTAAAATCATTTTTAAATCATCACCATTAATATATAAATATTAATGAAATTATTATCCAAATATTAAAAGTCATTAATTATAACTTAAAATATTTTTAAACCATTTTTCTCATTTTTAAATGATTTTTAAATCAATAAAATCATTTTTAATTCATTTATTTAATATAATAATCAAATAAATCAAACATCATTAATAGTAATTTATTAATGAAAATTCTCCAAAAATATTGAAAATTATATTTTATAATTTAAAATATTTTCTAACACTTTATTCTCAATTAAAATGATTTTTAAATCATTAAAATTATTTTTATCTTATTTATTTAAATTAATCATCAAATAAATCTAATATCATTAATATTAAATTATTAATGAAAATTCTCCAAAAATATTAGAAGTTACATTTTATAGCTCAAAATATTTTTAAATACATTATTCTTATTTAAAATGATTTTTCACAATATAAAATCATTTTTCTCTAATTTATTTAATACACTAATTAAATAAATTAAATACCTTTAATATTTAAATAATTATAAATATTAAAGAAAAATATTCCAATTGGTCAAAAATTATTTTTCATAATTTAAAATAATTTTTAAAACCATTTTTGGTAATTTTTAGAATTTATTTCTATTTTTTTAATAATTTTCGGAAATTCTGAAAATTAAATTAATTAAAACCGTCGCTATAGGCCTTTAGCGACACAAAGCGTCGCTGTAGGTGTTCTTGAGCTCAAGAACACTGACAGCCGGCAGATCTAGGGGTCTTGTTTGACCGGCTTTAACTTCCAATCTGTTCATGTTCTGGGCTATCTAAAACTTTGGTATTGTAGTACTAATGTAACACTACAATCCCTAATCGATACTTTGGTTAAACAACATCACAACAAGGAGATCAAAGCCTCCCAAGTTGCTGTCAGACGATTTCTGGGTTTTCCAGAAACCTAGAAAATTCGACCAGCCACTTTCAACTTCATTTTAATCCATGTTCTGGTCGTGTTTTATGTGATTTAAAGGTTTACCATTATAGACTGTATGTCATAGAACACTCACAAAGCAACACATCAGTTTAACAACAACAGATCTACAAGATACAATTCGGTCAAACCCTAACAAAATCCTTGTTCATACTGATTCTGGGTATCCCAGAAACATAAAATCAGTTCGGGTGGTCTAGTTTGACCATCCATAAAATCCAATACATTTGATGTATATGGAATATAAAGGCAGTTACTTGGACTCGATATTACAGGCTACAACATGTATACAACAACATCAACAAACAACAAACAACCTGACAGATATGGACCTTCAAAGATCTTGTCAGGTTCGGTTTTTCACTTTCTGGGTAACCCAGATTTTTACTCGGTCAAGCCCGGTCAACGGGTTTTGACCGATTATATCTTCAAATCTAGACATGCAATGACTCTGATTTCTTTTGCAGATTAAAGACCACATAACAGGCTACTAATATCAAGTTTAAAACAACATATAACCTATACGAGCAAGGATCTGTGGCGACTGACATTTCTTGTCAGACCACTTTTCCAACTCAAGAACAGATTTTGTAAAACACACTTTTAAAGCATTTTGATGCTATGGATCCTTCATGGATCAACATAGATCAACTAAAAACATCTTATAACACAACAATAAACACTTAAACACAAAAAATTTCTTAAGCAACAAAGATCAAAATTGTAACTTTCGGTTATACCTTTTCTTGCCAAATCTTGATCTTGATTCTCTAATATGTTTCTGATTAATCAAGGGACTGAATTTATGACTGATTTACTACAGATTTTCGTGGGTTTAGTGGATAGAGAGAGTTGGTGAGAGCTTATAGCAAAATGAGCAAATTCTATTCATTTTCTCTCTCTAAATCTCTTATATAATGCTCTAGATGCAATGAATACAAGATGGGCTGTCAAATGGAGCTGAATTGGCTGAGATTTTTGTCACCTAAGTCAACATAGTTGTTCACCGACTCATGATTTGGCAAGATATGCAAGCTAGCTCACTAATTTACACTAAAGGGCATTTTGGTCATTTATAAATTAATTCTAATGGCATTCTTGTTCAATACACAAACCCTTAGGGTTTAGGGTTTGGATTAGGGTTTAGAATTTAAACCCTTTAGGTTTTAAAAATTCTAGCTCCCAAAATTTTCAAATTTAGGGTTTAATTAGAAAAGATAAATTTTCTAAAATAAAAATTAGGGTTTCTAAAATAGAAATTTACCATACAAAAATATAATTAGAGATTTCTAATCATATTTAAGTTTAATGAACACTTTAGGCATGCTAATAAAAATTAGGGTTGCCTAATTAGGGTTTACAATTCTCGGTTTTAAAATTAGGGTTTCCTGGCATACAATTAGGGTTTTTAATTGTACAAATTATTTTCTGAATCTAAGATTAGGGTTTTAAATCCCTTATTAAGGTTTATTAATTACAAACCTTATCCAGTCAACTATTGGTGAACATTTCTAAACAGTACAAACACATAATCAACAATACAATTATTTTAATTGTATTTTCTATCGAATTCCTATCCGAAAATTAGGGTTAGGGTTTTCTAAAGTTGTTAAGCACAACTCTACTCTATTTTCTTAGTCAAATCACATATTCACTAATTCTCGAGACTTGTCTCACTAATTCCCAGTACAATATTAACAGTCAATATAAAATAAATAAAAAAATTTATTCATAAAATTTAAATTATTTGAAATCCCGGGTTATCACACACAGACAAGATATTCCGACAGAATAATAAAGAATGTTGGCATACAGCTTTTTTTCATGAAGCTTTTGAAGTATCAGCCTCAAGTGTTGCTCATGGTCTTCACGGGTTTTGGAATAAATGAGGATGTCATCAATAAAGACGACCACAAAGTGATCCAAATATTCCTTGAATACTTGGTTCATCATATCCATGAAGGCAGCAGGAGAATTAGTCAATCCAAAAGACATGACTAGGAATTTATAATGTCTATACCGAGTTCTGAAAGCAGTCTTTGGAATGTCATCAGTTTTAATCTTCAACTGATGATATCCAGAACGAAGATCGATCTTTGAAATAGAATTTGGTGCCTTGTAACTGGTCAAACAGATCATCAATACGAGGTAACGGGAACCTATTTTTGATGATGACATAATTTAATTCCCGATAATCAATGCAAAGTCGCATACTTCCATCTTTCTTCTTCACGAATAAAATAGGAGCACCCCAAGGAGACGTACTAGGATGAATGAAACCGATGTCTAACAATTCATGTAGTTGGGTTTTTAACACCTGAAGTTCAATAAGAACCATTCGATATGGGGCTTTGAAAATGGGTTTTGTACCGGTTTCAAGGTCGATACAAAATTCAATTTCACGCTCTAAGGGTAGGCCAGGAAGTTCTTCAGGAAATACGTCAGGAAATTTATTAACAATAGAAATATCATTAAAATCTGACGTATTTTTATTTAAATCCGTGACATGGGCTAAGAAAGCTTGACATCCGTTTTTTAATAAACGAATAGCTTTATGGCTTGATATGACAGTGATTGATTTTAGTGGTTTGGCTGCTTAAATTCGTATAATAGGTTGGTTAGGAATATGAAAGCTAACAGCTTTACGAAAACAATCGATTTTAGCATGATGAGTAGTTAACCAATCAATCCCTAAAATCACATCAAATGCAAGTATTTTCAAAGAAATAAGATTGACAGGTAACGTGCGGTTACCGATTTGAATCAAATAATACTTATAAACAGTAGATGTAATGAAGGTTTCTCCCAACGGAGTTTCAACAGATAAGTCAAAGTCTAATTTCTCGGAGTCAAATTTAAACGTGGAGCGCAAGTAGGAGAATGAAAGAATGGGTAGAACCAGTATCAAATAAAGTATAAACTTCTCTAGAGTTTATGATTAGCTTACCCGTGATCACCTCATTCGGATTCCCTCACTTTTTAGGAGGTCACGACAAACGCTCTCCCTTAAACTACCAGTTTTGTCTTGTCTGGGACCCCCTTTGATGCCTTCATCCCAGCTGGACTTAGCTTTGGTACACGGCAAAATCAGGCTAGGTGGCCTTCTTTTTCACAATTATAACATGCTTTGGACTGCATCGTGCAGTTTGGACTTATGTGTCCTTCCCCTCCACATTTGTAACATACGACCGACAATCGTTCTTCTTCCTTAACAGCGAGTGTTGGTACTGACGTCTTTCCATCTTTGCTGAACCTTCTTTTCTTGAACTTTTCGCTCCTATTGTCTTGGCCATGATTACCACCGAAGTGGTTATCATTTCTGGCAGGTTGATTCCCTCCGCGTTTGTTGTCACCAGCTTCGATGACTACTACCACTGGTATTATCAACTTGTCGGCTGCTCTCTCTTGGATGGGTTGACTCATTATCACGCTCTAATAACTGAGCCTTATTCACAACATCTGAATACAAATACAGTTTATGAGAGATAAGGTATTGACGTATCTCGAGTTTCAAATCTCTTAAAAACATCCGCTTCATTCTCTCCTCATTATCAACCAAGTAGGACGCAAACCGAGACAACTCGACAAACTTAGCTTCGTACTGCACCGCGATCATATTGTTTTGCTCAAGCTTGATGAACTCTACCTCCTTCATGTGACAAATACTTTCAAGGAAAGTACTTGTCGTTGAACAGCTCTTCGAATTTCTCACAAGATATCTTCAGTGTGGCAGGTTGTGTACGCTTTACAGATTCCCACCAGTAATCTGCCTCTGCACGCAATATGAAGGTGGCAAAGGGAACCTTTTGCTCCTCGGAGCATCCCAAGACATCAAATATCTTGTTGATCTGCTTTATCCACGTATCCGCCTTAAGTGGTTTTGGCTCTCCAAAAAACTCTGGTGGTCCCAGCTCCTTGAACTGCTTAGCGCTGACCGTCCGAGAGTTATCAGTGTTTCCACCTGCATTTTGGACAGGAACCGCCTTCGCCAGATGTTACATAAATTGCATAAAACCTCTGAACATCCCATCGTTCACCATTTCATCGGTGTTATTGTTTTTATGAGGATTATTGTCTTCCTGTTGCACATTACCCTGGGCATTGATCGTTGGTGACTCAACGGTCTCATATGATTCATTTCTTATCTCAACATTTTTGGATGCCATTTTCAAATACTGCAACAAAACAAGGGTTAATTAACATATCACATATTATCCCAATACTTTGACCGACCAATTAAATAACACATAAGCTTAGGTAGGTCATACTAGCGAAGGAATTCCTCGTCTCTCCCCTCCTAGTTCTTGTCTCATATCTCAGCCAGGGATCATATCCCTAGCTTTGATACCAACTATGACGCCCCCAAAATAGGTATACATCACCCATCTTGAGTCGCCAAATACATGGTACAAAAATATAAAAACAACTTAATAATACAACTGTCGTGTAAAATACGACAAAACATAAATTGAGAGTTTTAATAAGAATATTGTCACCTAGACAATATCCACACTCAATAGAGTCATCATTAGATTTATTGTCACACTATTTAACAGAATAGTGAGGACTACTAATGATATCATCTGGACCATCACTACGTTCCCCGACTCGTCCCATCTATATTCTCATTTCCTGAAGAGAACAGTGAAAGAAAAGGGTGAGCTCAACTAGCCCAGTAAAAAATATCCTGACTAAGATAATGCAGAATAAATTATCATTAGTCTTCAACAATGTTAAACTGACAAAATATAATAGACATCAAGTTTAACTGCAGCGGAACAAGCAATCCATTAGAAGAGTCAAGTAGAGGATAAAATCTACTATCTACTATCATTTAAAAAGTTTTCATCAATTTTTATCGCTGAGACTCAGCTCAACAAATAAACCACATCATCGAGTCATCCCTGCACTACGGGCCAAGGATATTCATTAAATCATCCATGGTCATGACTATACTGAATGATCCCTGGTCATAATCATACCAAAAAAATATCCATCAATGCACTACAGGCTACTGAGGACTTTTACCACCTCATTTATAACATTACAGGTCATGATTATACCGAATGATCCCTGGTCATAATCATACAAAGTTCATCTTTGCAAGTAAGCCAAAGATGACTTTTATCACAATATAAGCATGAGGATGATGACAATGACATAATAATTCAATAAAACAAGTTCAAGAATAAATTTTAAAGATTTATAAGTTAATTTATCCTGAACTCAATAATGTCCAAACTGTCAACATGATACTTCTTTGTGGAGTAAAAATTCAAGAATGTTCAGAAGAATATTTCCATTAAAAGATATTGGATGGAGCACAAATATCAAGGATATTTCACTAATTTCATGGAGTATAGAAGTTAAAGCTTTAACCAACTGAGTATAAGAGAATATATGAAACTGCAAATGGATTTTCGTCCTCCACGCGGTACTCCATTTAGACAGATCATTTTCCCAATTTAATAAGGAATGAATACAAAGGTTCGTTCACCATGCATGTGATAATCCACATAGACAGATTATTCCAACAGAATGATAAAGAATAGAATAAAAGAAGAAATCACCATGCATGTGATAGACCGCACAGACAGGTTATTCCAACAAAATAATAAAGAATGGAACCAGGTCTTGCGTAAACGAACTGACAGGATATTCCGACAGAATAATAAATAATGGAACCAGGTCTGGCGTAAATGTACAAATAGGACATTCTGATATAATAATAAATGATGGAATCAGGTCCGGCGTAAACGCACAGACAGGATATTCCAATAGAATAATAAAGAACAGAATAATAGAAGAACTTCACCATGTATGTGGTACTTCTCATAAACAGGTTATTCCAACATAATAATGAAGAATAGAATAATAGAAGAATTTCACCATGTATGCGGTACTTTGCATAAATAGGTTAATCCAACAGAATAATAAGGGATGAAATAACAATAGCTCTCTTCATGAATACGAAAGAAATAATACCCCTTACCTCAGAAGAAATTGGATACTGAAATAGTGACGTAGCAGGCTTCTCTTCTACTTTCTCTCTATATATTTTCCCTCTATAGCTTCTCTCTATAATTTCTCTCTAAAATAATTGTTCTATAGCTTTAGTGAATTGGAGAGAAATGATGGAAGAATGAGCTTCTATTTATAGAAAAATATAGATTTGATAATTGCACGTTTTGGGGCTCAAAAAATTACAGTACAATACCTCCAACTTTTCTTTTATTTTTAATTTAGTCCTGCAAGTATTATCAAACTTGCACCACCTCCCCTAATAGTAAATAATGTGAATCAATAGTTCAATCATGTTAATAAATAGTTATACTCATGTGAAAATATGAATTACGGTATAATACCTCCATATATACTTCTATCATTAATTTAATCATGCAAGTATTAGCAATCTTGCACCAACTCCCCTAATAGTATAAGAATGTGATTCAATAGTACACACATGTGAAAAAATAATTATATAAGCATGTGAATTAGTAGCAATTAATTGATCATTTATCCGATAAATTCTTCGATTTATCAATATAACCCCCAGACATCAATTATAATCGGAATAGATGTTGATTACCACTAACACTAATAATCTCAACATAATGGTACTATTAAATTCATCTTTAATCAACACGAACTTATTCATCATTAATATTATAACTCACAATATTTAACAATCAAGTCGTTCCAAGGAAAGAGGGGGCTTTCTAGTAAGGATTTCTGCCTATTGGCGCGAAATTAGGTGACCAAACCTCTCCTTGGCAGAACTTCTAGACATTATAAATATTATAATTTAATAATATGAATAACTTTGTCGTCTCAATTATTGATTTAATAATATATCATATAATACAGATGATACTTTGACAATAATCGAATCAATAATATGAGAGATATGATGCAATAATTACTGTAGTAATAATTGAGTATAACTGAGTGACTTCTCACGTAAGCATCAATAACCAATACCGTTTGCTACTATGCAACCACGCGTATTACTGTACTTTTACTACTGGGTAGTTCAACAGTTTTAACGGTAACACTTCCGCCGTTATTTTTATAACAAGATAATTTTGTCGTTTTCTTACTACGACAATACTTTCGTTGTGGGGTCCACCAATGATCGTATCGTCGTACGAATATTTCCCGACTAATCGAATATTATATAATCACTTACTTACTTTGCAAAATTTGTAAATATTACCCATAACTATAACATTATATCATATCCACACCATAATATTCAAAAATATATTTCGAAAGAAATTAATCTTTATTCATAAAAGTTGGGGTCTTACAATGACAAAATATAAAAATATTTTTCTATATAACTGTTCCCCCTTAGTTTATGCATACATCAAAATTTAAAATTTTGGAACGCAACAGTGTATAGCAGTTATGGCAGTTTTAAATATCATACTTAGCATAGTATAATATTTTTCTTCTCCCCCTTTATCATTACAAAAATTTGGGTGGTCTAGAAAACCTGTTCAGAACCTGTAGAAGAGTTGTTAAACAAAATAATTTCAACCTACAGACAAGAGAGTGTCAAAGGATAATGATAAAAGTCTACAAAAGTGTAGTAGTAGTGTTAGGTTGGAGTTAAGTACAGTCATCCTAAATAGTTAGTAGTATATGTATATATATAAGTACAATCTTCTGAAATAGTTAGAATTAAGGGAATAGGAGAAAAATGTAGACCAAGTGTTGGAAGATTAGCATCTAGAGGAGTTTGAGTTAGTTGTTCGGCTTTACCCGAGCTGGTACTGGCAGAGAAATGGAATGAAGGTATAGAAACTTTCTAATTTTCCATTAACATGTAGACCACATCTCTCAGATGATGTACAAAATTTGTAAAGACTCTATCTGAGTCAATAGAATAGTTTGATTTTGTAAAGACATTTGACACATGTTGTGCAAAGAATTTATTTCTGATATCAGGTTCAAATGGGATTCAGTGTATTCATGATCATTGGGTTTGAAAATTATCAGTGGTCTAGGAGGGATGGTTAGATGTGACACTATGTTACTGTTGTGTACTAGTTGGATGTGGTGAGTGTGAACATCAATATCCAAGTGTTGAAAAATAGATGTGAGGAGTAGACCATAACCCAAACAATTGTTGTGATAACAAAACTCAAATGATGTAAGTAGTAAATATGGAAAATTTTAAGGCATATTTTGAGTTAAAATACACTTCATTAGTTCCAAGTCAAAAGGATGGAACAGTTTATCATCTCTAACATGCATAACATTTTATCTGAACATTTTTCTGAGAAATTGACATTAAGTAGTCAGGAAATCAAGACCAATCTTTGATGGAAAATCAAATAGATGAGTAGTTACCAGTTGGTCTATAACAGTGGCTAAATTATGCTTGAAAGCGATTCATTGACTAGTGGATGTGCCTATTGGATGAGTGTAAGCTGTTGTTTTTGAAAGTTCTAGCATGTTGTTTCCTAGATGTAATGCATGAAAAAGAAGTAATTCATCATTGACATAAAATTTTCCTTCTAAGATAGTACAAATACCAGTTAAGGTACCAGTTGAATCTCGAATAAAATTCATATGATAATAAAATTCAACAATAAGAGCTGGATAAATTTGTTTATCAGTGAAAGTAATTAAACACTCCCATCCCACATTTTTGATTTTTTTAAATATGTGAGGAAAGTTGTTAAAGGAAGTTATTATGCTTGGTGTGAGACTGTGTCTTATGTGCTTATACTTGACTTATGCTGAGGAAGTAACTAGTTGAGGTGCATAAGTGTCAGGATGTAACTCCTCAGATAAAAGTGGGAGTTTCCTTTGTTTAGAAGAGTAAAAAGGGTCCATTTATGACAACAAGTGATGTAAACAGAAAGAGGATAGAAACAGTTACCATGTGATGAACGAAAATAAACCATGTATGCAGTAAACATGTGGAGTTTCCATTTATAGAAGGATACTATGACAGATAGGGCAAGAATTAAACAAAGGGATGTAAGCATTTATTTATCTAACATAGACAATTCAGATATAAGGACCAAGGAAAATACATATCTGCAGAAAACATTGAGTAGCCATAGTTGGTGTCTAATTAATTTAATGTTTTGCAAAAAAAATCTTTTGTTTAAGAAAAAGTCAAGAGAGAGATAGAGACCGGTCATATACAGTAAATATTACCATATATATTAAAAGAATATGTTTTGAAAAATAGAGAGATTAATTCGAACATGTCTAATCAGTAAAAGCAACTCCAGCAGGCCGGAATTGCCAAATTCATAGACTATATTTGTGACGCCCCCGAAATAGGTATACATCACCCATCTTGAGTCGCCAAATACATGGTACAAAAAATACAAATACAACTTAATAATACAACTGTCGTGTATAATATGACAAAACATAAACTGAGAGTTTTAATAAGAATATTGTCATCTAGACAATATCCACACTCAATGGAGTCCTCATTACATTTATTGTCACACTATTTAATAAAATAGTGAGGACTACTAATGCTATCATCTAGACCGTCACTCCTTTTCCCGACTCGTCCCAGCTATATTCTCATTTCCTGAAGAGAACAGTGAAAGAAAAGGGTGAGCTCAACTAGCCCAGTAAGAAATATCTTGACTAAGATAATGCAGAATAAATTATCATTAGTCTTCAACAATGTTAAACTGATAAAATATAATAGACATCAAGTTTAAGTGCAGTGGAACAAGCAATCCATTAGAAGAGTCAAGTAGAGAATAAAATCTACAATCTAATATCAATTAAAAAGTTTTCATCAATTTTTATCACTGAAACTCAGCTCAACAAATAAACCACATCATCGAGTCATCCCTGCACTACGGGTCAAGGATATTCATTAAATAATCCATGGTTATGACTATACCGAATAATCCCTGGTCATAACCATACCAAAAATTGTCCATCAATGCACTACAGGCTACTGAGGACTTTTACCACCTCATTTATAACATTACAGGTCATGATTATACTGAATGATCCCTGGTCATAATCATACAAAGTCCATCTATGCACGTAATCCAAATATGACTTTTATCACAATATAAGCATGAGGATGATGACAATGACATAATAATTCAATATAACAAGTTCAAGAATAAATTTTAAAGATTTATAAGTTAATTTATCTTGAACTCAATAATGTCCAAATTGTCAACATGATACTTCTTTGTGGAGTAAAAATTCAAGAATGTTTGGAAGAATATTTCCATTAAAAGATACTAGATGAAGCGCAAATATCAAAGATATTCCACTAATTTCATGGAGTATAGAAGTCAAAGCTTTAACCAACTAAGTATAAGAGAATATATGAAACTACAAATGGATTTTCGGCCGCCACGCGGTACTCCAGTTAGACAGATCATTTTTATAATTTAATAAGGAATGAATACAAAAGTTCATTCACCATGCATGTGATAATCCACATAGATAGGTTATTCCAACAGAATGATAAAGAATGGAATAACAGAAGAAATCATCATGCATGTGATAAACTGCACAGACAGGTTATTCCAACAGAATAATAAAGAATGAAACCAGGTCATGCGTAAACGCACTGACAGGATATTTAAACAGAATAATAAATGATGGAATCAGGTCCGGCATAAATGCACAGACAGGATATTCCGACAGAGTAATAAAAAACGGAATAATAGAAGAATTTCACCATGTATACGGTACTTCGCATAAACTGGTTATTCCAACATAATAATGAAGAATGGAATAACAGAAGAATTTCACCATGTATGCGGTACTTCGCATAAATAGGTTATTCCAACAGAATAATAAGGGATGGAATAACAATAGCTCTCTTCATGAATACAAAAGAAATAATACCACTTACCTCAGAAGAAACTAGATACTGGAATAGTGACATAGCAGACTTCTCTTCTTCTTTCTCTCTATAGATTTTATCTCTATAGCTTCTCTCTATAATTTCTATCTATAATAATTGTTCTATAGCTTTAGTGAATTGGTAAAAAATGAAGGAAGAATGAGCTTCTATTTATAGAAAAATATAATTTCGATAATTGCACGTTTTGGGGCTCAAAAAATTACAATACCTCCAAATTTTCTTTCATTTTTAATTTTGCCCTGCAAGTATTATCAAACTTGCACCACCTCCCCTAATAGTAAATAATGTGAATCAATAGTTCAATCATGTGAATCAATAGTTATAATCATGTGAAAATACGAATTACGGTATAGTACCTCCATCTATACCTCCATCTTTAATTTAATCATGCAAGTATTATCAATCTTACACCAACTTCCCTAATAGTATAAGAATGTGATTCAATAGTACACACATGTGAACAAATAGTTATATAAGCATGTAAATTAGTAGCAATTAATTTTTCATTTATCCGATAAATTCCCCGATTTATCAATATAACCCCCAGACATCAATTATCATCGGAATAGATGTCGATTACCACTAACACTAATAATCTCAACACAATGGAACTATCAAATTTATCTTTAATCAACACGAACTTATTCATCATTAATATTATAACTCACAATATTTAACAACCAGGTCGTTACCAGGAAAGAGGGGGCTTTCCAATAAGGATTTCTGCCTATTGGCGCGCAATTAGGTGACCAAACCTCTCCTTGGCAGAACTTCTAGACATTGTAAATATTACAATTTAATAATATGAATAATTTTTTCGTCTTAATTATTGATTTAATAATATATCATATAATGCAGATGATACTGTGACAATAATCGAATCAATAATATGAGAGATATGATGCAACAATTACTGTAGCAATAATTGAGTATAACTGAGTGACTTCTAACGTAAGCATCAATAACCAATACAGTGTTCAACTATGCAACCACGCGTATTATTGTACTTTTACTACCGTGTAGTTCAACAGTTTTAACGATAACACTTTTGCCGTTATTTTTATAACAAGATAATTCTGTCGTTTTCTTACTACGACAATACTTTCGTTGTGGGGTCCACCAATGATTGTGTCGTCGTATGAATATTCCCTATTAAAATGAATATTCCCCGACCAATCGAATATTATATAACCACTTGATTACTTTGCAAAATTTGTAAATATTACCCACAACTATAACATTATATCATATTCACACCATAATATTCAAAAATATATTTCGAAAGAAATTAATCTTTATTCATAAAAGTTGGGGTCTTACAACCTCCCCTTCTTATGAAATTTTGTTCTCGAAATTAGGGTGTGTACCTCCTATATCGAAGTGGTGAGGATATCTTGATTTCATCTCAAATTCTAACTCCTAGGTCATTTCTTCCACATCGTGGTTTATCCACAAAACTTTGACTTGAGGTATAACCTTGGAGCGTAGAATATGATACTTCTTTTCCAAGATTTTAACATGTAACTCTTCATACGTTAAATCTTCCTCTATCACGTCTGGTTCTAATTCAATAATGTGGTTCGGGTCTTTAACATATTTACGTAACATAGATATGTGGAAAACGTTATGAACATGAGACATACTTGGCGGTAAGGCGAGTCTATAGGCCACAGTTCCTACTCGTTCGAGTATTATAAATGCATCAATGAATCGAGGATTGAGTTTTCCTCTCTTTCCAAATCTTGTAACTCCTTTCCATGGAGCAATACGTAACAACACATGATCTCCAATATTGAATTTCACGTCCTTTCGATGAAGATCAGCATAACTCTTTTGTCGATCTTGTGAGGTTTTTATACGTTGTCGGATTGTTTGAATCTTTTCCGTAGTCATACGTACCAAATCTGGTCCCAAGAACGTTGCTTCACCCACCTCATCCCAACATACTGGAGAACGACACTTTCTTCCATATAACGCCTCAAATGGAGCCATGCCAATACTTGCTTGATAACTATTGTTGTAGGAAAACTTCACCAATGGTAAGAACTTGTCCCAACTTCCCTTGAAGTCAAGGACACAGAGTCTTAATAAATTCTCAAGAGTTTGAATAGTCCTCTCTGATTGTCCGTCCGTTTGAAGGATGATACGCTAAACTAAATTGTAAATCCGTGTCCATAGGTTTTTGCAAACTAACCCAAAATCTTGAAGTGAATCTTGGGTCTCAATCAGAAAATATGGATGCTGGCATACCATGCAGTCTTACAATCTCATTTATGTACATACTAGCAAGACGTTCAAATGTATAAGTTTCTCGTATCGGTAAGAAATAAGCAGACTTGGTCAATCTATCAACAATGACCCAAATTGCATATATGCCTTGGCAAAACCTTGGGAAGACCAGTAACGAAATCCATGGAAATGTGCTCCCACTTCCATTTTGGAATTTCAAGTGGTTGCAATGGACCTTTTGGCACTTGATGTTCCGCCTTGACTCGTTGACAAGTTAGACACATTGAGATAAACAGCGCTATCTCTCTCTTCATAATGCTCCACCAAAATGTATGTCGAAGATCACGATACATTTTGGTACTCCCAGGATGGATTGCAAGCGGTGTGTTGTGCGCCTCCATCATGATTTTATACTTTAAATCAGAATCGTTAGGAACACAAAGTCTGGAGTTTACTCGAAGTATTCCTTCTTCATCGATTCTTGCTTCCAGAATAGCACCTTCTTATACTTTTTTCCTCATACGTATCAGCTCCAGGTCTGTAGCTTGAGCAGCTTTATCTTTATCAATTAAAGTTGGTTCCACTCGTATATTCGCCATCATCACATGGGTCCCTGGAGTCTTTAACTCTATTTCCATCCTTTCCAAGTCATACACAATGGGCCTTTGCGTTGATAATAATGCACTCATGCCCGCATATGATCTTCTACTCAATGCGTCAGCTATTATGTTCGCTTTTCCAGGATGGTATTGGATGGTATGATCATAATCTTTCAACAACTCAAGTCATCATCGTTGCCGCATGTTGAGTTCCTTTTGAGTGAAGAAAATATTTAAAACTTTTATGATCCGTATAGATATCCACCTTCTCTCCATACAGGTAATGCCTCCAAATCTTAAGTGTGAAGACAACAGCTGTCAACTCTAGATCATGAGTAGGATAATTCTTCTTATATTCTTTGTCGTGAGGCATAAGCTATGACTTTCTCATGTTGCATGAGAACACATCCTAACCCTTTGCCTGAAACATCACTGTAAATGACAAATCCCTCCGTGCCAGATGGTATTGTCAGAACAGGTGCTGAAATGAGTCTCCTCTTGAGTTCTTGAAAACTCTTCTCACATTCCTCGCTCCAACTGAATTTTGTATCTTTTCGAGTCAACTGCTGTTAATGGAATAGCAATTCGAGAAAATCCTTCTACGAATCTCGGATAATAACCAGCTAAACCGAGAAAGCTACGTACTTCAGTTACTTCAATTACTGACTTAGGTTGCTCTCAACTTTGAATTACTTCAATCTTTATCGAGTCAACAGATATTCCATGATTTGATATTACGTGCCCAAGGAATGCTACTTCCTCAAGCCAGAATTCGCATTTCTTCAACTTGGCATATAGCTTATTTTCACGAAGCTTTTGAAGTATCAGCCTCAAGTGTTGCTCATGGTCTTCACGGGTTTTGGAATAAATGAGGGTGTCATCAATAAAGACGACCACAAAGTGATCCAAATATTCCTTGAATACTCGGTTCATCATATCCATGTAAGCAGCAGAAGCATTAGTCAATCCAAAAGACTTGACTAGGAATTTATAATGCCCATACCGAGTTCTAAAAGCAGTCTTTAGAATGTCATCAGTTTTAATCTTCAACTGATGATATCCAGAACGAAGATCGATCTTTGAAAAGAATTTAGCGCCTTACAACTGGTCAAACAGATCATCAATACGAGGTAACGGGTACCTATTTTTGATGGTGATATAATTCAACTCCTGATAATCAATACAAAGTCGCATACTTCCATATTTCTTCTTCACGAATAGGACAGGAGCACCCCAAGGAGACGTACTAGGACGAATGAAAGTCTAACAATTCATGTAGTTAGGTTTTTAACTCCTGAAGTTCAATAGGAGCCATTCGATATGACCTTTAGAAATGGGTTTTGTACCGATTTCAAAGTCGATACAAAATTCAATTTCACGCTCTGGGGGTAGGCCAGGAAGTTCTTCAAGGAATACGCCAGAAAATTTATTAACAATAGAAATATCATTCAAATCTGACGTATTTTTATTTAAATCTGTGATATATGCTAAGAAAGCTTGACATCCGTTTTTTAATAAACGAATAGCTTTATGGCTTGATATGACTGTGATTGATTTTAGTGATTTGGCTGCTTAAATTCGTATAATAGGTTGGTTAGGAATATGAAAGCTAATAACTTTACGAAAATAATCGATTTTAGCATGATGAGTAGTTAACTAATCAACCCCTAAAATCACATCAAATGCAAGTATTTTCAAAGAAATAAGATTGACAGATAGCGTGTGGTTACCGATTTCAATCAAACAAGACTTATAAACAATGGATGTAATGAAGATTTCTCCCAACGGAATTTTAACCGATAAGTCAAAGTCTAATTTTTTCGGAGTTAAATTTAAACGTTGAGCGCAAGTAGGAGAAATGAAAGAATGGGTAGAACTAGTATCAAATAAAATATAAACTTCGCTAGAGTTTATGATTAGCTTACTCGTGATCACCTCGTTCGGATTCTTCGCTTTTTGGAAGGTCACGACAAACGCTCTCCCTTGAACTACAGATTTTGTCTTGTCTGGGACCCCCTTTGATGTCTCCATTCCAGCTGGACTTAACTTTGGTACACGGCAAAATCGGGCTAGGTGGCCTTCTTTTTCATAATTATAACATGCTTTGAACTGCATCGTGCAATTTGGACATATGTGTCCTTCCCCTCCACATTTGTAACATACGACCGACAGTCGTTCTCCTTCCTTAATAGCGAGTGCTGGTGCTGACGTCTTTCAATCTTTGTTGAACCTTCTCTTCTTGAACTTTCCACTCCTATAGTCATGGTCATGATTACCACCAAAGTGGTTATCATTTCTGGCAGGTTGATTTCCTTTACATTATTCATTAAATCATTCATAGTCATGACTATACCGAATAATCTCATGGTCATAATCATACCAAAAATTGTCCATCAATGCACTACAGGCTACTGAGTACTTTTACCACCTCATTTATAACATTACAGGTCATGATTATACTGAATGATCCCTGGTCATAATCATACAAAGTCCATCTATGCACGTAAGCCAAATATGACTTTTATTGCAATATAAGCATGAGGATGATGACAATAACATAATAATTCAATAAAATAAGTTCAAGATTAAACTTTAAAGATTTATAAGTTAATTTATCCTGAACTCAATAATGTCCAAATTATCAACATGATACTTCTTTGTGGAGTAAAAATTCAAGAATGATCAGAAGAATATTTTCATTAAAAGATACTGAATGAAGCGCAAATATCAAAGATATTCCACTAATTTCATGTAATATAGAAATCAAAGCTTTAACTAACTAAATATAAGAGAATATATGAAACTACAAATGAATTTGCGGCCGCCACGCGGTACTCCACTTAGACAGATCATTTTCATAATTTAATAAAGAATGAATACAAAGATTCATTCACCATGCATGTCATAATCCACATAGACAGGTTATTCCAACAGAATGATAAAGAATAGAATAACAGAAAAAATCATCATGCATGCGATAGATCGCACAGACAGGTTATTCCAATAGAATAATAAAGAATAAAATCAGGTCATGCGTAAATGCACTGACAGGATATTCCGACAAAATAATAAATAATGGAACCAAGTCCGACGTAAACGCACAGACAGGATATTCCGACAGAATAATAAATGATGGAACCAGATCCGGCGTAAACGCGCAGACATGATATTCCAACAGAATAATAAAAGAATTTCACCATGTATGTGGTACTTCGCATAAACAGGTTATTCCAACATAATAATAAAGAATGAAATAACAGAAGAATTTCACCATATATTCGATACTTCGCATAAATAGGTTATTCCAACAGAATAATAAGGAATGAAATAACAATAGCTCTCTTCATGAATACGAAAGAAATAATACCCCTTACCTCAGAAGAAACTGGATACTGAAATAGTGACGTAGCAAGCTTCTCTTCTTCTTTCTCTCTATAAATTTTATCTCTATTGCTTCTCTCTATAATTTCTCTCTATAATAATTGTTCTATAGCTTTAGTGAATTTATAAAAAATGAAGGAAGAATGAACTTCTATTTATAGAAAAATATAATTTCGATAATTGCACGTTTTAGGGGCTCAAAAAAGTACAGTACAATACCTCCAAATTTTTTTTATTTTTAATTTAGTCCTGCAAATATTATCAAACTTGCACCACCTCCCCTAATAATAAATAATGTGAATCAATAGTTCAATCATATGAATCAATAGTTATAATCATGTGAAAATACGAATTACGGTATAATACCTCCATCTATACATCCATCTTTAATTTAATCATGCAAGTATTATCGATCTTGCACCAACTCCCCTAATAGTATAAAAATGTGATTCGATAGTACACACATGTGAACAAATAGTTATATAAGCATGTGAATTAGTAGCAATTAATTGCTCATTTATCTGATAAATTTCTCAATTTATCAATATAACCTCCAGACATCAATTATCATCAGAATAGATATCGATTATCACTAACACTAATAACCCCAACACAATGGAACTATAAAATTCATCTTTAATCAACACGAACTTATTCATCATTAATATTATAACTCACAATATTTAGAAACCGGGTCGTTTCCAGGAAAGGAGGGTTTTTCAATAAGGATTTCTCCCTATTGGAGCGCAATTAGGTGACCAAATCTCTCTTTGGCAGAATTTCTAAACATTATAAATATTACAATTTAATAATATGAATAACTTTGTCGTCTCAATTATTGATTTAATAATATATCATATAATGCAGATGATACGGTGACAATAATCGAATCAATAATATGAGAGATGATGCAATAATTACTGTAGCAATAATTGAGTATAATTAAGTGACTTCTCACGTAAGCATCAATAACCAATATCGTTTGCTACTATGCAATCACGCGTATTACTGTACTTTTACTACCGTGTAGTTCAACAGTTTTAACGATAACACTTTCGCCGTTATTTTTATAACAAGATAATTCTATCGTTTTCTTACTACGACAACACTTCCGTTGTGGAGTCCACCAATGATTGTGTCGTCGTACGAATATTTCCTGTTAAAACTAATATTCTCTGATCAATTGAATATTATATAACCACTTGCTTACTTTGCAAAATTAATAAATATTACCCACAACTATAACATTATATCATATCCACACCACAATATTCAAAAATATATTTCGAGAGAAATTAATTTTTATTCATAAAAGTTGGGGTCCTATAATATTTAGTTTAGGACGCCAAAATCGCTCCAGCAGATGGACTATATTTAGTCGATCAACTTTTTTGACCGCTCAAAACGACCAATTCTTCGAACGAAAAATCAGCCAAACTATAATTTAATATAATTAAATGAAAAACTCTCTGTTGAAGAAATTGAAGAAAAAAAATAAAAGAAACTCTATTGAAGAAGATATGTCAAAGAAGAAAGAGATGAAGTGAGGGAATTGAAAGTGAAGTGAAGAAGAGATGAACGGTAATATAATACAATCCAACGGATAGAAAAAAAAAATTCAAAACGATAATAAAAAGTACAAACGGATAGAAATTGAAAGCCTAATTGGAAATCTATAAATATGTATAATAATTCAATTTATTTTATATCTTTCAATCAACTACTCCAACATTTAGCAATTGTAAGTATTTTATTAATAATAGTTTGTATTTTTATTATATTTAATTTTTATTTTTATTGATAATATCTCTTTAATTTATTTTTTAGATGGAAAATTAGGATCCTCTGATGTATTATTCTACATTATTATCTGAAGGTTTCTCACTTGATAATCCAAATTTGTTGGATGAATTTTCAATTTAAACTGATGTACCAATTCAGACTCCCGAAAATGAGTCCAATAAAAAAAAGGGCGAAAGAGAAATTACACAATTGAAGAAGATGCTCTTCTTGTTTTCAGGATGGCTTAATGTAAGTATAGATCCAATTCAAGGAAACGATCAAAAATATGAAAGATATTGAGAAAGAATTCACAAATACAAAAAAATTGAATCTGAACGTAATTCTACTACTTTGGCGAAACGTTGGACAACAATTCAACTCGAACAAATTTTGTGGATATGCTTCAATTGAAAGAATGCAACAAAGCGGTGTAAGCGAACAAGATAAGGTATTTCAATTTTTTCATGTAAAATTTCATTAAGTTTTATTCTTATATTTTATATTTAATACTTTGTAAATAATTTTTCAATAAATATGTCAAACATTAAAGATGTTCAAAAATATACAAAATCAACCATTTGAATTTATGCATCGTTGGAGAATATTAAAGGATGCACCGAAATAGAGAACATATAATAGTGGGAAAAAAATTAATAGAAAGTCAAGTCCAGCAGCATTTTCTCCATCAACCACAGAAGAAGTCAGTGTGAAGACGATGGTATTGAAGATACAATCTCTGCAAGATTAGAGAGGCAAATAGGAAGAAAGACTTCAAAAGTATTATTTAAAAAAGGCAAAAAAATTGATGATACTAGTACACCTATGGATTTGATGTTTAAGAAGTTCAAGCATCAGATAAAATTGAATCAACAAAAGAGACAAGAGAACATAGACAGAATATATTTTCAAGAGCAAGAGAAGTTGAATATACTAAAAGCACAGGATGAAAGGATCATGATAACTGACACTACTAACATGAAGCTTGAAGCAGCTAAATATTACAAACAACGTAAGAAAAAAATCATAAAAAGAGTTACATTTAATAATTGACTTGCTTATTATTGTAGTAGAATATGATAGTAAGTTAATTTGCTTATTATTGTAGTAGAATGTAATGGATTAAGCTCCGCCATGTAGTGACAACAAGTGTTGAATAATAATGAACTTGTTTATCCCTTATACGATGATTTACTTCACTGAATTCAAGTAATTGTGGGATACGCTCATGAGACACTTCTACAGTTGAAATCACGTCATTTGTATCGTAGATGGTTGGTTCTTGATTTTCATCTCGTTCATCTTCAACGATCATATTATGTAATATTATGCATGCAGTCATAATTTCTTTTAGTGTTGTTTGATCCCAAAATCGTGCAGGACTACGAACTATCACAAAACGTGCTTGCATTACCTCAAATGCTCGCTCAACATCCTTTCTAAGCGCCTCTTGAATCTTAGCAAATAGTTTTCTTTTATTTCTCTAAAGTGCCGAAATGATTTTAACAAATATTGCCCATGGGAGATATATACCATCAGTAAGGTAATATCTCATTGTATACTTATTTTTATTAATTGAATAATTCACTGGTAGAGCACGACCTTCAGTAAGAATAGAAAATATAGATGATCTCTCCAAAACGTTAATATCATTATGAGAGCTTAGTAACCCAAAAAATGCATGTCATATCCAAAGATTATATAAAGTCACCGCTTCTAAAATAATTGTTGACTCGTGCACATGTCCAGAATACATACCATGCCATGCAACTAGACAATTCTTCTATTTCTAATGCATATAGTCGATGCTCCCCAACATCCTAAAAAAACCACGCTCTTCAACTTTTGATAGCAATCTAACGATTTTATTACTATTGGATGATCTCAAATATTCATCACCAAAAATTAAAATGACTGCTTTTACAAACCTTTTAAGACTCGATATAACCGTGCTTTAACCGATTCGCACATAATCATCAACGAAATCCGCTGAAACACCATAGGCAAACATCCACATTGAGGCAATTATCTTTTGTAAAGAAGATAAACCGAGATATCCTACAGCATTCATTTTTATTACGAAGCATGAATCATACGCTTCAACTGCTCTTTAAATTCAGAGGAAAAGCAAACGCCACATTCTAAACCTTCTCCGAAATAGATACCTGAGAAAGGTATATAAGATGTTCTGCAAAATAATCACGAAAAAATTAATTATAACCTTCATGTCTATCACGATAAATGGTAATACGACCTTGCACAGAACCACGATCACATGATGTATACCTATTGACATTTTTATTGTTCTACAATAACCGACATGCCTAATAATTGTCCATATAACTTGTTTGACAGAAAGAATAAAATTAAGATGATCGAATATGAAAAATTAGATGCAACTTATATTTTATATATACTATTAATTTAATAAAATATAACAATTATAATGACCTATTAAAATACGACCATTAGAATATAATCATTAAATTATGCCCATTGAATTTTTTTTGAATTAATTGATTATTTTAATCATTTTATATTATAATCAACGGAATAATCCACCTGCTAAAAGGAACAAAAACTAAAAAACATTTACTTATGCAAGATAGCCTAAATATAATCCAACAGATTTATCTGTTCGAGATGCTATAAACAGAAATAGATCATAGCTTCAGTTTAGTTTATCGGATATGCTTAGAAATGGAGTATGCAATAATTTATGACATCTAATGTACTCAGAAAAAGGATTTAACTAGCACAACTTTGCAGAATTGTAACCCAACTCAGCGGCTTTATCATAAAAGTTAAACAAAAAAATAACCCACAACAGTTTAAAATGATAATTGAGAAGAAATAAATGTCTAGCATAGGAAGTTTTGAACCATCAACTCCAGCCAAAAAACAAATATAACTTAACACATACAAGCAGTGAGTAATCAATCTTACTCATGACAAAAAATGAGAAGTGATTTCAGCCAGTCCCAACACAATAAACAAAGTATACCATTTATGGACAGAATAGATGAGATAGAGAATATACCTGAAAGAACACTATACATTTAAATATACATATACAGATTTTAAACAATGTATAGATATGCATGTACAAATACTTTAATTAGTTAAAATACATTCGGGTTTAAAAAAACTGTAGATAAGAAATTTGTTGTTTTTGAAAGAAATTTTAATATACTCTAAAAAAATTTACAAATCTAGTCACGAAAATTAGGATTTAAACATAGTTGTCACAATCGTTGTTAAAAAAATGATTTGTTAGATTAGAACTCAGATCTTGAGCACCAACTCTAACTAAATTTGTTTATCTGAAAACTCATTTAATCAAAATGAACGAAACTTAACAGATGAGAACGTAAGAGTTTTCAGATCTAGAAAATTAGGGTTTTCCCCTTTTTTTAAAAAAAAATTGACAAAAATTAACACCAAATACTGGTTTTTGAAAAATAGATTTTGAGAGATAAAACTATCCATACTTATTAAAAAAAATTCAGAGAAAGCCAACGGACAAAAATGAACTGCAGAGAAAAACAAAAAGTAGAATCAAACAAATAATTAGTAGAAGTATGATTTTGAGGGTGAGGAATCGATTGATAGGAGCAGATTAATCGAAATTGAGATAAAAATCAAGTACTTTTTACAGAGAACAGGGTTAGGGTTGAGAGAATTTTGGGTAGAGAGAAATGAGATCCGGAAGATGACAGAGAAGAGGAAGAGAAATGAAATTAAAAATGAATTTTTGATATTTATATTTAAATATTTTTAAGCGATCCAAGGGTTGATAACATATCTGAAAATGAATCAACGGGTGAGATGTAATCTGAGTTTAGTTTTTGATCTAAGGGCTGAGATTAGTTTGTGCTTTTTCTTGGATTGATCTAATAGTTCTTAAGCATGACCGTGTGATTTGGTTAAATGATTTCTGATTGGTCCATATTTGGTGACGCGGATTGACTGCAGGATGACCATTGGATTGATTTTTGATGGACGAGCCATATTAGATTTTTAAAATAAATACAATTACATCCATTTGTTTTTATAATTATGGAATTATAAAATCTTAAATATTAAGTATATATATTAAAAAAATGCTTTATAAATTTATAATAATAATTTTATGATAATTATATTATATAATTAATAGTACATATAATAATAGAAAATATAATAGAAATATTTTATATATACAAAGAATTATAATAACTCAAATATTAAATGTAAGTATACTATATATATTAATCGAATCAGAAATATTAATACCTATATTTATGTAAATTTATAATGATTATATAAATATGTTATAATAATAATTATATGAATATAGTATATATATGTGACAATCAAAATTTATAATTATAAAGAAATATATATAAATATGATGAAAATAGTAACAAAATGAGTCTAAAAAAATATAATTTTCCTTTTTTTAAATGATAATGAATATTTAACTAGATTTAAAAAATAAACATGTAAGAAAATAATTATAAGGAAATATCTAGGATTCCTAAATCTAAACGTAATTTACAAAATCTATCAGAGCTTAAAGGTTTAGTAAATATATTTGCAATATTTAATTCTGTGTCGATATGTTCTAACTGGATGATGCCACTTTTTACATGATCACGTAAAAAATGATATTTGACATCTATATGTTTTGATCTAGCATGTAATATAATATTTTTACTCAGATTTATAGCACTTGTATTATCACATAGGATTGAGACACAATTAAACTTTTTATTATAATTAGCCAGGGTTTGTTTCATCCATAATATATGTGCCCAACAAAGTGTAGTAGATATATATTCGGCTTCGGTGGTTGAAATAGATATTGAGTTTTGTTTCTTAGAGAATCAAGAAACTAAACACCAACTAGAAACTGACATGTGCCACTTATAATTTTCGATCAACATGATGACCGACATAATCAGATTTTGAAAAACAAACAAGATCAAATGGTTAATCTTTAGGATACCATAGATCTATTTCTGGGTTCCTTTGAGGTAATGAAATATTCTTTTTACTGCAACCAAATGTGATTCCTTAGGGGTTTATTGAAATCTGGCACATTTATAGACACTGAACTAATGTCAGGTCTACTAGCTGTGATATATAGAAGACTACCAATCATTCCTGTATTTGTTTTCATAATTCACAGGCTTCACATATTTGGTCTTTTAGAAGATATTTTATTTATCAATTTCATGTTAATATGTCCTAACCTACGATGCCAAAGTCATGGATCGTCATTTGCAGATATAAGACATACATTATCCAGTTGTGAGTAGTGTATCTAAGTCACACGTGTACACATTTTGACTTCTAGGACATAATAAAATCAATTTACCAGATTGATCATATATTGAACAGTTATGATGACTGAAAATTATTTTAAAACCATTATCACACAGTTGACTAATAGATAAAAGATGGTACCTGAGTCTTGTGACTAATTGAATTTTAGAGATTGTTATGTGTTTATTACCAACACTTTCAATTCCAATAACCTTACATGTGTTCCTATCTCCAAAGGTTACCTCCCCACAGTCTGTAGCTTGTAGATTACTCAATTTTGTTTTGTCGCCTGTCATGTGTCTTGAACAACCACTATCAATGTACCATTTATTTTTACTAGAGTAAGCTGATAGACATACCTGCAACACATATTGAGTTCACAAACTGGTACCCTTTAATAAGAAGGGTCCTGTGGGTAAGTTTTCCATTTTGTATAAGGATCATTTATATTTTCCTTTAAAAAATTTTGTTTAGGATAATAGGTTTTAGTAGACAAAAATGTTCAATGGGTAACAGATCTATAAGATGTATGATTTTCTCTATTATTGTATCCTAAAAAAATTTGATAAAATTTTCTAGATGATCATTCATGAAAATGAAGAATATTTCCATGAAAAGATACTGGATGAAGCGCAAACATCAAGGATATTCCACTAATTTCATGGAGTATAGAAGCCAAAACTTTAACCAACAGAGTATAATAGAATATATAAAACCGCAAATATATTTTTTGCCCGCTATGCGGTAATCCACATAGACAGATCATTTCCATAATTTAATAAGGAATGAATACGAAGGATCATTCACCATGCATGCTGTAATCCACATAGACAGGTTATTCCAACAGAATAAAAAAGAATGGAATAACAGAAGAATTCATCATGTATGCGATAGACCGCATAGACAGGTTATTCCCAACAGAAAAATAAATAATGGAACCAGGTCATGCGTAATCCGCACAGACAAGATATTCCAACAGAATAATAAAGAATAGAACCAGGTCATGCGTAATCCTCACAGACAAGATATTCCAACAGAATAATAAAGAATGGAATAACAACAAAATTCACCAGGCATGTGATAGACCGCACAGACAGGTTATTCCAACAGAATAATAAAGAATGGAATAACAGAAGAATTTCACCATGTATGCGGTACTTTGCATAGACAGGTTATTCAATACCCCTTACCTTAGAAGAAGACTAGATACTGGAATAGTGAGGTAGTAGACTTCTCTTCTTCTTTCTCTCTATAATTTCTCTCTATAATAATTGTTCTATAGCTTTAGTGAATTGGTGAGAAATGAAGGAAGAATGAGCTTCTATTTATAGGAAAATATAGTTTCGATAATTGCACATTTTAGGGCTCAAAATATTACAGTTTAATACCTTCCTCTTTTTCTTCATTTTTAATTTAGTCCTGCAAGTATTATCAAACTTGCACCACCTCCCCTATTAGTAAATAATGTGAATCAATAGTTCAATCATGTGAATCAATAGTTATAATCATGTGAAAATATGAATTACAGTATAGTACCTTCAACTATATCATCATTTTAACTTAGTCATGCAAGTATTATCAATCTTGCACCACCTCCCCTAATAGTACAAGAATGTGAATCAATAGTACACACATATGAACAAATAGTTATATAAGCATGTGAATTAGTAACAATTAATTGCTCATTTATCCGGTTAAATACCTGATTGGTTAATATGACCTCCAGACATCAATTATTATTGAAATAAATGTCAATTTTCAATAACACTAATAATTCCAACACAATGGAATTATCAATTTCATCTTTAATCAACACGAATTTATTTATCATTAATATTATAATTCACAATATTTAACAATCAGGTCGTTCCCAGGAAAGAGGGGGCTTTTCGATAAGGATTTCTCCTTATTGGTGCGCAATTAGGTGACCAAACCTCTCCTTGACAGAACTTCTAGACATTGTCAATATTGCAAATAATAATATAAATAACTTCGCCGTCTCAATTATTGATTTAATAATGTGACGCCCCCAAAACAGGTATACAACACCCATTCTGAGTCGTCAAATACATGGTACATAAAGCAAACTACAACTTCAATAATACAAATGTCGTGTGAAATACGACAATACATACTGTGAGTTTAAATACAAAAATTGTCTTCTAGACAATATCCATACGCAAATAAATCCTCATTACAATTATTCAAACACTATTTTACAGAAATAGTGAGGACTGCTAAAACATCTTTCTAGAAACCTCACTCCATACCCCGACTCCATCCTGCTATGTTCTCACCTCCTGAGAAGAAAAATGGAACAAAAAGGAAAAGGGTGAGCTCAACTAGCCCAGTAAAGAATATTATGACTAAGATAACATACAACAAATTATCGTTAGTCTTCAACAGGAAAAAATCTAATAGAATACAATAGACAACAAGTTTTAGATCAACAACTACAGCAGAAACAACAATCCATTAGAAGAGTCACGTAGAGGATGAATTCTACTATCTTCTAATATTTAAGAGTCCATCATCAATATTTTATCCCTGTAAGAACAATCAATATACATCTTTAATCATCTTTTCACTACAGGCCAAAGATATTCATTTATATCACCGGTTGGTCATGTTCATCTCAACACCTGTTCATCTTTGCACTACGGGCCAAAGATATTCATCAGTAATCATTTATCTTTGCACTACAGGCCAAAGATATTCAATAGTATCATCATTTAGGACTGAGGACGATGAAAAATATTTTTTAAAGAAACGAATCCAGTGAAACAAAATGACAAGGATTAAGGATTCGTACTTTAGTTTGTCCAAATTCAAAAATACTCCATAATAAACAATTATGAGCCAAACTTTAAGAATGAAGAACAAAACATGGATACAATCAAAGCTAGTAACCATAATAGACATTTTGGACAAAAAGAAGAATTTTCATTTTTCGGTGAATAATGCCGTATTCGTGAATAGTGCCGTATACGTGAATAGTACCATATACGTGAATAGTAACCTCGACACAACAAGTTCCAAATTTGATAAAAAGTTCAACCAATATTTTGGCATAATGATATTGAAGAAAATAATATCATTTGCGAAAGAAATAACATCTCTTACCTCAAAATAACCGTACTTCTGACTGAATTTCGGTATAGTACTGACAGAAACTCGCACCGTATAGCAACACTCAAAGTATACTCACAAGAATACGCTCGATAATATAGAGAGAGAAAAAGAGAAAACTTGTTTCAGGTGTGATTTTCAATTCTAACTTAGCCCTCTATTTATAGGAAAATGCTAGAACGCCAAAGGAGACTAAAATACTAAAATATTATTATTTTAAATTAAATTTCTACGCATGTGCTAAGTTGCAAATCTAGACCAGCCACTTTTGAAGAAATTTCCAGTAGCCCATGTGTTCAAACAAGAGTGGGTCCCACCCAAAAATTAATAAAAATCATTTTATTCTCCGAACTTCAACAATTCATAGAAAATAGACCGTTTATCAGAAAAATACAAATTTTATGTCCATTTTGCCTGAAATCGAATTCTCTACAACTTAGTAAAAAAAGTTTTTCCAAATTCCCAATAGAAAATATTCAAAATTCACAAACGGGTGATTTTACAGTCTATAATCAATTTTCGGTCAAGAATTGTGTCCACCGACACACAAAATGTGTTAAACATTTAATGCCACAAAAATACTCTTCCTCCCCATATACTCATATTTCCCACATTCATTATAAAAATATCACCGTTAATATATTATTAAAATAATATATTTAAATGAATCATTTTATCAGAAAAAGATAAAATATTAATTTTCAACAATTGTCATATTAAAAATTTTCTCTATCTATATCCACATAAAATGAATATTTTCTTTATCATAATAATCAATAATTAATTATTCAAAAATAATATTACAGAATCACAGTACTGACAACCAGACCGTTCCCAGGAAAGAGGGGACTTTCCAATAAGGATTTCTCCTTACTGGCGCGCAATTAGGTGACCAAACCTTTCCTTAGACATTGCCAATAATTTTATCTGATAATATTATTCAAATAATATGAATTATTGATCTGATAATGGAAAATACTGTGCAGTGACAATTATTGAAACAATAATAATATAAATATCAACGCAACAATTATTGAATCTATAAAATAATGAACAATAATTACTGTAACAATTATTGAGTAGTGTCTTCTTACGTACAAATCAATAATTCAATAATACTGTGCAATACCGTGTGCTACTGTGCAACCACGCGTATTACTGTATTTTAACCACTAGGTAACCCAACAGTGTTAACGGTAATAATTTACGCCATTATTTATAAAAACCCAAATTTGTCATTTTCTTTCATCCAACTATTTTCCGTTATGGGGCCCACAATTGACTGCGCCGTCGTACGAATATTCCCGACAAAAAAGAATATTCCACGACCAAACGAATATTCTCCGACAACAATGATTATTTAATAACCACTTGTTTATTTTGTAAAAATTTTCACATTTCACCCATAACCAAAGTATTATATCAAATTAACCCTTATTAATTTAGAATAATGAATAAAGGAAAGTTCAATTTTATTTATAATGAGTTGGGGTCTTACAACCTCCACTCCTTATAAAATTTCGTCCTCGAAATTAACGTACGTACTTAGTGTTTCGAACAGGTGAGGGTAACTTGCTTTCATTTCCGATTCTAACTCCCATGTCATTTCCTCAATTGCATGGTTTCTCCATAAAACCTTAACTTGTGGTATAACCTTCGTGCGTAAGACATGCTTTTTCCTATCCAAAATCTCAACATGTATCTACTCGTATGTTAAATCTTCAGCTATCTCGTCTAGTTCTAACACAATGATGTGGTTCGGGTCTTTCACATATTTACGAAGCATAGATACGTGAAAAACATTATGAATACGAGACATGCTTGGAGGTAATGCGAGCCTATAAGCCACATTTCCTATTCGGTCAAGAATCTCAAATGGACCAACAAATCTTGGATTGAGCTTTCCTCTCTTTCCAAATCTTGTAACTCCCTTCCATGGAGCAACACGTAACAGTACATGATCCCCAATATTAAATTCCACGTCCTTTCGATGAAGATCAGCATAACTCTTTTGTCGATCTTGTGAAGTGTGAATACGTTGTCGAATCATTTTGATCTTTTCTGTAGTCATGCGTACTAACTCTGGTCCCAACAACGTTGCTTCTCCCACCTCGTCCCAGCATACTGGAGATCGACACTTTCGTCCATACAATGCCTCAAATGGAGTCATGCCTATACTTGCTTGATAACTGTTGTTGTAGGAGAATTCCACCAGTGGCAAGTACTTATCCCAACTTCCTTTAAAATCTAGGACACAAAGTCTTAATAGATCTTTGAGGGTTTGAATAGTCCTCTCTGATTGTCCGTCCGTTTGAGGATGATATGCTGAACTGAATCGTAAGTCTGTGCCCATACCTTTCTGTAAGCTAACCCAAAATCTTGAAGTGAATCTTGGGTCATGATCCGAAACTATGGATACTGGCATGCCATGAAATCTCACAATCTCGTTCACGTACATACGAGCAAGACGTTCAAGGGAATAAGTCTCACGTATTGGAAAGAAATGGGCGGACTTGGTTAATCTATCAACAATAACCCAAATCGCATCTATACCTTGAGAAACCTTGGGAAGACCTGTAACGAAATCCATTGTAATGTGTTCCCACTTCCATTCTGGAATCTCAAGTGGTTGTAATGGACCTTTTGGCATTTGATACTCCGCCTTTACACGTTGACAAGTTAAACACCTCGAGATAAACTCCGCGATCTCTTTCTTCATATTGTTCCACCAAAATGTGTGTCAAATATCATGATACATTTTGGTACTCCCAGGATGAATTGCAAACGGGGTGTTGTGTGCCTCCATCATGATTCTATGCTTCAAGTCAGAATCGTTCAGAAAGCAAAGTCTAGAGTTGACTCAAAGTATTCCTTCTTCATCGATTTTTGCTTCTGGAATAGCACCTTCTTGCACTTTCTTCTTCATTTGTATCAGTCCCAAGTCCGTAGCTTGAGTAGCTTTAACTTTATCAATTAAATTCGGTTCTACTCGTATATTTGCCATCATCATGTGGGTTCTTGGAGTCTTTAATTCTACCTCCATCCTTTGCAAGTCATACAAAATGGGCCTTTGCGTTGACAATATTGCACTCGTACTCGCATATGATCTTCTACTCAATGCGTCAGCTACTACGTTCGCTTTTCCAGGATGATATTGAATAGTGTGATCGTATTCTTTTAACAGCTCAAGCCAACGTCGTTGCCGCATGTTGAGTTCTTTTTAGGTGAAGAAATATTTGAGGCTTTTATGGTCCGTATAAATCTCCACTTTCTTCCCGTACAAGTAGTGTCTCCATATCTTCAACGCGAATACGACTGCTGCCAACTCCAGATCATGAGTAGGATAATTCCTCTCATATTCTTTGAGTTGTCGTGAGGCATAGGCTATGACTTTCCCATGTTGTATGAGAACGCATCCTAACCCCTTGCCAGAAGCATCACTATAAATAAAAAATCCATCCGAACCAGATGGTATTGTCAGAATAGGTGCCGAAATGAGTCTCTTCTTGAGCTCTTGGAAGCTCTTCTCGCATTCCTCGCTCCATACGAATTTTGCATCCTTCCGAGTCAGCTGAGTTAACGGAGTAGCGATTCGAGAAAATCCTTCCACGAATCTCCGATAATAACCAGCTAAGCCCAAAAAGCTACGCACTTCGGTCACCGACTTTGGCTGCTCCCAACTTTGTATTGCTTCAATCTTCGTCGGGTCCACAGATACTCCATGTTTTGACACCATGTGCCCAAGGAATGCTACTTCCTCAAGCCAGAACTTGTATTTCTTCAGCTTGGCATAAAGCTTGTGTTCACGAAGTCTTTGAAGTACTAGCTTCAAATGGTGCTCATGATCTTCACGACTTTTGGAATAGATGAGGATGTCATCAATAAAGACAACAACGAATTGATCCAAATATTCCTTGAATACTCAGTTCATCATATCCATGAAAGCAGCAGGGGCATTAGTCAATTCGAAAGACATCACTAAGAATTCATAATGCCCGTACCGAGTTCTGAAGGCAGTCTTTGGAATATCCTCAATTTTAATCTTCAGCTGATGATATCCAGAACGAAGATCGATCTTTGAAAAGAATTGTGCTCCTTGCAACTGGTCAAACAGGTCATCAATGCGAGGTAGTGGATACCTATTCTTGATGGTGACATGGTTTAATTCTCGGTAGTCAATACAAAGTCGCATACTCCCGTCTTTCTTCTTTACGAATAAAACAGGAGCACTCCAAGGAGATGTACTAAGACGAATGAAACCGATGTCTAACAATTCCTGTAGTTGGACTTTTAACTCCTGAAGTTCAATAGGAGCCATTCGATATGGGGTTTTAGAAATGGGTTTTGTACCCGGTTCAAGATCAATAAAGAATTCAACTTCACGTTCCGGGGGTAGACCGGGAAGTTCTTCGGGAAATACATCAGGAAATTCTTTAACAACATAAATATTATCCAAATCTGACTTGTCTCTGTTCAAATCCATAACATGGGCTAAGAAAGCTTGACATCTGTTTTTTAATAAACGAATAGCTTTGTGGCTTGATATGATAGTGACTGATTTTAGTGGTTTAGTGGTTTGAATTCGTATGACAGGTTGGTTAGGAATATGAAAACTAACAACCTTACGAAAACAATCAATTTTGGCATAATGAGTGGTTAACCAATCAATTCCTAAAATCACATCAAAAACAAGTATCTTTAAAGAGATAAGATCCACATGTAATGAGATAGTGCCAACTTGGATCATGCAAGATTTATAAACTGTAGATGTAACGAAGGTTTCACCCAACGGAGTTTCAACAGATAAATCAAAATCTAATTTCTCCGGAGTCAAGTTTAAACGTTGAGCACAAGTAGGAGAGATAAAAGAATGGGTAGAACCGGTATCTAGTAAGGTATAAACTTCGCAAGAATTCAAGATTAGCTTACCAGTAATCACTTCGTTTAGGTTCCTCACGTTTTGGCCAGTCACGACAAACGTTCTTCCAGGAACCGCTGATTTTGACTTATCCGGGACAGCCCTTGGAATCACCACTCCCACTGAACTTGGTTTCTCTATAGTACAATCTCGAGCGATGTGGCCTTCCTTTCCACAGTTGTAACATACCTTGGATTGTTGTGGACAGTTTGGGCTGATATGTCACTCCTTCCCGCATTTGTAACATCTAACTGGCGGTCGTTCTCCTCCCCTAGAATTTGTTGTTGGTGCTGCTGCTGCTGATGTCTTCCCGTCGTTGTTGAATCTCCTCTTTCTGAAATTTCCACTTGAGTCACCTCTTCTATTATCATGGCCACGATTACCACCTGAGTGGTTACCGCCTTTGTCCGTATTCTTCCTTCCTCGCTGGTTATCATCGTTCTGATGACTGCTGCCACTGATATGACCCTGATTGTGGTCCCTCGGTTGAGTATACTCACTATCTCGCTCTAACAACTGAGCCCTGTTTACAACATCTAAATATAAAGAAAATTTATGAGATATAAGGTATTGACGAATCTCGGGTTTTAAACCTCTCAGAAACATCCGCGTCATGCGTTCCTCATTCTCCACCAAATGAGGTGCAAACCTAGATAACTCTGCGAACTTTGCCTCGAATTGAGACACCGTCATGTTATTCTGTTCGAGTCTAATAAACTCTACCTCTTTCATATGACGAATACTTTCAGGAAAGTACTTGTCATTGAAAAGTTTCTGAAATCTTTCCCAAGACATGTTGAGTGCATCTGGTTGGGTACGCTTCACAAATTCCCACCAGTAATCTGCTTCACCACGAAACATAAAGGTAGCGAATGGAACCTTCTGTTCTTCTGTGCATCCCATGACATCGAATATCTTGGTAATTTGCTTGACCCATGTTTCTGCCATGATCGGATCTGGTTTTCCCTTAAATTCTGGTGGTCCCAACTCCTTAAACTGCTTGGTTGTGACAGACCGCGCGTTGACATCATTTTCACCCGTATTTTGCATACGAGTCTCCCTCGTCTGATTTTGCATGAACTGCAAAAAGCTCCTAAACATTCCATCATTCATCGTTTTCTCGGTAACGTTGTTTACAGGAGGAATATTGCCTTCCTGTTGCACGTTCTCCTGGTTTGTGACTAAAGGTTGCTCCACAGTCTCGTACACTCCATTGTTAACGTTCTCAGCAGCCATTCTTAAACACTGCCATAAAACAAGGGTTAATTAAACATATCACATAATATCCCTATATTATGACCAACCAACAAATAAGCTTAGTAGGACACACTAGCAAAGGATTTACTCATCTTTCCCCTCCTAGTTCTATTCCCCGATCTCCGCCAAAGACCATATCCCTAAGCTTTGATACCAACTGTGACGCCCCCAAAATAGGTATACAACACCCATTCTGAGTCACCAAATACATGGTACATAAAGCAAACTACAACTTCAATAATACAAATGTCGTGTGAAATACGACAATACATACTGTGAGTTTAAATACAAATATTGTCTTCTAGACAATATCCACACGCAAATAAGTCCTTATTACAATTATTCAAACACTATTTTATAGAAATAGTGAGGACTGCTAAAACATCTTCCTAGAAACTTCACTCCATACCCCGACTCGATCCTGCTATGTTCTCACCTCCTGAGAAGAAAAATGGAATAAAAAGGAAAAGGGTGAGCTCAACTAGCCCAGTAAAAAATATTATGACTAAGATAATATACAACAAATTATCATTAGTCTTCAACAGGGAAAAATCTGATAGAATACAATAGACAACAAGTTTTAGATCAACAACTACAGCGGAAACAGCAATCCATTAGAAGAGTCACGTAGAGGATGAATTCTACTATCTTCTAATATTTAAGAGTCCATCATCAATATTTTTATCCCTGTAAGAACAATCAATATACATCTTTAATCATTTTTGTACTACAGGCCAAAGATATTCATTTATATCACCGGTTGGTCATTTTCATCTCAATACCTGTTCATCTTTGCACTACGGGCCAACGATATTCATCAGTAATCATTTATCTTTGCACTACAAGCCAAAGATATTCAATAGTATCATCATTTAGGACTGAGGACAATGAAAAATATTTTTTAAAGAAACGAATCCAGTGAAACAAAATGACAAGGATTAAGGATTAAGGATTCGTACTTTAGTTTGTCCAAATTCAAAAAATACTCCATAATAAACAATTATGAGCCAAACTTTAAGAATGAAGATCAAAACATGGATACAATCAAAGCTAGTAACCATAATAGACATTTTGGACAAAAAGGAGAATTTTCATTTTTCGGTGAATAGTGCCGTATTCGTGAATAGTGCCATATACGTGAATAGTGCCGTATACGTGAATAGTAACTCCGACACAACAAGTTCCAAATTTGATAAAAAGTTCAACCAATATTTTGGCATAATAATATTGAAGAAAATAATATCATTTGCGAAAGAAATAACATCCCTTACCTCAAAATAACCGTACTTCTGACTGAATTTCGGTATAATACTGACAGAAACTCGCACCGTATAGCAACACTCAAAGTATACTCACAAGAATACGCTCGATAATATAGAGAGAAAAAGAGAGAAAACTTATTTCAAGTGTGATTTTCAATTCTAACTTATCCCTCTATTTATAGGAAAATGCTAGAACGCCAAAGGAGACTAAAATAATAAAATATTATTATTTTAAATTAAATTTCTATGCGTGTGCTAAGTTGTAAATCTAGACCAGCCACTTTTGAAGAAATTTCCAGCAGCCCATGTGTTCAAACAAGAGTGGGTCCCACCCAAAAATTAATAAAAATCATTTTATTCTCCGAACTTCAACAATTCATAGAAAATAGACCGTTTATCAGAAAAATACAAATTTTATGTCCATTTTGCCTGAAATCGAATTCTCTACAACTTAGTAAAAAAAAGTTTTTCCAAATTCCCAACAGAAAATATTCGAAATTCACAAACGGGTGATTTTACAGTCTATAATCAATTTTCGGTCAATAATTGTGTCCACCGACACACAAAATATGTGTTAAACATTTAATGCCACAAAAATACTCTTCCTCCCCATATACTCATATATCCCACATTCATTGTAAAAATATCACCGTTAATATATTATTAAAATAATATATTTAAATGAATCATTTTATTAGAAAAAGATAAAATATTAATTTTCAACAATTGTCATATTAAAATTTTTCTCCATCTATATCCACATAAAATGAATATTTTCTTTATCATAATAATCAATAATTAATTATTCAAAAATAATATTACAGAATCACAATACTGACAACCAGGCTGTTCCCAGGAAAGAGGGGGCTTTCCAATAAGGATTTCTCCTTACCGGCGCGCAATTAGGTGACCAAACTTTTCCTTAGACAGAACTTTCTAGACATTGCCAATAATGTTATCTGATAATATTATTCAAATAATATGAATTATTGATCTGATAATAGAAAATACTGTGCAGTGACAATTATTGAAACAATAATAATATAAATATCAACACAGCAATTATTGAATCAATAAAATAATGAACAATAATTACTGTAACAATTATTGAGTAGTGCCTTCTTACGTACGAATCAATAATTCAACAATACTGTGCAATACCGTGTGCTACTGTGCAACCACGCGTATTACTATATTTTAACCACCAGGTAACCCAACAGTGTTAACGGTAATAATTTACGCCGTTATTTATAAAAACCCAAATTTGTCGTTTTCTTTCATCTAACCATTTTTCGTTATGGGGCCCACAATTGACTGCGCCGTCGTACGAATATTCCCGACAAAAAAGAATATTTCACGATCAAACGAATATTCCTCGACAACAATGATTATTTTATAACCACTTGTTTATTTTGTAAAAATTTTCACATTTCACCCATAACCAAAGTATTATATCAAATTAACCCTTATTAATTTAGAATAATGAATAAAGGAAAGTTCAATTTTATTTATAATAAGTTGGGGTCTTACAAATAATATATATTATGCAGATGATTCTGTGATAATAATTGAATCAATAATATGAGAGATATGATGCATCAATTACTGTAGCAATAATTGAGTATAACTGAGTGACTTCTCACGTTAGCATCAATAATAAATACCGTGTACTACTATGCAACCACGCGTGTTATTGTACTTTTACTACCGAGTAGTTCTACAATTTTAACGGTAATACTTTCGCCGTTATTTTTATAAAAAGATAATTCTGTCATTTTTGGTAATAGACTAAGAGAGAAAAGTGCACATTTTAGCCCCATTTCTTCATTACACTCAACCAAAACTCTCTCCACTCCAAACCTACGAATTTCTATAGTAGACTAGTCTCTTATCAAGTTTCTAAAACACCAAAATCAGATCAGGGGCCTAGAATCTAGGATTTGTTCAAAAAAGGTATAAACCTAAACCTAAAATCTGATCTTTGATACTATGTTAGATGTTATGTTTTAATGTTTAAACATGTTGTTTGTAGTATATATAGTTGATCTGGGTTGGTACATAGTGGATCCATAACATTTATATGCATGAATTTAAAGTTTTCAAAAATCTGGAAAACTGGAATATGTTGTCTGACAACCGAATGTCAGACCTCATAGATCAGTGAGCGTTAATGATTTTAGCGTTTGTAAAGTTTGTAGTTGTAGTATGTCATGTGAGATTTGTTCTGGAACTTGAATCAGGGTCAGATCTGGTACAGATTGAAAATTATGGGTGGTCAAACCTCGTTGACTGACCATGACTTTGTAAATCTGGGTATCCCAAATGTTACCTAGAAAGCTCTGACAAGAAGTTTAGGGGCTCAGATCTTTCAGTTGTTTATTGTTTTATTCTTGTTTTTGTATCTAAGTTGTTATAGGTTATATAGACTACATGCTTATGCCTTTAGATCACTAAAACATCAATCAGGATTAAGATAGTTGACGGTCAAACCAAGCAAGATGATCATGAAATACGTTTTCTGGGTAACCCAGAAAACGTATGAACATGTCTTCTGACATAGTTTGACCGGCATGGATCTAGAGTTTTTGTTGTTGTTAGGCTAGTTTTATGTAATAGATTTGTACCCTTACATGTTGTCTACACACTGGAACCCTTAAATCACAAAAACATCACACGAATTACATGACGTGGAAGCCTAAAACTAGCCAGTAGAACCGTTATTCATTTCTGGGTTACCCAGAAAATAAATAACAACTCTGACAGCTTGTTCTAAGCATTATATCTTGCTCGTGTGTTATGATCTGATCCAGATATTACTTGATACTTGTAGTGTTACATCAACACTACAATATCCATGTCATTACTTGCCCAAAAACAACATACACAGTGAATTATTCATGGTCAAAATAGGTAACTCAAAAATTGGTTCTTGAGCCTCAAGAACACAATAGGCGGTACTTTCTGTCGCTAAAGGCTATAGCGATATATTTAATAATTTTTGTTAATTAAATTTCCAAAAATCAATTAAAATAGAAATTAATTTCTAAAAATTGCAAAATTAGTTTTAAAAAATTATTTTAAGTTATAAAAATTAACTTTTAATAATTTTACATATTTTTCATAAATATTATTATTTATTTAAATATTATTGATATTTAATAAATGTATTAAATAAATTAATTAAAAATGATTTTATTATATTAAAAATCATTTTAAATGATAATAAAATATTTAAAAATATTTTAAGTTATAAAACATAACTTTTAATATTTTAAGGCAAATTTCATTAATTATTTAATATTAATGATATTAGATTTATTTAATAATTATATTAAATAAATTAGTAAAAAATGATTTTAATATTATAAAAATTATTTTAAATAAAAATAAATAGTTTAAAAATATTTTAAGTTATAAAATATAAATTTTAATATTTTAAGGAAAATTTCATATAATTTAATATTAATGATATTAGATTTATTTAATAATTATATTAAATAATTTTTTTAAAATAGTTTTATTGATTTAAAAATCATATAAAAAGAAAATAAATGAATTAAAAATATTTTAAGTTATAATTAATAACTTTTAATATTTTGGTGAATAATACATTAATATTTAAATATTAATGGTAATTATTTAAAAATAACTTTAAATGTTTTAAAAATTATTTAAGGGTAATATTAATATTTTAAAAATGTTTTGAGTTATTATTAATAACTTTAATATTTTGGCAAAGGTTTAATTAATAGTTTAATATTATTCAAATATTAATGATAATAAAATTATTTAATATTTAAATCATTTAATAATGATTCTAGTGTTTGAAAAATCATGATAAATTATAATAATTATTTAAAAATTATTATAAGTCTATGAAAAAAAATATGATTGATATTTAAATTATCTAGAATAATATTAAGGATACAGATTAGAGTTTTATTAACAATAAACCAATTACCCGATAAAGTCGTCGGTACAACGATTTGATACCGAAATTGATTTGAACCTATATAGGTTGACTATATAAGTGTCTGTTTATGTCCTAATGACTGATATATATATATATATATATATGGGAGCCCTTCCATAGCAACCGGTTGCTGTGAGTACTGTGCAACATCCCCTTTTTGTACCGTTGATAAACTTATTGGAAGGCTGAGATGAAACATAAATTTATCCCAGCCGGCACAACTTGTACCGGCTTTTATTTTAATATGAGGACCCCACCACAGTCAACATGTTGTCAGTTTATTGAAATAAAATGAATTTTTAATATTAAATAATGCTCGACCGACACAGCTTGTACCGGCTCTGCCTTTTTTTATAAAATACTACCAACCGGGACAAGCTCTAACGGCTGTAAAAAAAAAAAAAAAAAAAAAAAAAAAAATCAAAACCGGGACAAGTTCTAACGGCTGTAAAAAAAAAAAAAAAAAAAAAAAAAAATCAAAGCCGGTAGAGCCTCTTACGGCTTGCACAAAAAGAAGTAAAAAAAAAAATTTACACTATCACAATGCACGAGTGAATTTTGACAAATTATTAAGAAGGCATATGAGACTATAAACCCAAAAGTAGTGGAAAGAAAGGCAAAAAAAGTTTGGAAATTTTTTATAACTCTTTCATTTAATAACAAATAAAGAATTATAATTCAAATAAAAAATAATATCCTATTTTATAAAAAGAATTATTTGCTATTTTTATAAAAATATTTTATAAAAGATAAAGAATATAACCTATATAAAGTTTTGATTTTTTTTTTTTTCCAGCCGTTAGAACTTGTTCCGGTTGGTACCTTTTTTTTAAATTTTTTTTTTCTGTACCGGCCGTAGGAAGCTCATACGGCTGTTGAAGAGATACCTTTTTTTTTTCCGGCCGGTACAGGCTCATACGGCTGGTACCTTTTTTTAAATTTTTTTTTTCTTTTCCGGCCGTAGGAAGCTCATACGGCTGGTATTAAAAAAATTAAAAAAATTATGTTATTCAAGCAACTCGCTGCTAAACAGACTCGAACACACAACCTCAAACTCCAAACACACGTCATATGACCACCCGAGCACCACGGGCCTAGCTGTCAATATCAGCCAAGGAAATCTCTTTACATTAAAACTTCACCATCCCCCAAAAATCTAAATTGTTGCATTATTATTATTATAGTACGATTTATTATTATTAACAAGTCTATATAATACATATGGGGGTTTGATATTTAGAAATAAGTTAATATCTATATTTATTAAGCAATGATTATTACAAATGATTTTATATATTAAGCAATGATTTTATTATTAAGAAATGATTTTATACAATAATAAAACTAGTGAAGTATAATAATAATGTCACACTATCGAATTTATAAAAGTAGTGAAGTATTATTATAATAATAATAATGTGATTATCAATATTATAAGTTCTAACGATTATACCAATACTAGTACTGCATAAATATATCAAAAGAAATAGTACATATTACATGTTCATTTTCATAAAAAAGAAAAAAAAAACATAGAATGATTAATACAACCGACGCCTATATCTCAGAGGCCGGAAGTAATCTTGCGGATTTCTTGTAGAGCTCCCATGCGACGCGGTAACGAAAGACTGTGACATCTTCCAAGGACCACTTCTCTTCAGAAATATTACCGTTGGCCCTAACGAAACAGTCAACATATTTGCAGACAAAAATGCCACAGTCTGCGTTGTTGTGTTGTTTCGGTCGAATCTTTAATGTCTGCACAGTAGGATTACCGCTGGGCCACTCACGCATCGGATTACCATTTCGCAAACAAAATGGTATCAAATGTACCTGCATGTACAAAGTAGTTGGTTAATAATTTTTTAATATAATAGTACATTATAAAATTAAAATATTTTAAGACTAAACATACCGCAACTTTAACGAATTCTGAGTACATTTCATGTAACTTAATATACTTGGTGTCATTGTAGTGCGGGTCAATTATGGTAACCATCCAATCTTCAACTGAGAATAGGAACAAGACAAAATGGTGTTGATTGGTACTACACACCGGCATGAATATGTATTTGCATTCGTGTAAAGGTGGACCCACATCTTGGTTAACATACGGATCGCAAAAACTCCATGCAGTATTCACGTTAGTGCATGGCACATAGCCCTGCCCAAGATGCATGAAGAATGAATTCATGAAACCAAATTGGGACCACCTTTGTATTCCCCGCGACCTATAGTATTCCTCTCTATCTCGTAGCAAAAGCATATACGCGTCTATGACATGCTCGAATATCCAACTCCCAGGCCCTAAGGATTGCACTGCATTGTGTTCTAATTCATATAAATGGCGCGGATGTGATAAAGGATATAAATCCCCTTCTGGTGCCACGACGTTTCCAAAAATATGTTTATTTACAAATGTCTCCTTCCAATCTCTAAGTCTTTTGGATAGGGACCCTTTTGGTCCATAAGAGATGTCGTCTCCCGCATCTTGTACCTGATTGAGACCCAAATGTACATTATTATATAGCAATAATAGTTAAAACCATCACTATTAACATAACTATATATACCTCCTCGTAGGCTTGGAAGGTTGGAATGTAACACTCCTCGTAGGCTTGGGTGGTGGGAATAGAGCTCTCCTCGATTACTTGTGGGGTGGGTATGTAGCTCTCTTGTACAACATAATCAGTTTGTTTCCCAAGCCCTTCACTGAGTTGTGTGTATTGCGACTGTGGTCCAAAATTTGTGGGATCCCCTTGTCGAGGTATTTGTTTACCTCTTGCTTCGAAGTCGTATAGAGCGTATTGGAAATCCCAATTATTTTTTTGTAGAACCAACTCGGGAGGCAGCTGAGTAAGTGCTGAAAATTTATCCAGTAACGACTTTGCACTCTCAACCTGTCATGTAAGATAAACACAAACAAATATTATTAACAATAAATATGAATAAATGTAATATTAAGTATTTACTCTAATACATGATTTATTAAAGAAGAATATAATTTTATACCATTTGAATAAGGTGTTGTTGGTTGTAAATGGCCCGAGGCTGATAACAACTGTCGTGGTCGCTTGTCTGTCGAGGTCGGTGGATTTTCCAACGTGTAATTTTCCTATACCAGACCATGTAATCATCTATTGGGACATAATCAGCAACTTCAGTTTGTTGTCCTTCGAGATGATCCATGTATGCCTCCCACATCGAAATATATTCCCCTCTCAAGTCCATGCAATCCTCGACATCAATAAATTTAAACTTTTTCTCCTTCCTGAGGTCACCGTGGTTTTTGGCTGGTGATGGTATGCCTTGCATGAACCCGAACTGTCTCATCACACGATCCGGCATCTGAAATTCCACAATATCAAAGTGGATCAAGGGGACCCCACCAGACCCCAACAACCTACCTTCAAAATTAAATCCACTGATATCATCATCCCACACTATGTAAGGCCGCCAAACCACATCCCACATAGACTTAATATCTAACTCCCCTCGGTAAAATGACAAATGGTGATGGGGATTCTCACGTCTACCAGGGTAACTGTGGGTTCCAAAATAGGACCATGCTAAAGCCCTAGGTAACCATAAGGATGATTGTGGCCAAGGGTTTGGCTTTCCAATACTTACACGCTCATAAGCCCAAATTTGTAACAACGTAACACAACCATTAATGTATTTAACTCCTTTCCTAGTAGCAGTATATAAAGATCTGTACAAATATGCTAACACTGCCGCGCCCCAAGAGTAAGTTACACAATCTTCAGCGTTGGCAATAAAAGACATATATCGTGGGTGCACACTATTTCTATTCCTATTAGGGAATAATATTGCCCCGCACAACCACAACATGTATGCCTTTGTGTGTCGCCCTACAACATCTTTACTTGCATTCTCGGGACAATTATTAAAATATTCGTGCAACCACACTAATGAAATTGCACTGCGTTTTTTTGAACTAAAATATTCACCAGCTAATTTATCTCCAAAACAATCCCTAAAATAATTCAAATTGGTGACAGCAAGGGGACCCGTTAAGGGCTTTCCCACCACCGGTAACCCAAAAATAAAGTGAACATCCTCTAACGTGATTGTTATTTCTCCACAGTTTAAATGAAAAGTATTGGTCTCCGGGCGCCATCTCTCGACTAAGGCAGATATCAGACCAAGATCAGTTTGGTGTACAACACCTTGATAACTAAATACTCCAAATCCACATTTATCTAAAAGGATTTTTTGTTCTTTTGTCAAAGCCCACTGATTATATTTCTGATCAGTATATTGACTGGAGCTTAGTTTTCCCCTATCTCTCCCATGATATATGTCATCTGATACATGATCTTGTTGATCATGCAGAACACTTGGATCAATTGGCCCATATTCCCAACTATCCATCTTTTACCTAAAAAATACATCAACACACTAATTAGTATTAAGCAAAATGACAGTAATAACAATACACACTAACATGCACTAAAAATTGAACAACATGCATGTAATAATAATAATAATGGTAATAAATTAATAAAAAAGTACATAAGCCGGTACAATATTGAGAATTTTAATTTGGGGGGAAGTGAACTGTTTTAAGATATATTCAAATTCAAGGCAAATTAAAACAGCTAGGCCCGTGGTGCTCGGGTGGTCATATGACGAGGGATTGATGCTTGAGGTCACGGGTTCGAGTCTGGTTAGCAGTGCAAAAATATTTCATCACTTAGCCGTTATAACCTGTACCGGCCGAATTTTTTTTTTAAAAATATAATTTTTTTTTCTTATAAGCCGGTATAGCCTCTACCGGCCGGCAGGTTTCTGTTGAAACTTTAACTAGTATAATATTATTTGAAAGCCCCTTGATTTTTATTGATTCACATAAGCAAATATAGATCAAATTGATAACTCATCATATCAACAATTTTAAACCTCAATTTGTTCGTGCACATACATAATATTTTTGCATATAAAAATATATTCTTATTTTTGTAAAAATATGTCCAATTAGTCTAATTAATATATTAAAAATAAAATTACTTTTTAATAAAATATAAAGTGATCAGTATAAATCTTGCATTATTTTGTTGTTATTATACGAAATAAATACATGCATGGTATTATATACCCTTTAATTCAGTAATAACATGCAGTGATAAAAATCATCAACAGAAATTATAAAAAACTGAACAAATAACAATAAATAAAAACTTACTTGGCAAGTACTCCCTTTCTACTGAACAAATACTCCCTTTCTACTCTCTGTTATTTTTATTTTATCTAGCTTGGCAAGTGAACTTTAGTTTAACAATATGTGTTCTCAATAGACGTTTAAATAAGCTCATGATGTCTGTCCGGTACATGAATTAATTTTGGACCATATTCAAAAAAATGGTCTCAGCTTTTTAGCTTACCGAGCTTGCAGGTTTTCTTTCCCGAGGCGATGTGGCAGAAAAGTGGTCAAAAAAATACAATGTGCATTTCCCGAGGTGATGTGAGTGTTCGGCCGGTACAGGCTTGACCGGCTGGATATAAAAATAAATATGGCATTTTAATTTCCCGAGGTGAGTGTTCGACCGGTAGAGGCTATAACGGCTGGAAAAATAAAAAATATATATATTATTAATTAACATGGTTCGACCGGTAGAGGCTATAACGGCTGGAAAAATAAAAAATAAATATATGTTTAATTAAAATGGTTCGACCGGTAGAGGCTGTAACGGCCGGTAGAGGTTATATATTTTTGCTGTTAGCTAGACTCGAACACGCGACCTCAAGCTCCAAACATTCGTCATATGACCACCCGAGCACCACGGGCCTAGCTATCATAACTTACCTTGGATTTGGATATATCTTAAAACATTCCATCTCCCCCCAAATTAAATTTCTCAATATTTTATTATTATTATTCGATTATTATTATTATTCTATTATTATTACGAATTGAGTATAAAGCCGTTCCATATTCTATCGGCTTATGTACTTTTAATTATTTTATTATCATTATTATTATTATTATTATAAACACTGTCTGGTGAATGAGTAGTCAAACATAATAATACAACACTATGAGAATAGAAAAAAGCTGACATTGATTTGTTGGGAGTAGTACATTAGGTTGACTTCTTGAGCATTAACCGCGACAAGATGTACAGGCTGGTCTTTTTACCTTTAAATATTGTCTGGGAAGTCTTCTTATCCTTCCATAGAATTTTTTCTCTGATATTATTTTCTCTTTTCTCCTCTACTCATAATTTGTTTCATCTAGTTGCCCACTTTCACTTCAGAAAATTGTTGAAGTTCTGATCGAGCAAAATTCATCACTATTATTCACAAGTAAGTTTTTAAAAATGTCATATAATACATCTGAATTTGTTAGTGAAGTTGAAAGTAATAAATCTGATATTGTTCCATACGTTGGTCAATTATTTTGTACGTTGGAAGAGGTTGAATATTTTTATAGATCATATGCTCGCAAAAATGGATTCGAGATTAGAATTGCAACTAGTCATAAACATGCTAATACGAATGATATCAGATCTAGGCAGTATGTATGTAAGAAAGCCGGTACACCAATTGTTGGGAAGAGTTTACCTGATGATGGAGATAGTAGTAATAAAATAACTAGACAAAGAGACTCTATAGGACGAACAATGTGCAAAGCTAGAATATATGTTGTCCACAATAAGAAAGAAGACAATTGGCGTATATCTACTGTAGAATTAGAGCACAATCATCACTTAGTGACCCCCACTAAAGTAGATTTGATCGAGACTCACAGAAATATTACTCCTGTTGCAAGAAATTTAATTGACACTTTAAATAAGTCCGGTATTGGTCCTAGTAAGATGATGAATGTTTTGAGCACAATGGGAGGTGGGTTGCAAAATGTTCCTTTTTCTACTGCTAATGTTGAGAATGTGGTACGAGATTTAAGGCGTGATTCTGCAGATGAAAATGATGCACAAGCTGCTGTCAATCATTTGAACAAACTTGCATCCGGATGTGCCAGCAAATTTTTTTTTCGAGTGAAATCTGGTGAAAACAACCGCATAGCTTGTATTTTGTGGGTTGACGCCCGATCAAGGTTTATGTATCAACAGTTCGGAGACGTTGTGACATTTGATAGTACATACCGGACAAATAAGTATGGCATGCCGTTTGTTCCATTTGCCGGGGTCAACCACCATTATCATTCTATATTGTTTGGATTTGCACTGTTACGAGACGAAACAGAGGATACTTTCGTTTGGGTTTTACAGACATGGCTTGAAGCCATGGACTACAAGGCACCTACAACCATCATCACTGATCAAGACAGAGCCATGAGTAATGCTATTGCTACGGTACTTCCAACTAGTCATCATTTATTGTGTTCTTGGCATATTAGCAATAAATTTCCTGAAAAATTGCATCATGTTTATTATGCGCACCCATCGTTCAAAAATGATTTTAACAACTGTGTGTATAACTCATTGTCCATCGAGGAGTTTGAAGAGCGTTGGCATATTCTGATAAGTTCCTATGAATTGTATACTAATGAATGGCTTGGAAGTTTGTATGATGTACGACAGAAATGGATTCCAGCATATACAAAGAGATATTTTGCCGCAGGAATGACTACCACTGGAAGAAGCGAGAGCATGAATGCCTTTTTTGATGAGTATGTTAATGCATCAACAGGTATGCTATGTTTTGTACTGCAGAGTCAAAAGGCTGTAGAAAGACAGTTTATCAGGGAGAGGAAGGCCGACTACATAACAAAACATCGTAAAAGGATTATGGTACTCGGTTCATCTTTAGAAGTTCATGCTGCACAAGTGTACACAAAAGAGATGTTTAGACGTTTCCAACGTCAATTCGTCGATTCCATGAAATACAATGTTCGTAAACTTAGTGAGATGTGTGACACTGATACTAAGGTTTATGCAGTGTATAATGCAGATGCAACTGAAAGTGGTGGAAGATATAAAGAAGTTGTCAACAATCGACAACTTGGATCGGTGACATGTAACTGCCAAATGTTTTCTCACTCTGGTGAATTATGCAGGCACATCTTGAGATATTTCATAGCAAAGAGTATTTCACAAATACCGACCGACATGATCCTTCATCGGTGGACAAGAGACGCGAACAAAAGCAATGGTGAAGACTTACTCTTTAACTCCACACCTGCTGACTTCGAACAAAATCAAGGAATGCGCTACAATCATTTGATGGCTGATTACCAGGAGTTAGCGAGCAAAGCGGCTTGCTCAGTCCGAGGTTACAAAACTGTTCTTAAGCTGAATGCACGAGGAAAAGAGTTGGTTGACCAGTATGATCCGGATGAGAATATTACTGAACTGGCAGATGACGACATTGATTGCACAGTTGGAGATCCAAATCATGATATGGTATACGATAATGACGATGAAGATGCAGAGGTGGAAGAAGAAGAAGAGTTTTTGCCGCCTAATATTTCTCAAACAAAGGGCCGCAAAAAACAATCTAGATTCAAGAGTGCACTCGAGAAAATCATTCCATCTAAAACTCATCGAAAATGTGCAATTTGTGGCTTTGAAACCGACCACGATAAGCGAAACCACTATCGAGTGCTAGGGATTCCTGAGCCAAAAAAATAGGCGTCGGTTGTATTAATCATTCTATGTTTTTTTTTCTTTTTTATGAAAATGAACATGTAATATGTACTATTTCTTTTGATATATTTATGCAGTACTAGTATTGGTATAATCGTTAGAACTTATAATATTGATAATCACATTATTATTATTATAATAATACTTCACTACTTTTATAAATTCGATAGTGTGACATTATTATTATACTTCACTAGTTTTATTATTGTATAAAATCATTTCTTAATAATAAAATCATTGCTTAATATATAAAATCATTTGTAATAATCATTGCTTAATAAATATAGATATTAACTTATTTCTAAATATCAAACCCCCATATGTATTATATAGACTTGTTAATAATAATAAATCGTACTATAATAATAATAATGCAACAATTTAGATTTTTGGGGGATGGTGAAGTTTTAATGTAAAGAGATTTCCTTGGCTGATATTGACAGCTAGGCCCGTGGTGCTCGGGTGGTCATATGACGTGTGTTTGGAGTTTGAGGTTGTGTGTTCGAGTCTGTTTAGCAGCGAGTTGCTTGAATTTTTTTAATTTTTTTAATTTTTTTAATACCAGCCGTATGAGCTTCCTACGGCCGGAAAAGAAAAAAAAAAAATTTAAAAAAAAGGTACCAGCCGTATGAGCCTGTACCGGCCGGAAAAAAAAAAAAAAGTATCTCTTCAACAGCCGTATGAGCTTCCTACGGCCGGTACAGAAAAAAAAAAAATTTAAAAAAAAGGTACCAACCGGGACAAGTTCTAACAGCTGGAAAAAAAAAAAAAAATCAAAACTTTATATAGGTTATATTCTTTATTTTTTATAAAATATTTTTATAAAAATAGCAAATAATTCTTTTATAAAATAGGATATTATTTTTTATTTGAATTATAATTCTTTATTTGTTATTAAATGAAAGAGTTATAAAAAATTTCCAAACTTTTTTTGCCTTTCTTTCCACTACTTTTGGGTTTATAGTCTCATATGCCTTCTTAATAATTTGTCAAAATTCACTCGTGCATTGTGATAGTGTAAATTTTTTTTTTACTTCTTTTTGTGCAAGCCGTAAGAGGCTCTACCGGCTTTGATTTTTTTTTTTTTTTTTTTTTTTTACAGCCGTTAGAACTTGTCCCGGTTTTGATTTTTTTTTTTTTTTTTTTTTTACAGCCGTTAGAGCTTGTCCCGGTTGGTAGTATTTTATAAAAAAAGGCAGAGCCGGTACAAGCTGTGTCGGTCGAGCATTATTTAATATTAAAAATTCATTTTATTTTAATAAACTGACAACATGTTGACTGTGGTGGGGTCCTCATATTAAAATAAAAGCCGGTACAAGTTGTGCCGGCTGGGATAAATTTATGTTTCATCTCAGCCTTCCAATAAGTTTATCAACGGTACAAAAAGGGGATGTTGCACAGTACTCACAGCAACCGGTTGCTATGGAAGGGCTCCCTATATATATATATATATATATATATATATATATATATATATATATATATATATATATATGACAATGTGCTTAAGATATAATGACTGCATATAGCAGTAATATGTGTTACGATATGTTATTCTAATCAAAAGAATGATCTTATTAATGATAGATCGTTGTGTAAAAGATAAAACTAAGTTGCGCAACTGTAAGCAACAGACCAGGCAAAGTATCCTACCCTTTGCATTTACTTTATGCAGTGGACATGTGTAAGCCAGTTTTAGAACTATATTGTTATTATGCCAGTTTATTAACTCTATTCTTATTGTTCATGTATCTATACTCTGTAGATATGCATGTTCTTGAATTCTATCTGATCATTATTTATCTTTATAATATTATTGTATAATCTAGATATATATTCTATTCGTTAATTTCTAAGATTGGTTATACAAGTGTCCTCACTTGGATAATTATTATACATGTTGATACATACTTATTGATTTCCAGTATGTATACCTTAATTAAAAGTCGTCTAAGCTATTTGTCTCTGCTAGACACAGATTTAAAAATATTTTTGAACATGATAGAACCTTATTGTTATCCAACCGAATTATTTTGCTTCGGATTCGAGACTAAGTATGAACATCCCGAATATAGGAAACTTTTGTGCGCCTAAGGCGGATATACTGGACGAAAATATCATTCGAACATGTAATATTGATCAATACAGGGCATAACAGGCTAATCACCCCCCGTGCCCATAAGTTATGAAGGTTTTGCGGATGAAGTTCTGTTAAACCTTTTCGAAATTTAAAAACAAATTTCATAGTTTGTCAATTGATTCCCATTTATAGTCAATACGTAGTTTCAAAAATTTGAAATAGAATTGATATGTTGTTTAGAATTGTTTCAGATTACTTCACAACTGTTGATTCGTTGTAGAAGTGTCGTTCAAAGAAAATATTTAATCCTTTCAGCTAATACTTTTTGTTGATATTACTTGTTGGGCACTCAAATACTCAATTTTGCTTAATTTAAATGTTTTCAGCTAAGCATGAATGACCTAAAGGTTCTAACAAGGACAAAGGGAAGGGAAAGCTAGCAAAATAAACTTTATGGTATCTTATGTAATAGTTAGACTTAATTAAGATGATAATATTTATTATTTATCTTGTAATGTAATGAATTAAAGGTTGTGAACCTGTGATTTAGACAACTCTGATATAAAAATTAAGTTTGATATTTATATTACAATTATTATTCTGCTCAAAGAAATGGTATCATTAAACACTGAGTCCGAGTTTCAAGTACCTTAATTTGGGGGCGTCACAAAATAACCCCTGAGGATGATCAGGAACAATCACCGAAGGATACGATCTCTAACCCTCCGATCATAGGGCAATGGCTCTGTCAAAGCCCCACTTATGGCATCTACACTCAAAGGACCAGTATGGACTGTCCTGCCTTTGAGCGCTGTAGCTGGGACTCCTAACAAGGATCTGATGGCAGTCGGGGAAATGTCATCCAAAGAAGGCACTGGTGCCCCAGAAAACTCGATCCCAATGATGAACCACCAATCCATCGATGTCATCATCACCTCGCAATCCAACAAATGGAGAGACTGAGTCTGGTGAAACCAACACTCAGACAAAGCCCTGAGATAACCCCAGGGACAACGACGGGGGATGATGGAGAAGAAAGCCTCGAAGCCCCAGGCATGCATAATCTCTCGGTACTCTGGATGAAGAGTCTGGTACAGAGAATGTATGTTGAACCAGTTCCCTCTGGGCTGCGAAAAGCCAGGAACCTGCATCACAATGCAAATCAACATTAGAACCCTTTCCCTCCATAAATGGGGAAAAGAAGATCAACACGTCTTTTACCTCGTTCACATGAAGATAGATCGAGGGGTGACGATTCAAATCATCTTTTTGGTACCCAAATCATTTTCCCTTTATAGTTTCCATTTTTTGGCATTGCATGTGTTAACTGAATGTCCATTTCTATTACAGTAATAACATTTATCAAAGGGTGATGTATGAGCATCTTTTTCTTTGCTTTTAACATAATAGAGTCCTTTATCTTTTATTTTACTAGATTTTTCAATATATCCTAATCCTTCTTTATTAGAACCACATCTTTGTTGATTAAGCATGACATTTAGATTTTGTTTTCCTTTTGTGAATATTACTACTGTTGAGTTTAAATCATCACATTCTATTGTCAACATTTTAATTTGATCTAATAAAGAGGATTCTTTACTTTGATTTTCTAATTCTATTTTTAGAGATAAATTCTCATCCTTGATTGTTTTGATTTCTTCACTTAATTCTTAATTTGTTGTCTGAGAATCTTCAATAAGAACAGTGAGTGTTGAATTTTTAACTTCAAGATTTTCAATAAAAACAATGAGTGAACAATTTTCTATTTCAAGATCTTTGTTTATTTTTCTTAATTTTTCTAATTCTTCTTTAATTTTAAGATTTTCTGAAGAATCATTCTCTAATTTCTCATTTTCTTCTCTCAAGGTTTCATTAATCATAATTAAATTTGAGTTTTCTACTTCAAGGTTTCTATTACTTTTAATTAATTTTTCTAATGAAATTTTTAGTTTAATAAAGTCTTCTTTAATAATTTCATTATCCTCATATAAACAATTATATGCTTCTTGTAATTCATGATGTTCTTTACTTATATTTTCTAAATTATGTGTGACAAATGAAGTACTAGGTAATTGATGTTCTGAATTTATCTCAAATTTTGGTGATGATTCATTGTCTGCCATTAAACATAGATTTGTGATTTCCTCAGTTTGTTCTGTATTTGCTTCTTCATCACTTAGATCCCAGCCTTCCTCAGCTACTAGGACTTTTTTGTTGACTAGTTTTGGACAATCCTTCTTGAAATGTCCTTGCTGATTGCATTCAAAATATGTATTTGAGTTTTCATTTGAGCTGGTATTTCTGAACTTGTTGTTTTTAGCTTTGAAATTTCCTCCTGGTGCTTTTGGCTTAAAGGCTTGCTTATTTTTAAAGTTGTTGAAGTTGTTGCTTGTCTTCATAAAGCCTTTGCCATATCTTCTTCCTTTACTTTGGATTACTCTCCTTAGTTGTCTTGATAATAGAGCAACTTTGTTATTATCTAAACTCAGGATTTCTTCATTTAACTCCTCATCATCACTTTCTTGATCTAAAGTAGAGCTTTGAAATAGATTCCTTTCTTTTTTAGATATGTATCTGATCCTGCTTTTTCGACTAGCATGTTGACTTCGTGGGCACGAAGATTTCCAATAAGGCTATCAAAAGGATATGCAGTTAGATCTTGCATTTCCTTAATGGTTGTAGCCTTCATTTTCCATATAGATTGAAGGGCTTTGAGAATTCTTCTATTTTTCTCATTGGTTGTGTAAGCTTTTCCCAATTTTTCTAGCTCATTAATGATTCTAGAAAAATGTGTTTTCATATCAATGATTTTTTCACCTTCTTCCAACTTGAGCTTTCATATTCTTAGATTAGAGCATCTTTTCTGGTTTCTTTAATGTGATTGGTTCTTTCATAGGTTACAATCAATTTTTCCCAAATTTTTTTAGCATTATGCCATTGCTAACTCTTTTATACTCTTTTTCTATGAGAGCGTTGGTCAACACTTGTTCGGCTCTGGCTGTTATATTCATGGTTTCTTCATCTTCGGTGGTGAATTCATTAGCATCTTTCCCAATGATCTTTTCACCTTCAATTTTAATAAGAATTTTTACAGCTCATTTTATTGCCAGCCAGATTTTGATTCCTTGTTACTTGGCATATATTTTGAACCAATTCTTCCAGGTGGAAACGTTAGTGCCATCAAATAGTGGAGGTCTGAACATTGACAGTCCTTCTCCGCAACCAGTAGCATTGTAGGGCATAGATGGATCTACTCTTAGATATGCTAATATTCACTTAACAAACAAGTTAAAGAGCACTGCTTTGATACCAATTGAAAGTCCAATAATAATCTAGAAAGGGGTTGAATAAATTACTATCATTTTAAAAAAAATTATCTTTGGCCTTTTTGAATTTTTAGTAAATTAATTTATAATGTCTGAAATTAATACACAGGTTAGTAAATATTCAATCACATAATGCACAGATATTTGTCTGGTTCACAACATACAACTATGGTATGTTGTTACGTCTAGTCTCAAGCTCCTCTCCAGGACTTAAGATCCTATTACTCTCAGTAATAAAAGCTCTTTGAATAGGTGGAGAAACCTTTACAAAGTTTTAAAGATTAACTCATAACTATGCACATCTAACTTATCTTGGATAACGAACTCCTAGCTCATTCCACAAGCTTATTTGTACCTTTCCTTTGAGTTCAGTTGTATTCTAAGATCTGGTCTTGAAACAACAGAATTTTCCTCACCTCACAAGTGCATTAGAGACCCAACTCTCAGCTGACCTCTCTAAGACTCTGGTCTTGGTCAAAGAATTTCTTATTTTTCTTACAGATACATAAAATAAACTAACACTATCCTTTTCCTTTTACAAATGATTTGAGAGAATTATGCTTCTCAAATAAGTAGATATAATTTAGTACAAATATAAAAGTTCAACTTACTTTTATATTTTGTGCTTCTTAATTAAGCAAATAAGAGTTCAAGTCAAATGATGCTTCTGAGTAAGCAGGTAAAAGTTTAATTTAAATTTATAAAGATCTTACTTTTCTTTATAAATAAAGAGGGTTTTTCTATGTTAAACAGATTTAGAAAAGAGCTATTTCTTTGTATAAATAAAGAATGTGTATCTATAATAAACAGATCAAAAATTGAGTTCAGATATATAAGTTTAAATAACTTATAACAAGTATTTTATAAATAAATAATGTGTGTGCAAAATACTTGTAATGGCAATTATCAAATATAATAATTTGATCAATTAAATAATACTTCATATAACAAATAAATCTGTTTCACTTAAGTATATATTATATTATATTTGATCTATGTTGTGAAAATTTAGCCACTTAGGGTTTCAAAGACCGTTCAGATAATATTTCTTGTAAAGAAATATCTCCAAATATCAGTATCTAAGTACTGACCAAATTTGCTTTAACAATCTGATATTTATATAAATATTTTCAACAGATCACTTAGAACTTCAAACACCGTTCAGATAATATTCGTGTTACAGAATATCTCCAAATATCGGTATCTAAAACTGATCTATTTTATGATATTTATATAAATAAATTATATCAATAAAGGATCACTTAAAACTTCAAACACCGTTCGGATAATATTCGTGTTACAGAATATCTCCAAATATCGGTGTCTAAACTGATCTATTAATTCATAAGAATAGATGATATATATATATATATATATATGTATATATATAAAAATATATATATATATATATATATATATATAGTAAGGATCTTAGGCTCACCCTTATTGAGCTCACCCCGAGCTCACCCAGCCTTTTTTTTAAACAACTAATAAAAAATATATAATAATTTTTGGAATTGAAAGTTTTTTTAAAAAAAGTGTTTTGGGTGTGATTTGGGTACATACAACAAAACAGTGTTTTACAGTCTGTACAACACTTTTTGTTATATGTACCAAAATCACACCCAAAACACTTTTTTTTAAAAAACTTTCAATTCCAAAAATTATTATACATTTTTTATTAGTTATATTTTTTTTATAAAAAAAATAAATTGCAGGGTGAGCTTGAGGTGAGCTCAATAAGGGTGAGCCTAAGAAATGGACTCTCTATATATATAAATGTGTATAACAATTTATATTTGTATATCTATAACAATTTACGAGATAAAATAAATAAAGCAATTCAATAACTTATCTCAATTACTTAACCAATTGTTATCTTCTTCAAAAGAATAGAACTATGAGTAGAAGATAAAGAGAAACCCGTTTTAGAGAGAAATTATGTAGGCAAGGAGATGAAGCTTTTCTTTGTGAATTGGTAAAGAAAAATGAAGTGAAAAGCTTCCTATTTATAGGAGAATTTTGAGACAAGGGGTAAACATGTAATTTGGAAATTTATTTTAAAATTAATGGCTCAAATTTGTTTGATAAATTTCAAAGACTCGGATGAAATTCGCAGCACACGGATTGAGCAAAAACAGGGAGTATAGCCCATAGTCATTGTTATCAAGTTATGTATCATCACATGGCTAAAGGAATGAGTCATAAAAGAACTTCACTTTATTTGTGCATTCGCAGCACATGTATACATATATTACACACACGTTATAAATATTTTGAGAATAAATAGGAAATCTCCTTGCCTTAGGAAATGTTACTTTATGAATAAATTTTATTAACACTTGATATTTAAATTATCAAGGTTAACTAAAATAAATTCAAATTTTAGGATGAAAAACATTTTTGGTCAAAAGAAAAATAGGATATTTAAAACAATTTTGAATAAAAACCCATGGAGAGGATTCTACCCATATAAGAAAAATCCTATTACTTAAGTATTGTTATCATCAAAATAAACATAAAGTTTTGAAGACCTATCAACTTAGTTTATAGTCGTTCAGCTTGACTATTCCCTTCTTTATTGTGGATTGGCAATAAAAATTGAGGATTACTAGCGATCAAAATCACCACCCCAATAATGTTTAAGGCATTGTACGTTGACTTTGAAAGGTTGCTCATAATTATTGCCCACTATCTCAACGACGTCGTGTGAGGGTCCTAAACATCGGAACTTAAGCTTTCCCGAAAAGAGTCTTAGTCTTGAATTAAACAAAAGAACTGCTTGGCCTGGCTCAAACTTCCTGATGAGGACATGGCATGCGTGGACTCAAACAAGACTAAAGGGACGTGGGGATCAAGCAAGACAAGAACTAAGAGGTTCAAATAAGGTCTCAATGGATTGATCCAAGATGTTTGGGCTGAAGCTAACACAAGGAAACCCAAAGAGGAGGCAATGGAGCATGAGACACAAATTTGGGTCAATTTAATACAATGCCAAATACCAATCTTCTTAGTAAAGTCAACATATTTTACATGCAAGGGGAGTTTATTATTCATGTGGGTTGGTTTATTAATTTATTAACTGTCATGTGCGTCAAACATTTTTTTAAGTTATCAGACTTTATATGTTCGATATATGATGATATTGGCAAGTCTTAAAGGAATGAGCCGATCTCGGCAAGCACCAGCTTATATATGTACATGTGGAGTATATATTACATCAAGGGATGTTGGCATGCAAATGAGTCAATGGATTAATATAATCAGTAGTTACATTAGATCATATAATATTTTATGCAAAATAATTCACACGGTTTTTTAGCAGCCTCCACGTATAAATTGATTTCTTATACACGGCAAGTTCACGTGGCAAGAATTATTAGATTTTAAATTCTATTGTAATTAGTTTTTTTTAATTAGAATTTCTTTTCTAAATTGACTTTTATTTCCTTAAAGAAATTAGGGTTATAGTTTATAAATTCCTATTAGGATTTGGATTATTTTGAGTAGTATAAATAGAGGTCCAAGTTGATGTAATCAAACACATTATTCATTATTCAATATATTTGTGAGTTTATTTTCTACTTTTGGTTCTTTAAAGAATTTCTAAGTAATTCTTAGTTATTTCTTTGAGATTCAATTTGACTTATCATACAACAATTCAAAGTTGTGTGTGGCGTCTTCTACTACATCAATCGTTGATTGTACCGAGATTATCGCTTCAATATAAGCGAGGGGTCAAGGTGTCATTGGTGTCCATTCAACGCAGATTTCCGAACGTGAGCAATTGTACCAAGATTACCGTTTATATATAGGCGGGGTAAATGTGACGCCCCCAAAATAGGTATACATCACCCATTCTGAGTCGCCAAAAACATGGTACAGAAAACAACTACAACTTTATTAATACAATTATCGTGCAAAATACGACAACATATACTGTGAGTTTAAATACAATATTGTCTTTTAGACAATATTCACACTCAAATAAAGTCCTCATTACAATTATTGATGCACTATTTTACAAAAATAGTGAGGACTGCTAAAACAACTGTCTAGGACCATCACTCTATACCCGGACTGGTTCCTACTATGTTCTTGCTTCCTGAGAAAAAAAATGGAACAAAAAGGAAAAGGGTGAGCTCAACTAGCCCAGTAAAGAATATTATGACTAAGATAATATACAACAAATTATCCATATTCTTCAACAAGGAAAAATCTGATAGAATATAATAGACAACAAGCTTTAGATCAACAACTGCAGCGGAAACAACAATTCATTAGAAGAGTTAAGTAGAGAATGAAATCTACTATCATCTATGAATTTAAAAGTCCATCATCAATATTTTATCCCTGTAACATTAATCAATATACATCTTGCATCAAATATTCATCTTTGTACTACAGGCCAAAGATATTCATTTGTATCACCAGTTGGTCATGTTCATCTCAACACCTGTTCATCTTTGCACTACGGGCCAAAGATATTCATTAGGTAATCATTCATCTTTGCACTACATGTAAGACCCCAATTTTTTTTAATAAAGATGATTTTTTTATAAATATCATTTTTGAATATTATGAAATAAATTTGATATAATATTATAGTTGTGGGTAATATTTATAAATTTTGCTAAGTATGCAAGTTGTTATAAAATATTCGATTGGTCTGGGAATATTCTTTTTGTCGGGAATATTCGTACAACGGCACAATCATTGGTGGACCCCACAATGGAATTATTGCCGGATTGAGAAAACGACAAAAATATTTTATAAATAACGGCGGAGGTGTTATTGTTAAAATTATTGAACTACTCGGTAGTAAAAGTATAGTAATACGCGTGGTTGCATAGTAGCACACGGTATTGATTATTGATGCTTACGTGAGAAGTCACTCATTTATACTCAATTATTGCTACAGTAATTGCTGCATCATATCTCTCATATTATTGATTCGACTACCGTCACAGTATCATCTGCATTATATGTTATATTATTCAATCAATAATTGAGACGAAAAAGTTATTCATATTATTAAATTTCAATATTTATAATGTCTAGAAGTTCTGTCAAGGAGAGGTTTGGTCACCTAATTGCGCGCCAATAGAGAGAAATCCTTATTGGAAAGCTCACTCTTTCCTGGGAACAACCTGGTTGCTAAATATTATGAGTTATAATATTAATGATGAATAAGTTCGTGTTGATTAAAGATGAATTTGATAGTTTCATTATGTTGGGATTATTTATGTTAGTAGAAATCGACATCTATTCCGATGATAATTGATGTCTGGAGGTTATATTGTTCAATCGGGTATTCAGGGAACTTTTTATGTCGGAGTACTATTCACGAGTTACTATTCATGAGTTACTATTCACGAGTTACTATTCACAAGTTACTATTCATGAGTTACTATTCATGAGTTACTATTCACGAGTTACTATTCACCCAATTACTATTCATTCTAGTATTGTGCATTCGGGTATTTGGGTACAATATTATTCCATGAGGAGATGTGCTAATTTCTCAGAACGTTGGTTGAAGTTATATTAGTGAATCAATATGGACCGCTGGTGGAAAGTTATAATAGTGAATCAATATGGATCGCTGGTTTAAAGTTTTAATAGTAAATCAGTATGGACCGTTGCTTTAAGTTCTAATAGTAAATCAATCTGAACCGTTCATTTAAAAGTAAATTAATCTGGATCGTTCAGGAATTAGTTACTATTCAATCCATTCTTCTATAAATAGAAGCTCATTCCTTCATTATTTCTTACGAATTCACTGAAACGCTAGAGAGAGAAATTATAGAGAGAAAGAAGAAGAGTATTCTGCTACTTCACTACTTCGATATCCAGTGTCTTTTACGGTAAGGGGTGTTATTCTTTCTTATTCTTGAAGAGAACTTTTATTATTCCATTCTTTATTATTCTGTTAAAATAACCTGTATACGCGGCATACCCTATACTTGGTGAAATCCTTATGTTATTCCATTCTTTATTATTTTGTTGGAATATCCTGTCTGTGCGTTTTACGCCGGACCTGGTTCCGTCTTTATTATTCTGTTGGAATAACCTGTATACGCGGACTCCCCTATACTTGGTGAAATCCTTATGTTATTCCATTCTTTATTATTCTGTTGGAATATCCTGTCTGTGCGTTTTACGCCGGACCTGGTTCCGTATTTATTATTCTGTCGAAATATCCTATCTGTGCGTTTACGCCGGACCTGGTTCCATATTTATTATTCTGTTGGAATAACCTACCTGTGCTATCTATCACATGCCTGATGATTTCTTTTGTTATTCGATTCCTTATTATACTCAGTTGGTTAAAGTTTTGACTTTTATACTCAATGAAATTAGTGGAATATCATTGATATTTGCTCTTCATCCAGTATCTTTTCATGGAAATATTCTTTTGAGCATTCTTAAATTTTACTCTACAAAGAAGTATCATGTTGACAATTTGGACGTTATTAGTTCCTGGATAAACTAATTCTTGAACTTGTTTTATTGAATTCTTATATCATTGTCATCATCCTCATGTTTATATTTTTTAAAGTCATCTGTGGCCTGTAGTGCATAGATGGACTTGGTATGATTATGACCAGGGATTATTCGGTATAATCATGACCGTAATGTTACAAATGATGTGGTAAAAGTCCTCATTGGCCCGTAGTGCATTGATGGACAGTTGTTGGCATGATCATGACCATTGATGAATACATGAATATCCGTGGCCCATAGTGCATGGATAATTTGTGGTCGTGACCTTAATGAATATCCTTGGCCGTAGTGCAGGGATGATGTGGATTATTTATTAAGCTGAGTCTCAACGATAAAAGTGATAAAAACTTTTTAAATCATAAAAGATAGTAGATTTTATTCTTTACTTGACTCTTTTAATGGATTGCTTATTCCACTGCAGTTAAACTTGTTGTCTATTGTATTTTATCAGTTTAACATTGTTGAAGGCTAATGATAATTTATCTTGCATTATCTTAGTCATAATATTTCTTACTGGGCTAGTTGAGCTCACCTTTTCTTTCAATGTTATCTTCAGGAAATGAGAACGTAGCACGGACTAGTCGGGAAACTGAGTGATGGTCCAGATGATAGTATTAGTAGTCCTCACTATTTTGTTAAATAGTGTGACAATAAATGTAATGAGGACTTATTCTGAAAGTGGATATTGTCTAGAAGACAATATTTGTATTAAAACTCACAGCTTTCTTGTTGTATATTAAAGATAGTATTTATATTCTGCACCATGTATCTGGCGACCCAAGATGGATGATGTATACCTATTTTGGGGGTGTCACACTACAGGCCAAAGATATTCATCAAGTATCACCATTAAGGACTGAGGATGGTAAAAAACATTTTAGAGAACGAATCCAGTGAGATAAAAGGATAAAGTTTAGAGATTCGTAGTTTAGATACTTAAGTTTAAAAATACTCTGTAATAAACCATAATGGAGTAAAATTCAAGAATAAAGATAAAAAAATATGGATACAATCAAATATAGTAACCATAATAGACATCTGGGATAAAGAAGAGAAAATTTTATTTTTCGGTAAATAGTGTCGTATTTGTGAATAGTGCCGTATACGTGAATAGTAACCCCGACACAAAAAGGTAGAAATTCCACAGTCAAACTCATATCAATATTTTGGCATAATGATATTGAAGAAAATAATATCATTTAAAAAGAAAATAACACCCCTTACCTCAAAAGAATAGTACTCCCGACTAAAATTTTGGATATAGTGCTGAAAGAAACTTGTACTGAATAGCAACTCTTAAAGTATCTAAATACTCACAAAATACGTTCGATAATATAGAGAAAAAGAGAGAGAGTGAAAGCTTATGTTTCTGGTGTGATTTTCAATTCTAACTAAGCACCCTATTTATAGGAAAATGTTAGAACGCCGAAGCAGACTTGACATGCTACCTTATGGCTTTACCTGCTACTATTCCCACCCACCACTTTTGAAATAAAATTTCAGCACATTTTTCACCAACCAAAGTGGGGCCCACCAATTCTAGAAATTTCCAAAATATTTTATTATTTAAACAATAATCAGAAACTTTAATAATTCATAATAAATAGCTCTTTTATCAGAAAAATATGAATTTTATGTCCATTCCATAGGAAATTAAATTTTCTACAACTTTGGAGCTTTAAGTTTTTCAAAATTTCAAACGAAAATTGCCCGAAATCCACATACAGACGATTTTTAATACCTCCATTCCGACAAAATACTGATAAAATACCTCAGCATTAATTCCTTCATTTATAATCACATAAAATAAATATTTTCCTATCCTTCAGTTATATCCACATAAAATAAATATTTCCTTATCATATAAATCAATAAATAATTATTCACAAAAAATATTATAGAATCACAATAATGACAACCAGGCCGTTCCTAGGAAAGAGGGGGCTTTCCGATAAGAATATTTTCTTACTGGTGCGCAATTAGGTGACCAAACCTCTCCTTGACAGAACTTTCTAGACATTGCCAATAATGCTATCTAATAATATTATTCAAATAATATGAATTATTGATATGATAATGGAAAATACTGTGCAGTGACAATTATTAAAATAATAATAATATAAAATATCAATGTAAAAATTATTGAATCAATAAAATAAAATATTAAACAATAATTACTGTAACAATTATTGAGTAGTGCCTTCTTACGTAAGAATCAATAATTCATAAATACTGTGTAATACCATGTGCTACTGTGCAATCACGCGTATTACTGTATTGTAACCACCGGTATTCCAACAGTGTCAACGGTAACGATTACGCCATTATTTATAAAAACTCAAACTTGTCGTTTTCTTTACCGACAGTTATTCTGTTATGGGGCCCACAAATGGCTGTGCTGTCGTACGAATATTCTCCGACAACAAGAATATTTCTTTACCAAACGAATATTCCCCGATAACAATGAATATTTTATAACCACTTGCTTATTTTGCAAAATTTATACATTTCACCCATAACCAAAGTATTATATCAAATTATCACCTTATTATTTCAAGATAATAAATAGAGGAAATTTAATTTTATTTATAATAAGTTGGGGTATTACAACCTCCCCTCCTTATGAAATTTCGTCCTCGAAATTGACATACGTACCTGGTGTTTCGAAAAAGGTGAGGGTACCTCGCTTTCATTTCTGATTCCAACTCCCAGGTTATTTCTTCAATAGCATGGTTCCTCCACAAAACCTTGACTTGTGGTATAACCTTTGTTCGTAGGACATACTCTTTCCTATCCAATATCTTGACAGGTACCTCCTCGTACATTAAATCTTCGGCTATCTCGTCTGGTTCTAACGTAATAATGTGGTTTGGATCTTTCACATATTTACGAAGCATAGATATGTGAAAAACTTTATGAACATGAGACATGCTTGGAGGTAATGCGAGTCTATAGGCTACATTTCCTATTCGGTCAAGAATCTAAAATGGACCAACAAATCGTGGATTGAGATTTCCTCTCTTCCCAAATCTTGTAACTCCCTTCCATGGAGCAATACGTAACAGTACATGATCTCCTATATTAAATTCCGCGTCCTTTCAATGAAGATCAGCATAACTCTTTTGTCGATCTTGTGAGGTCTTTATACGTTGTCGGATTATTTGAATCTTTTCTGTAGTCATGTTTACCAATTCCGGTCCCAACAAAGTTTCTTCACCCACCTCGTCCCAGCATACTGGAGAACAACACTTTCGTCCATACAATGCCTAGAATGGAGCCATGCCTATACTTGCTTGATAACTGTTGTTGTAGGAGAATTCCACCTGTGGCAAGTACTTATCCCAACTTCCTTTGAAATCTAGGACATAGAGTCTTAATAGATCTTTAAGGGTTTGAATAGTCCTTTCTGATTGCCCGTCCATTTGAGGATGGTATGCCGAACTGAATCATAAATCTGTGCCTATAGCTTTCTGCAAGCTAACCCAAAATCGTGAAGTGAATCTTGGGCCACGATCCGAAACTATGGATATTGGCATGCCATGCAATCTCACAATCTTATTTACGTACATACGAGCAAGAAGTTCAAGGGAATAAGTCTCACGTATAGGCAAGAAATGAGCAGACTTGGTTAATCTATCAACAATAACTCAAATCGTATCTATGCCTTGAGAAACTTTGGGAAGACCTGTAACGAAATCCATAGTAATGTGTTCCCACTTCCATTTCGAAATCTCAAGTGGTTGTAATGGACCCTTTGGCACTTGATGCTCTGCCTTTACATGTTGACAGGTTAAACACCTCGAGATAAACTCCGCGATCTCTCTCTTCATATTGCTCCACCAAAATGTATGTCGAAGATCGTGATACATTTTGGTACTCCCAGAACGGATTGCAAATGGTGTGTTGTGTGCCTCTATCATGATTCTATGCTTCAAGTAAGAATCATTAGGAACGCAAAGTCTGGAGTTGACTCAAAGTATTCCTTCTTCATCGATTCTTGCTTCCGGAATAGCACCTTCTTGCACTTTCTTCTTCATACGCATTAGTTCCATGTCTGTAGTTTGAGCAGCTTTAACTTTATCAATTAAAGTCGGTTCTACTCGAATATTTGCTATCTTCATGTGGGTACTTGGAGCCTTTAACTCTATCTCCATCCTTTGCAAGTCGTACAAAATGGGCCTTTGTGTTAACTACATTGCACTCGTACCCGCATATGATCTTCTACTCAATACGTCAGCTACAACGTTTGCTTTTTCAGGATGATATTGAATGCTATGGTCGTAATCCTTCAACAGCTTGAGCTAACGTTGTTGCCACATGTTGAGTTCCTTTTGGGTGAAGAAATATTTGAGGCTTTTATGATCCGTAAAAATCTCCACTTTCTCCCCATACAGATAGTGTCTCCAGATTTTTAACTCAAAAACGACTGCTGCCAACTCCAGATCATAAGTAGGATAATTTCTCTCATATTCTTTGAGTTGCTGCGAGGCATAGGCTATGACTTTCCCATGTTGCATGAGAACACATCCTAACCCTTTGCCTGAAGCATCGCTGTAGATAACAAATCCATTTGAACCATATGGTATTGTCAGAACAGGTGCCAAAATGAGTCTCCTCTTGAGCTCTTGAAAACTCTTCTCGCATTCCTCGCTCCATACGAATTTTGTATCTTTCCAAGTCAGTCGAGTTAACGGAGTAGCGATTCGAGAAAATTCTTCCACGAATCTCCGATAATAACCAGCTAAGCCCAAAAAGCTACGCATTTCGGTCACCGACTTCGATTGCTCCCAACTTTGTATTGCTTCAATGTGAGACCCCGAATTTTATGAAATAAAAGTATTCAATTTTTCTATTTTGGTGAATAGTTAAATTGATAAAAGTTTAAAGTTAAGGGTGACATTTGAAATTTTTTCAAAGTAAGTGGTGATGAAGTTTTGTTTTATTAGTATTATTAATGTAATAAAATAGAAATACTTTTTATATAAAATAGAATACTTTTATAAAGTTATTCATTTTATTAGGCTAATAGTAAAATCTTTTTATATAAAACAGAATACTTTTATAAAGTTATCTATTTTATTAAACAATAATTAGAATATATTATATTTTATTATGCATAGTATTTGCATAGTGTTTGTATAGTGCCTGCATAGTGTTTACATAGTAAAATCTTTTTATATAAAACAGAATAACTTTTATAAAGTTATTCGTTTTATTAGATTATAAATAAAATATATTATATTTTATTGTAAACCAATCTGGACCGTCCATTTAAAAGTAAATCAATCTGGACCGTTCATGGATTGGTTACTATTCAGTCCATTATCCTATAAATAGAAGCTCATTCCTTCATTATTTCTGATGAATTCACTGAAACTTTAGAGAGAGAAACTATAGAGAGAACTCTTCTTCTGTAATCTCGAGCGTATTTCTTTAGAGTTTAAGAAAGCTTTGAGCGTAGAAGATAGTATAAGTTTTCTTCAAGTATATTCCCGCCCTACCGGTCAGAATACTCTTCTTTCAAAGGTAAGGGATATTATTTGTTGTACTTGTAAGGGGTATTATTTTTTCATATTCATAAAGAGAACTTCTGTTATTCCATTCTTTATCATTCTGTTGGAATAACCTGTATACGCGGTCTACCCTATACTTGGTGATTTCTGTTGTTATTCCATTTGTTATTATTCTGTTGGAACATCCTGTCTGTGCGTTATACGCCGGACCTGGTTCCGTCTTTATTATTTTGTTTGAATATCCTGTCTGTGCGTTTTATGCCGGACCTGGTTCCGTCTTTATTATTCTGTTGGAATATCCTGTCTGTACGTTTTACGCCGGACCTGATTCCGTTATTTATTATTCTGTTAGAATAATCTGTCTATGCGAAGTACCGCATGCATGGTGATTTCTGTTGTTATTCCATTCTTTATTATTCTGTTGGAATATCCTGTCGGTGCGTATTACGCCTGACATGGTTCCGTTATTTATTATTCTATTAGAATAACCTGTCTATGCGAAGTATCGCATGCATGGTGATTTCTTTTGTTATTCCATATTTTATTATACTCAGTTGGCTAAAGTTTTAACTTCTATACTCCATGAAACTAGTGGAATATCCTTGATATTTGCGCTTCATCTAGTATCTTTTCATGAAAATATTCTTCTGAGCATTCTTGAATTTTACTCTACAAAGAAGTATCATGTTGACAATTTGGACGTTATTAGTTCCTGGATAATTTAATTCTTGAACTGGTTTTATTGAATTCTTATATCATTGTCATCATCATGTTTATATTTTGTTGAAAGTTATTTGTGGCCTGTAGTGCATAGATGGACTTGGTATGATTATGATCAGGGATTATTCGGTATAATCATGACCGTAATGTTACAAATGATGTGGAAAAAGTCCTCATTGACACGTAGTGCATTGATGGAAAGTTTTTGGTATGATTATGGCTATGGATTCTCTTCGGCCAAGGGAGCAAAGATGAATTGTTTTATGGCATAATCAGGACCGTTGATGAAAACACAATTATCTTTGGCCCGTAGTGCATGGATAATTCGTGGTCGTGACACTAAATAATATCCTTGGCCTATAGTACAGGGATGAATTGATGATGTGGATTAATTATTGAGCTGAGTCTCAGCAATGAAATATTAATTCATGGATGTGATAATAATGAATATCCTTGGCCGTAGTGCATGGATAATTCATGGATGTGATATCAACAAATATCATTGGTCGTAGTGCAGAGGTGATTCGATGATGTGGATTATTTATTAAGCTGAGTCTCAGCGATAAAATATTGATAATAAACTTTAAAATTTGTAGAAGATAATAGATATCATGCTCTACTTGACTCTTCTAAAATACAGTTGTATGTCTTTGGCCTGTAGTGCAAAGATGAATTGTTAATGAATATCTTTGGTCGTAGTGCAAAGATGAATTTATTAGTATGATTAAGAGCAGGGATTGTGATTTGGTATAACCATGATTTTTGATGTTTCAGGTGAAGATAGGTGATGAAAATTATCTTCATCCTGGGTGAAAAAAAAGGAATTCAGAATCACAATTATGATTATGAGTTATTCATATGATTGTGGACATGAATTGTTAATTGACGTTATAGGGATAAAACATTATTGGTGGACTTTTAACATGGAGAAGATAATAGACCTGATGGTCTATTTGACTCTTTTAATGGATTGCTCGTTCCACTGCAACTATGGTTGAAAAGTTTTATCATCTACCATATGTTCTAAATCTCTGATTTATTATTGACAAAAGCTATTGATAATTTAATAGTGCCGTATATGTGAATAGTGTCGTATACGTGAATAGTAACCCCGATACAAAAAGGTAGAAATTCCACAATCAAACTCATATCAATATTTTGACATAATGATATTGAAGAAAATAATATCATTTAAGAAGAAAATAACATCCCTTACCTCAAAAGAATAGTACTCCCAGCTGGAATTTTGGATATAGTGCTGAAAGAAACTTGTACTAAATAGCAACTCTCAAAGTATCTAAATACTCACAAAATACACTCGATAATATAGAGAAAGAGAGAGAGAGAAAACTTATGTTTCTGGTGTGATTTTCAATTCTAACTAAGCACCCTATTTATAGGAAAATGTTAGAACGCCGAAATAGACTTGACCTGCTACCTGATGGCTTTACCTACTACTATTCTCACCCACCACTTTTGAAATAAAATTTCAGCACATTTCTCACCAACCAAAGTGGGGCCCACCAATTCTAAAAATTTCCAAAATATTTTATTATTTAAACAATAATCAAAAACTTCAATAATTCATAATAAATATCCCTTTTATCAGAAAAATACGAATTTTATGTCCATTCCATAGGAAATTAAATTCTCTACAACTTTGTAGCTTTAAGTTTTTCAAAATTTCAAACGAAAAATGTCCGAAATTCACATACGAACGATTTTTAATACCTCCATTCTGACAAAATACTGATAAAATACCTCAACATTAATTCCTTCATTTATAATCACATAAAATAAATATTTTCTTATCCTTCAGTTATATCCACAAAAAATAAATATTTCCTTATCATATAAATTAATAAATAATTATTCACAAATAATATTACAAAATCACAATAATGACAACCAGGCCGTTCCTAGGAAAGAGGGGGCTTTCCGATAAGGATTTCTCCTTACCGGCGCACAATTACGTGACCAAACCTCTCCTTGACAGAACTTTCTAGACATTGTCAATAATGCTATCTAATAATATTATTCAAATAATATGAATTATTGATCTGATAATAGGAAATACTGTGCAGTGACAATAATTGAAATAACAATAATATAAAATATCAACGCATCAATTATTGAATCAATAAAATAAAATATTGAACAGTAATTATTGTAACAATTATTGAGTAGTGCCTTCTTATGTAAGAATCAATAATTCATAAATACTGTGTAATACCATGTGCTACTGTGCAACCATGCGTATTACTGTATTTTAACCATCAGGTATTCCAACAGTGTTAACGGTAACGATTACGCCGTTATTTATACAAACTCAAACTTGTCGTTTTCTTCATCCTACAGTTATTGCGTTATGGAGCCCACAAATGGCTGCACCGTTGTACGAATATTCCCCGACAACAAGAATATTCCACGACCAAACGAATATTCTCCGACAACAATGAATATTTTATAGCCACTTGCTTATTTTGTAAAATTTTCACATTTTACCCATAACCAAAGTATTATATCAAATTATCACCTTATTATTTCAAGATAATAAATAGAGAAAATTCAATTTTATTTATAATAAGTTGGGGTCTTACAGTAAAGGTGTTGCAAGCAATTCACCCAACAACTGTGCTAGAAATGATCCGGGCGACGACCACCTCACGTAAGCGTGCCGTGGAGTCTATCATTTGGTATCAAAGCTAAGTCTTTCTAGCGAGTTACTTATCTTTACTTTTCTATCGAAATATATATTGTAAAAAAAAGGAAAAAAAACAAAAAAAATCAGATTTTATTTTCCATTGTGCTAACCAAATTTGTAGCACACCATCAAATCATCAAATTCAAACCAAGAGTTCATACCGTTCCATCATCATCAATTCTAAAATGGAGCTATAAATTACAAATCTGAGGCATACGAGACAAGTACAAGGTAATCAATCGATGATTTTGTGGTATTTTGATAGTCACACCATCTATAATTTTGTTTCATGATAAGTAATTTTTGAATTGATTAGTAAAACCAAGAATTTTTCTAGGGGAATTCAAGAAGAACCTATTAGAGAGAATATATTGAGGTAAAAGGCTTAGTGGTGAGATTAATCGAGGGTAAAAGCCAATTTATTGAGAGTATACACGAGTGAACCATTGATTCGAGCGAAGCACATAAGGGAGTGGTGAGTAAACTATTTTCTACTAACCCTTATTTTGCAGGAAATATGTCTAACTCGAAGGATAAAGGAACTTATGAGGAACAACCCTCAACAACTGAATTGAAATTCCAGATGGAAGCTATGCATAAAGAATGGGATCGAAGATTGAGAAAGACTATGGAGCAAATGCAAGAAAATTTAGAGGAGATGAGGGTGTCTATGGCTGAGCTATCCCAAAACACTCATGGGATGCAAAATAAGACGAGGGCACAACAAACTGATGCAAGAAAGGAAGACCTTTATGGTAAGGATAGTAGAGCAGCGAAAGATCGTGAATCTAATTTCCTACATCAAAGACACGGAGGTGCTAGGGAAAGAGGAGGTCGGGACAGAGAAGATGACAATTTGGATAACATAAAGATGAAGATTCCAGCTTTCCAAGGCATGGGTGATCCTGAGGCTTATTTAGATTGGGTAACCAAAATGAAGCAGATCTTTGACTGTCATAATTATTCAGACCTTAAGAAAGTCAAACTGGCTATTACGGAGTTTTCTGGATATGCATTGATATGGCGGGATCAGTTGAAAGCTAATCGGAGAAGGTGTGAAGAGCGACCGATTTCAACTTGGGTGGAGATGAAAGCTATCATGAAAAAGAGGTTTGTACCAGCATATTATCAACGGGAGATCATTCGTAGTTTACAAACTCTTAAACAAGGAAGTCGGAGTGTGGATGAATATTATAGGGAGATGGAAATGTTGAAGGATCGGGCTAATGTGATTAAGGATAATAAAACAGCGATGGCTAGGTTCTCGGCAGGATTGAAGTGGGATATTGTAGACTTGGTTGAACAACAATATTATTTGGAGTTAGAAGAACTGGTACATATGGCTACTAAGATAGAGAAACAGTTCAAGAGGCGAGGAGGACAACGAGGACAATCTAATGCTAGTTCATCATAGAGACCTAATTTGGCAAAGTGAGAGGAAAAGACAGCTGCGATCAAACCAAAGGTGGAACCTAAGCAAGGACCGACTAGCCGAAATATACAAGGTAAAAATGAACAATCTTCTTTTGGGCGTAATCGGGATATTTTATGTTTTAAGTGTCAAGGAAGGGGGAATATTTTTAGCCAATGTCCAAATCAGAGGAAAATGTTATTGCTTGACTATGGAGATGTGGAGAGCGAGAGGGAAGAGAGCGACACTGATTCTATGCCACCATTAGAGGAGATAGGTGAGGATATGATACATGGAGAAATTCTTGTTATAAGAAGAGTACTTAGTACGCAGGTTAAGGAGGAAAGCAGTGAACAACCGGAAAATCTATTCCATACTCGATGTCTTGTGAATGGGAAAATCTGTTGTGTAGTCATAGATGGAGGCAGCTGTACAAATGTGGTAAGCACTACGATGGTGGAGAAATTGGGGTTACCTACTACCAAACATCCGCAGCCGTATCATTTGCAATGGCTCAATGATAATGCAGACATTAAAGTAACCAAACAGGTGTTAGTTCTATTTGCTATTGGGCGGTATATTAATAAGATATTGTGTGATGTGGTGCCTATGTAGGCAGGGCATATGTTATTGGGTAGACCATGGCAGTTTGATAGGAGGGTTCAACATGATGGGTTTTCCAATGTATATTCCTTTGTTTAAGACAAGAAGAAAATCTCTTTGCGTCCTTTGTCACCACAACAAGTACATGAGGATTGGATTCATTTACAGAAAGATCATGTACAAAGAAAAGAGAGTGAAGAAAATAAAAATCAAGAAGAATAAAAGAGAGAAAAAAAAGGAAGAGAGAAAAAAAAGAAAGGAAGAAAAAGATGAGAGAAAAACAAATATACTAGCAAAAAAGAGTGATGTGAGAAGAGCTTTAATTTCTAAACAACTTATGATTTTACTTCGGTATAAAGAGACGCTTTTGAATACTAACGCTAATGAATCTTTGCCTAGTGTTGTTTCCTCTCTTTTACAGGAATTCAAAGATGTATTTCCAGAGGAACTTCCTCATGGACTACCACCTATTCGGGGAATTGAGCATCAAATTGATTTTGTTCCCAATGCAACCATTCCAAACTGTCCGGCTTATCGGAGTAGTCCCGAGGAGACGAAGGAGTTACAAAGGCAAGTTGACGAGCTGATGGGGAAAAGATCCGTGAGAGAAAGTATGAGCCCGTGTGCAATTCTGGTGATTCTAGTGCCGAAAAGGATGGAAAATAGAGGATATACATCGATCATCGAGCGGTAAATAACATTACAGTAAAATATCGACATCCCATTCCTCATTTAGATGACATATTAGATGAATTACACAGGTCTTGCATATTTTCAAAAATTAATTTAAAAAGTGATTATCATCAAATTAGAATGCTAGAGGGTGATGAATGGAAAATAACGTTTAAAACTAAATATGGTCTTTATGAGTGGTTAGTGTGACCCCCCCAAAATAGGTATATATCACCCATCTTGAGTTGCCAAGTACATGGTACAAAAATATAAATACAACTTAATAATACAACTGTCGTGTAAAATACGACAAAACATAAACTGAGAGTTTTAATAAGAATATTGTCATCTAGACAATATCCACACTCAATGGAGTCCTCATTACATTTATTATTACACTATTTAATACAATAGTGAGGACAACTAATGCTATCATATGGACCGTCACTCTATTCCCCGACTTGTCCCAGCTATATTCTCATTTCCTGAAGAGAGTAGTGAAAGAAAAGGGTGAGCTCAACTAGCCCAGTAATAAATATCGTGACTAAGATAATGCAGAATAAATTATCATTAGTCTTCAATAATGTTATACTGATAAAATATAATAGACATCAAGTTTAACTGTAGCGAAACAAGCAATCCATTAGAAGAGTCAAGTAGAGAATAAAATCTACTATCTACTATCATTTAAAATGTTTTCATCAATTTTTATCGCTGAGACTCAGCTCAACAAATAAACCACATCATCGAGTCATCCCTGCACTACGGGCCAAAGATATTCATTAAATCATCCATGGTCATGACTATACTGAATAATCCCTGGTCATAATCATACCAAAAACTGTCCATCAATGCACTACAAGCTACTGAGGACTTTTACCACCTCATTTATAACATTATAGGTCATGTTTATACTGAATGATCCCTGGTCATAATCATACAAAGTCCATCTATGCACGTAAGCCAAAGATGAATTTTATCACAATATAAGCATGAGGATGATGACAATGACATAATAATTCAATAAAACAAGTTCAAGAATAAATTTTAAAGATTTATAAGTTAATTTATCCTGAACTCAATAATGTCCAAATTGTCAACATGATACTTCTTTGTGGAGTAAAAATTCAAGAATGTTCAGAAGAATATTTTCATTAAAAGATACTGGATGAAGTGCAAATATCAAGGATATTCCACTAATTTTATGGAGTATAGAAATCAAAGCTTTAACCAACTGAGTATAAGAGAATATATGAAACTGCAAATGGATTTTCGTCCGCCACGCGGTACTCCACTTAGACAGATCATTTCCATAATTTAATAAGGAATGAATACAAAGGTTCATTCACCATGCATGTGATAATCCACATAGATAGGTTATTCCAACAGAATGATAAAGAATGGAATAATAGAAAAAATCACCATGCATGTGATAGATCGCACAGACAGGTTATTCCAACAGAATAATAAAGAATAGGAACCAGGTCATGCATAAACGCACTAACAGGATATTCCAACAGAATAATAAATAATGGAACCAGGTCCGGCGCAAACGTATAGACAGGATATTTCGACAGAATAATAAATGATGGAACCAGGTCCGGCGTAAACGCAGAGACAGGATATTCCAACAGAATAATAAAGAACGGAATAATAGAAGAATTTCACCATGTATGCGGTACTTCGCATAAACAGGTTATTCCAACATAATAATGAAGAATGGAATAACAGAAGAATTTCACCATGTATGCGGTACTTCGAATAAATAGGTTATTCCAACAGAATAATAATGGATGGAATAACAATAGCTCTTTTCATGAACACGAAAGAAATAATACCCCTTACCTCAGAAGAAACTGGATACTGGAATAGTGACGTAGCAGGCTTCTCTTCTTCTTTCTCTCTATAGATTTTCTCTCTATAGCTTCTCTCTATAATTTCTCTCTATAATAATTGCTCTATAGCTTTAGTGAATTGGTGAGAAATGAAGGAAGAATGAGCTTCTATTTATAGAAAAATATAATTTTGATAATTGCACGTTTTGGGGTTCAAAAAATTACAGTACAATACCTCCAACTTTTCTTTCATTTTTAATTTAGTCCTGCAAGTATTATCAAACTTGCACCACCTCCCCTAATAGTAAATAATGTGAATCAATAGTTCAATCATGTGAATCAATAGTTATAATCATGTGAAAATATAAATTACGGTATAGTACCTCCATCTATACCTCCAATCTTTAATTTAATCATGCAAGTATTATCAATCTTGCACCAACTCCCCTAATAGTATAAGAATGTGATTCAATAGTACACACATGTGAACAAATAGTTATATAAGCATGTGAATTAGTAGCAATTAATTGCTCATTTATCCGATAAATTCCCTGATTTATCAATATAACCCCCAGACATCAATTATCATCGAAATAGATGTCGATTACTACTAACACTAATAATCCCAACACAATGGAACTATCAAATTCATCTTTAATCAACACGAACTTATTCATCATTAATATTATAACTCATAATATTTAACAACCAGGTCGTTCCCAGGAAAGAGGGGGCTTTCCAATAAGGATTTTTCCCTATTGGCGCGCAATTAGGTGACCTAAACCTCTCATTGGCAGAACTTCTAGACATTGTAAATATTGTAATTTAATAATATGAATAACTTTGTCGTCTCTATTATTGATTTAATAATATATCATATAATGTAGATGATACTGTGACAATTATCGAATCAATAATATGAGAGATATGATGCAACAATAACTGTAGCAATAATTGAGTATAACTAAGTGACTTCTCACGTAAGCATCAATAACCAATACCGTGTGCTACTATGCAACCACGCGTATTACTGTACTTTTACTACCGGGTAGTTCAATAGTTTTAACGGTAACACTTCCGTCGCTATTTTTATAACAAGATAATTCTGTCATTTTCTTACTACGACAATACTTTCGTTGTGGGGTCCACCAATGATTGTGCTGTCGTACGAATATTCCCTGTTAAAACGAATATTCCCCAACCAATCAAATATTATATAATCACTTGTTTACTTTCCAAAATTTATAAATATTACCCACAACTATAACATTATATCATATCTACACCATAATATTAAAAAATATATTTCGAGAGAAATTAATCTTTATTCATAAAAGTTGGGGTCTTACAACCTCCCCTTCTTATGAAATTTCATCCTCAAAATTAGGGTGCGTACCTGGTATATCGAAGAGGTGATGATATCTTGACTTCATCTCAGATTCTAACTCCCAGGTCATTTCTTCCACATCGTGGTTTCTCCACAAAACTTTGACTTGAAGTATAACATTGGAGCGTAGAATATGATCCTTCTTATCCAAGATTTTAACAGGTAACTCTTCATATGTTAAATCTTCCTCTATCTCGTCTGGTTCTAATTCAATAATGTGGTTTGGGTCTTTCACATATTTACGTAACATAGATATGTGGAAAACGTTATGAACACGAGACATACTTGGCGGTAAGGCGAGTTTATATGCCACAGTTCCTACTCGTTCGAAGATTATAAATGGGCCAATGAATCAAGGATTGAGTTTTTCGCTCTTTCCAAATCTTGTAACTCCTTTCCATGGAGCAACACATAACAACACATGATCTCCAATATTGAATTCCACGTCCTTTCGATGAAGATCAGTATAACTCTTTTGTCGATCTTGTGAGGTTTTTATACGTTGTCGGATTGTTTGAATCTTTTTCGTAGTCATACGTACAAAATTTGGTCCCAACAACGTTGCTTCACCCACCTCATCCCAACATACTGGAGAACGACACTTTCTTTCATACAACGCCTCAAATGGAGCCATGCCAATACTTACTTGATAACTATTGTTGTAGAAAAACTCCACCAATGGTAAGAACTTATCCCAACTTCCCTTGAAGTCAAGGACACATAGTCTTAATATATCCTCAAGAGTTTGAATAGTCCTCTCTGATTTTCCGTCCGTTTGAGGATGATACATAGAACTAAATCGTAAATCCATGCCCATAGCTTTTTGTAAACTAACCCAAAATCTTGAAGTGAATCTTGGGTCTCGATCAGAAACTATGGATACTGGCATATCATGCAGTTTTACAATCTCGTTTATGTACATACTAGCAAGACATTCAAGTGTATAAGTTTCTCGTATCGGTAAGAAATGAGCAGACTTGGTCAATCTATCAACAATGACCCAAATCGCATCTATGCCTTGAGAAACCTTGGGAAGACCAGTAACGAAATCCATGGTAATGTGCTCCCACTTCCATTCTGGAATTTCATGTGGTTGTAATGGACCGTTTGGCACTTGATACTCTGCCTTGACTCGTTGATAAGTTAGACACCATGAGATAAACAACGCTATCTCTCTCTTCATATTGCACCACCAAAATGTAATGTCGAAGATCACGATACATTTTGGTACTCCCAGGATGGATTGCAAATGGTGTGTTGTGCACCTCCATCACGATTTTATACTTCAAATCAGAATCGTTATGAACACAAAGTCTGGAGTTGACTCGAAGTATTCCTTCTTCATCGATTCTTGTTTCCGGAATAGCACCTTCTTGTACTTTTTTCCTCATTGTATCAGCTCCAGGTCTGTAGCTTGAGCAACTTTAACTTTATCGATTAAAGTTGGTTCCGCTCGTATATTCGCCATCATCACATAGGTCCATGGAGTCTTTAACTCTATTTCCAACCTTTCCAAGTCATATATAATGGGCCTTTGCGTTGATAATAATGCACTCGTGCTTGCATATGATCTTCTACTCAATGCGTCAGCTACTACGTTCGCTTTTCCAAGATGGTATTGGATGGTATGATCATAATCTTTCAACAACTCAAGCCATCGTCATTCCCGCATATTGAGTTCCTTTTGAGTGAAGAAATATTTGAGGCTTTTATGATCTGTATAGATCTCCACCTTCTCTCCATACAGGTAATCCCTCCAAATCTTAAGTGCGAAGACAACAGCTACCAACTCTAGATCATGAGTAGGATAATTCTTCTCATATTCTTTAAGATGTCATGAGGCATAGGCTATGACTTTCTCATGTTGCATGAGAACACATCCTAACCCTTTGCCTGAAGTATCACTGTAATTGACAAATCCCTCCGCGCCAGATGGTATTATCAGAACAGGTGCTGAAAGAGTCTCCTCTTGAGTTCTTGAAAACTCTTCTCACATTCATCTCTCCAACCAAATTTTGTATCTTTTCGAGTCAGCTGTGTTAATGGAGTAGTAATTCAAGAAAACCCTTCTATAAATCTCCGATAATAACCAGCTAAGCCGAGAAAGCTACGTATTTCAGTTACTGACTTAGGTTGCTCCCAACTTTGAATTGCTTCAATCTTTGCCTGGTCAACATATTTTCCATGATTTGATATTACGTGCCCAAGGAATGCTACTTTCTCAAGCCAGAACTCACATTTCTTTAACTTGGCATATAACTTGTTTTCACAAAGCTTTTGAAGTATCAGCCTCAAGTGTTGCTCATGGTCTTCATGGGTTTTGGAATAAATGAGGATGTCATCAATAAAGACGACCACAAAGTGATCTAAATATTCCTTGAATACTCAGTTCATCATATCCATGAAGGCAGCAGGAGCATTAGTCAATCCAAAAGATATGACTAGGAATTCATAATGCCCGTACAGAGTTCTGAAAGCAGTCTTTGGAATGTCATCAATTTTAATCATCAACTGATGATATCCAGAACGAAGATCGATCTTTGAAAATAATTTGGCGCCTTATAATTGGTCAAATAGATCATCAATACAACGTAACGGGTACCTATTTTTGATGGTGACATGATTTAACTCCCGATAATCAATACAAAGTCGCATACTTCCATCTTTTTTCTTCACGAATAGACAGGAGCACCCTAAGGAGACGTACTAGGGCAAATGAAACCGATGTCTAATAATTCCTGTAGTTGGGTTTTTAACTCCTGAAGTTCAATAGGAGCCATTCGATATGGGGTTTTGGAAATGGGATTTGTACCGATTTCAAGGTCGATATAAAATTCAATTTCACGCTCTGGGGGTAGGCCAGGAAGTTCTTCAGGGAATACGTCAGAAAATTTATTATCAATAGAAATATCATTCAAATCTGACGTATTTTTATTTAAATCCGTGACATGGACTAAGAAAGCTTGACATCCATTTTTCAATAAACGAATAACTTTATGGCTTGATATGACAGTGATTTATTTTAGTGGTTTGGCTGCTTGAATTAGTATAATAGGTTTGTTAGGAATATGAAAGCTAACAGCCTTACGAAACAATTGATTTTAGCATGATGAGTAGTTAACCGATCAATCCCTAAAGTCACATCAAATGCAAGTATTTTCAAAGAAATAAGATTGACAGGTAACGTGCGGTTATCGATTTGAATCAAACAAGACTTATAAACAGTGGATGTAATGAAGGTTTCTCCCAATGGAGTTTTAACAGATAAGTTAAAGTCTAATTTCTCTGGAGTCAAATTTAAACGTTGAACGCAAGTAGCAGGAATGAAAGAATGGGTAGAACCAGTAGTCAAATAAAGTATAAACTTCGCTAGAGTTTATGATTAGCTTACCCGTGATCACCTCGTTCGGATTCCTCGCTTTTTAGGAGGTTACGACAAACACTGTCCCTTAAACTATCGATTTTGTCTTGTCTGGGACCCCCTTTGATGCCTCCATCCCAGCTAAACTTGACTTTGGTGCATGACAAAATCGGGCTAGGTGGCCTTCTTTTCCATAATTATAACAAGCTTTGGACTGCATCGTGCAGTTTGGACTTATGTGTCCTTCCCCTCCATATTTGTAACATACGACCAACGGTCATTCTCCTTCCTTAACAGCGAGTGCTGGTGCTGACGTCTTTTCATCTTTGCTGAACCTTCTCTTCTTGAACTTTCCACTCCTATTGTCTTGGCCATGATTACCACCGAAGTGGTTATCATTTCTGGCAGGTTGATTCCCTCCGCATTTGTTGTCACCGCTTCGATGACTGCTACCACTGGTATTATCAAATTATCGGCTGCTCTCTCTTGGTTGGGTTGACTCATTATCATGCTCCAATAACTGAGCCCTATTCACAACATCTGAATACAAACACAGTTTATGAGAGATAAGGTATTGACGTATCTCGAGTTTCAAACCTCTTAAAAACATCCGCGTCATTTTCTCCTCATTACTGTAGCATCCCCAAATCCGGGTCCCAAATCACCGCAGATCTGGTATACTATTTCTATAACTAATTACGGAAGATATAAACATAAATTGTTTATACATTAAACTTTACACACATTTCCCCAAAATCGAGTAACCTTAACTTAAATACAATTCATAAGCTTTCTATCACATAACAATATTTATCAAAATATACTATTACAAAATAGCCGCACATTTTATCCCAAGCTGAACTTGGTATTATCTTTTCCTGTATCCGAACGCATTCGCCTTATCTGCAATGTTTTATCATGATATAGCAAGGGTGAGCATGAAAGTTGCCCAGCAAGTTTAAATACAATAATATAACGATATATCATGATTGAAGAGTATGAATAATAAGCTGGCTATAATTCATCAATATAGTTGAGAATTATCACGAACAAACTTTTGACTGAACAAGTTTTAAACATGAACAAACATTTCTGAACCAAATGGTAATGAAGGTGATCAGCCTTTCATACCTGACTTATACATGCAAAATGTACAGAGTACAATTTTTCATGGCAATCAGCAATGATTAACCATAAGCTTGAATAAAACACTCTTAGTAGAGTTAAGTAAAAAGAAACTTGCCTGAACCGTTGATTACCGCAACGCAATTTATAACGCTTTACCCGAAGACCTAATATTAGTAATATAGATCTCCAATATTAGAATAATATCATCACAATATAATACTGTTATATTTATATCCACAGAATAAGCTAAACACATAGCACATAATCCTATCAATCTATAATACACATAAGACTTAGCATCAAATTAGACTATTAAGTTTGAGTTGATACCGACACAATTTTATCATCCCGACGGTCTAGTCGGACAAATATCGAGTTTAAGTTCAATTAAACTCTTCCTAAGCGCTTAATCATGCCATAGAGTCACATTTATATGATTTAACACTCGCTTTTTCATTTCATAAATATTCATTAACATCTTATAAGTCAAATACTAATCTAGCAACCTGGATTCTAAATCAAGCAACTAAATTACCAACTCAGCAACCTGGATTCCAAATCCAGCAACCTGAATTCCAAATCCAGCAATCTAAACTGCAATCCAGCAAACTGGATTTAACATATTTTCAATTTCAGTAAACTATTTCTCAATCCAGCAAACTGGAATCACAAATTATATAATCCAGCATGCTGTATTCTTAATTTGTATCACGAAAATACCAAATCATTTTATTATTTTTCTATCCTTAGTCCAAATATATATACACATATTTCATCCACAAAATTATTTTTCCATAATTTTCCAACTTCCTTTGATATTTTTCAAAAATTAATTCTAGTGCGTAGCTTAAGAAATTAGCTACCTCGTGCTTAACTCCAAACATTCCCATCTCTTGGGATAACCTTATATATGTTAACGTGATGCTCCATTTTAAATTTCGTGGCAATCGGAGTTGTAGAACTCCGTTTATAGCGATTTCCGTCAGAAAATCACAAAAATTGTAATGGTCATAACTTGGTCGTTTTAACTCCGAATTAGCTCATTTTTGGACACGAGCTACATAATACCATATATTTTCATTTTGCAAAAGGCCGGAATTTATTTCACAATTTAAGTTGCCAAAACAGCCCCTGGACAGATCTGGATAGAAACTTTTTGCCATGTTACAGTTTTGGAGTCCTTTACTAAATCTTAAATATAATGAGATCTGTAATTCCTATTAACGATCCGTCAATTTTGTTGGATTCGTATCTTTTCAATCTTCATTTTTCATCTATCACAATCCATATTTGGACATGTTAAGCTCCTGGAAATTAGCCCGGAAGTGGCTGTTACAAACTGTCATTCTAACAGTTTTTATTACCTTTGTGTAGTTTGGGAGAAATTCCATAACTTGTTCAATATTCAACCTAATTGAGTAATTAGAAAGGGGTTTTATCCTTATCACATATATTTAGCTCCACAAATTGACCACACTCAAAGATTCAAAGTATAATGAGAGATAAGGTCATTTCCATATCATGCTTGGTTTTTCCAAAAATTTTGTTTTTGCAGTTTTGATTATGCTTCTTCTGAACGTCATAACTACTTCATCAGGAGTCGAAATTAGTCCGTTCCAAAGTCTATGGAAAGCTTATACAGTGTACTACAACATATCACAAGTCCAAAATTTTTAGAGCACCCTAACAAATCCGGAATTTTCTGTTTAGGGCAGCAATCCACTAGATTATTCCTTGAAAAACTGTTTTGGTTCTTCTTCTTCGTTCAAGCTCATCAACCTTAAAAATGGAAAGATCTACCCATAAAATATCATATATTATGTAGACCTACCCTCATATGACTCAAAATCATAAGTTCAACACTTGGTCAACCATAACAAAACATAAATCACAAATATCCATCATAGATTTCAAAAATCAAAAGCTAGATCATACTTTCTAGTTTTTAAACTTTTCGAAGAAATTCTATTTTTCAATTCCTTTTGATTTCAACCAAATCAACACTCAATAAGGTTATATCTAAACATGAAACACTCATTAACACATAGATATAAGGTTTTTGAGTTTAGAACTAGATATTCAAGGTTTGATATACAACCATCAAAAACTTACATAAACAAAAGGTTTATACCTTTGCTTCTCCTTCTTCATCTTCTCCATAGCTTGATCATGGAACTTGGATGTCTCACCTAAACCTCTCCTTCTCTTCTCCATGAGACTGCCGAAAATGGCCCTCTTCTCTCACACTCTCTCTCTCTCTCTCTCTCTTTTGTTCATGAAGAATACAAAAAGAAAGAAAGATGAAAGAGAAAAATAAGCTAGAGTTTTATTAGATGTGGATTATCTATACCCACTCTCCTTTTCCTCTTGTGATATCCGGCTATATGGCCTCTCCATTGCTCACATAAATTCTATCACTCTCTTAATTACCAAGAGATTACTTACCAACTTGAACAAAGATGTTGGCTAAATCACAAGATGACACATAAGAGGAGTTAGTAGATAAATCTTGCCCAATCTACCCAATCTTTTTATCTAATCTTGCCATGTGTCCCATAAAATCATCCAATATTTCTTAGATTGCTTGACATCTTGGTAAAATAAGGTGGCTTGTAAATTATACTGACACATGTGAGGAGTTAGTGGGAGTTGGTGGAGAGTTGGTAACCAACTTTAGACAAATAAGAGACCAAAATAAATCTTAGTCACATGCTCAATCTCTCCTCTTTTTTTCCTTCTCTCTCCACCGGCCATGTAAATCAATCATAGTCCAACACTTTTAATAATATCAAATGTCCATCATGCCTTTCCTTCAATTGGGCTCTAAGTTTGGGCCACCCTTAAATCTTTTGGGCTTATCAATAAGAATATTTGAGCCACTCAATTAATGTATTGCTTGGGCCTCTAACCAATTTTATTGGCCAACACTTGGGCTATAAAATATACATAGTACAATACCTTAAATTCTTATCCAACCCAAATCATTTAATTAGGGTTTTCATTTCCTCAATTATAACACAAACCTTTACTCATACACACTTATTTCCTTAACCCAATTAGACTTGCTATAATTAGGTTATCAAATTAATTAATCGAGATATATAAAATAAATCTCTTAGAATTAGTATATAATTAAATACTATTATTCCCGCAACTCATAACCCTTAAGTTATTCAATCATTCATTCCTAATATATAATTAAGTTGCCTTAGCTTCTCTTATTTAAAATTGCAATTACTGACGAATCCCTATCCGGACTTAGGGTTAGGGTTTCTAATAGTTCGTTAGATTTTACTAACTTAATCAACACATGATTAATATAACTTTAGGATTTGCTAAAGTTATAACTTATCTGATCAATCCTTGATCTTAAATCTTTACGATTCACATATGTAATCAAATATACCGACTAGTATTCACTTTGATACTTATCCTTTCTATTCCCAAATTAGGGCTTCAATATCCGAATTAGGGTTTCAGACTCCCGAAATTGAAACTAGGGTTTCCAAAACCGATTTCTAGGGTTTCTTATCAGACGTAAGGGTTTTCTAACTGAACGTTGGCGTTCTTAATATAAACTTAGGGTTTGACATATATAATTAATCTAGTCAACCCTTAACCCTTAACCACATTCTGTACACATACATAACGATTTTCACAGAACTTAATCACATAAATCCTTAATCTTGAATAATTCACCTAAATCCTTCACAGAATTTTGAAATCCTCAAAATTCCATCCTAATAACATCAAATGCATAAACTTATTTTCTGTCTAGGTCTATTATTTGACCTTAAATCAATAATTTAAGATTTTAATAAATTGTCCAAATTCTCGGGTTGTCACATTCACTCCTCCTTATAAGAATTTCGTCCCCGAAATTCACCTTACACCTTACACCTTACACCTTGAACTTTACACCATTTATACTGAGCGATCACACAAGATATTGAACTTATTTTCTTGGGTATCTATCAAAGATGCTCAAATTTCTCGGGTATCTATCAAAGATACTCAAACTTCTCGGGTATCTATCAAAGATACTCAAACTTCTCGGGTATCTATCAAAGATTTACTTTGATACATACGCAAATTTCTCGGGTATCTATCAAAGATACTCAAAACACGCGCAAAGGTCAAATTCACACTAAGTATTCCTGTATTTACAACTCCATCACATTTTTATCATCTCTGCACCAGGGTTACATGGTACATGAGTGATAATTAAAAATAAATTTTGATATTTTAAATCATTTGCTTAAACTTTATATCTATTCCTATTATCCTTAACACTTCATTCACACACAACTATACCCAGTTCATAAAACCACACTTATGAGTTCATAGCCAGACCACAATTATATGAGTTTAAGAACTTTCCTAGACAGACCATTGGCGTCCATTCGCTGAGGGGTTCATATACATTTCATATAACTATGAGTCAAGAATGTCACATAAGTATGAGTTCTAAGAACTCGTACTTAACCTTATATCCTCTTCCTATGACTTATCTATCTGTTATACACATGAGAAAGGAATCACCCTCTTAACACGTATATAGCAAATAGCGCGACACAAACATTTCAATGATTATCAATGCCAGAAACTAAGTGGTTGTCAAACCAAACTCGGCCACTAATCAATATAGGAAGCTAAGTGAAAAATTCCCCGCCCATACAAAGAATTGGTCAACCTAACCACTACATCGACCAGGAAGCTAAGTGATTCTAAAACCAAGTACAAATTCACCGCCCATACAAGGAATCATACAACTCAGCTGCCGACATAAGTCCTCATTGAAATCCCCACCTAATCTTAACACCTTTTTTTTCAATACGAATTCAATTCGTATTCATAATCCATAACTCTTTCATGAGTTTTCATAGTACAATTTCATAGTACAACTGATACACAGCATCTTGCTGTAAACTTTTCAATCACCAGATTGATTCTTTCTGGCTATCATAACCTTATCAGATCACGGGGTGATCTTATCGTATATATTACAATTCAATTCCATGCACTATGATCGTTTTGTTTTACGATCTTCTATCCCTGCACTTTCAGTCTTTTAGACTCGATCTATTCACCATTACTGTTCAACTTTATTATCAGAGTTAGGGAACTCTGTGTCTTTACACTCGCCAAGATTCATCTTTGAATCTTACCGATACACTAACTCGATTTGAGTTAATACTTAATCCTAATCACTGCGGTTATTGGTCTCAGGTATTACTACCTAAGCTTCATAACCAACAACTCTAATACCAACTGTAGCATCCCCAAATCCGGGTCCCAAATCACCGCAGATCCGGTATACTATTTCTATAACTAATTGCGGAAGATATAAACATAAATTGTTTATACATTAAACTTTACACACATTTTCCCAAAATCGAGTAACCTTAACTTAAATACAATTCATAAACTTTCTATCACATAACAATATTTATCAAAATATATTATTACAAAATAGCCGCACATTTTATCCTAAGCTGAACTTGGTATTATCTTTTCCTGTATCCGAACGCATTCGCCTTATCTGCAATGTTTTATCATGATATAGCAAGGGTGAGCATGAAAGTTGCCCAACAAGTTTAAATACAATAATATAACGATATATCATGATTGAAGAGTATGAATAATAAACTGGCTATAATTCATCAATATAGTTGAGAATTATCACGAACAAACTTTTGACTGAACAAGTTTTAAACATGAACAAACATTTCTAAACCAACTGGTAATGAAGGTGATCAGCCTTTCATACCTGACTTATACATGCAAAATGTACAGAGTACAATTTTTCATGGCAATCAACAATGATTAACCATAAGCTTGAATAAAACACTCTTAGTAGAGTTAAGTAAAAAGAAACTTGCCTGAACCGTTGATTACCGCAACACAATTTATAACGTTTTACCCGAAGACCTAATATTAGTAATATAGATCTCCAATATTAGAATAATATCATCACAGTATAATACTGTTATATTTATATCCATAGAATAAGCTAAACACATAGCACATAATCCTATCAGTCTATAATACACGTAAGACTTAGCATCAAATTAGACTATTAAGTTTGAGTTGATACCGACACAATTTTATCATCCCGACGGTCTAGTCGGACAAATATCGAGTTTAAGTTCAATTAAACTCTTCCTAAGCGCTTAATCATGCCATAGAGTCACATTTATATGATTTAACACTCACTTTTTCATTTCATAAATATTCATTAACATCTTATAAGTCAAATACTAATCTAGCAACCTGGATTCTAAATCAAGCAACTAAATTACCAACTCAGCAACCTGGATTCCAAATCCAGCAACCTGAATTCCAAATCCAGCAATCTAAACTGCAATCCAGCAAACTGGATTTAACATATTTTCAATTTCAGTAAACTATTTCTCAATCCAGCAAACTGGAATCACAAATTATATAATCCAGCATGCTGTATTCTTAATTTGTATCACGAAAATACCAAATCATTTTATTATTTTTCTATCCTTAGTCCAAACATATATACACATATTTCATCCACAAAATTATTTTTCCATAATTTTCCAACTTCCTTTGATATTTTTCAAAAATTAATTCTAGTGCGTAGCTTAAGAAATTAGCTACCTTGTGCTTAACTCCAAACATTCCCATCTCTTGGGATAACCTTATATATGTTAACGTGATGCTCCATTTTTAATTTCGTGGCAATCGGAGTTGTAGAACTCCGTTTATAGCGATTTCCGTCGGAAAATCACAAAAATTGTAATGGTCATAACTTGGTCGTTTTAACTCAGAATTAGCTCATTTTTGGACACGAGATACATAATACCATATATTTTCATTTTACAAAAGGCCGGAATTTATTTCACACTTTAAGTTGCCAAAACAACCCCTGGACAGATCTGAATAGAAACTTTTTGCCCTGTTACAGTTTTGGAGTCCTTTACTAAATCTTAAATATAATGAGATCTGTAATTCCTATTAACGATCCGTCAATTTTGTTGGATTCGTATCTTTTCGATCTTCAATTTTCATCTATCCCAATCCATATTTGGACATGTTAAGTTCCCGGAAATTAGCCCGGAAGTGGCTGTTACAAACTGTCATTCTAACAGTTTTTATTACCTTTGTGTAGTTTGGGAGAAATCCCATAACTTGTTCAATATTCAACCTAATTGAGTAATTCGAAAGGGGTTTTATCCTTAACACATATATTTAGCTCCACAAATTGACCACACTCAAAGATTCAAAGTATAATGAGAGATAAGGTCATTTCCATATCATGCTTGGTATTTCCAAAAATTTTGTTTTTGCAGTTTTGATTATGCTTCTTCCGAACGTCATAACTACTTCATCCGGAGTCGAAATTAGTCCGTTCGAGAGTCTATGGAAAGCTTATACAGTGTACTACAACATATCACAAGTCAAAAATTTTTAGAGCACCCTAAGAAATCCGGAATTTTCTATTTAGGGCAGCAGTCCACTAGATTATTCTTTGAAAAACTGTTTTGGTTCTTCTTCGTTCAAGCTCATCAACCTTAAAAATGGAAAGATCTAACCATAAAATATCATATATTATGTAGACCTGCCCTCATATGAATCAAAATCATAAGTTCAACACTTGGTCAACCATAACAAAACATAAATCACAAATATCCATCATAGATTTCAAAAATCAAAAGCTAGATTATACTTTCTAGTTTTTAAACTTTTCCGGAGAAATTCTATTTTTCAATTCCTTTTGATTTCAACCAAATCAACACTCAATAAGGTTATATCTAAACATGAAACACTCATTAACACATAGATCTAAGGTTTTTGAGTTTAGAACTAGATATTCAAGGTTTGATATACAACCATCAAAAACTTACATAAACAAAAGGTTTATACCTTTGCTTCTCCTTCTTCATCTTCTCCATAGCTTGATCATGGAGCTTGGATGTCTCACCTAAAACTCTCCTTCTCTTCTCCATGAGACTGCTGAAAATGGCCCTCTTCTCACACACACACACACACACACACACACACACACACACACTCTCTCTCTCTCTCTTTTGTTCATGAAGAATACAAAAAGAAAGAAAGATGAAAGAGAAAAATAAGCTAGAGTTTTATTAGATGTGGATTATCTATACCCACTCTCCTTTTCCTCTTGTGATATCCGGCTATGTGGCCTCTCCATTGCTCACATATATTCTCTCACTCTCTTAATTACCAAGAGATTACTTACCAACTTGAACAAAGATGTTGGCTAAATCACAAGATGACACATAAGAGGAGTTAGTAGATAAATCTTGCCCAATCTACCCAATCTTTTTATCTAATCTTACCATGTGTCCCATAAAATCATCCAATATTTCTTAGATTGCTTGAAATCTTGGTAAAATAAGGTGGCTTGTAAATTATAGTGACACATGTGAGGAGTTAGTGAGAGTTGGTGGAGAGTTGGTAACCAACTTTAGACAAATAAGAGACCAAAATAAATCTTAGTCACATGCTCAATCTCTCCTCCTTTTTTCCTTCTCTCTCCACCGACCATGTAAATCAATCATAGTCCAACACTTTTAATAATATCAAATGTCCATCATGCCATTCCTTCAATTGGGCTCTAAGTTTGGGCCACCCTTAAATCTTTTGGGCTTATCAATAAGAATATTTGAGCCACTCAATTAATGTATTGCTTGGGCCTCTAACCAATTTTATTGGCCAACACTTGGGCTATAAAATATACATAGTACAATACCTTAAATTCTTATCCAACCCAAATCATTTAATTAGGGTTTTCATTTCCTCAATTATAACACAAATCTTTACTCATACACACTTATTTTCTTAACCCAATTAGACTTACTATAATTAGGTTATCAAATTAATTAATCGAGATATATAAAATAAATCTCTTAGAATTAGTATATAATTAAATACTATTATTCCCGCAACTCATAACCCTTAAGTTATTCAATCATTCATTCCTAATATATAATTAAGTTGCCTTAGCTTCTCTTATTTAAAATTGCAATTACTGACGAATCCCTATCCGGACTTAGGGTTAGGGTTTCTAATAGTTCGTTAGATTTTACTAACTTAATCAACACATGATTAATATAACTTTAGGATTTGCTAAAGTTATAACTTATCTGATCAATCCTTGATCTTAAATCTTTACGATTCACATATGTAATCAAATATACCGACTAGTATTCACTTTGATACTTATCCTTTCTATTCCCAAATTAGGGCTTCAATATCCGAATTAGGGTTTCAGACTCCTGAAACTGAAACTAGGGTTTCCAGAACCGATTTCTAGGGTTTCTTATCAGACGTTAGGGTTTTCTAACTGAACGTTGGCGTTCTTAATATAAACTTAGGGTTTGACACATATATAATTAATCTGGTCAACCCTTAACCCTTAACCACATTCTGTACACATACATAACGATTTTCACAGAACTTAATAACATAAATCCTTAATCCTGAATAATTCACCTAAATCCTTCACAGAATTTTGAAATCCTCAAAATTCCATCCTAACAACATCAAATGCATACACTTATTTTCTGTCTAGGTCTATTATTTGACCTTAAATCAATCATTTAAGATTTTCATAAATTGTCCAAATTCTTGGGTTGTCACAATTATCAACCAAATGGGACGCAAACCGAGATAACTCGGCAAACTTATCTTTGTACTGCGCCATGGTCATATTGTTTTGCTCAAGCATGATGAACTCTACTTCCGTCATGTGATGAATACTTTCAGGAAAGTACTTGTCATTGAATAGCTCTTGGAATTTCTCCCAAGACATCTTCAATGCGGCAGGTTGTGTACGCTTTACAGATTCTCACCAGTAATCTGCCTTTGCACGTAACATGGAGGTGGCAAAGGGAACCTTTTACTCCTCGGAGCATCCCAAGACATCAAATATCTTGTTGATCTGCTTTATCCACGTCTCCGCCTTAAGTGGTTTTGGCTCTCCAAAAAACTCTGGTGGTCCCAGATCCTTGAACTGCTTAGCGGTGATCGTCCGAGAGTTGTCAGTGTTTCCACCTGCATTTTGGACAGGAGCCGCCTTCGACTGATGTTGCATGAATTGCATAAAACCTCTGAACATCCCATCGTTCACCATTTCATCGGTGTTATTATTTTCATGAGAATTATTGTCTTCCTGTTGCACATTACCCTGGGCATTGATCGTTGGTGACTCAACGGTCTCATGTGTTTCATTGCTTATCTCAACATTTACTGCAACAAAACAAGGGTTAATTAATACATTACATATTATCCCAATACCCTGACCGACCAATTAAATAACACAAAAGCTTAGGTAGGTCATACTAGCGAAGGAATTCCCCGTCTCTCCCCTCCTAGTTCTTGTCTCACATCTCAGCCAGGGATCATATCCCTAAGCTTAGATACCAACTGTGACGCCCCCAAAATAGGTATACATCACCCATCTTGAGTCGCCAAATACATGGTACAAAAATACAAATACAACTTAATAATACAACTGTCGTGTAAAATACGACAAAACATAAGCTGAGAGTTTTAATAAGAATATTGTCATCTAGAAAATATCCACACTCAATGGAGTCCTCATTACATTTATTGTCACACTATTTAACAGAATAGTGAGGACTACTAATGCTATCATCTAGACCATCACTCCGTTCCCCGACTCGTCCCAGCTATATTCTCATCTCCTAAAGAGAACAGTGAAAGAAAAGGGTGAGATCAACTAGCCCAGTAAGAAATATCGTGACTAAGATAATGCAGAATAAATTATCATTAGTATTCAACAATGTTAAACTGATAAAATATAATAGACATCAAGTTTAACTGCAGCGGAACAAGCAATCCATTAGAAGAGTCAAGTAGAGAATAAAATCTACTATCTACTATCATTTAAAAAGTTTTCATCAATTTTTATCATTGAGACTCAGCTCAACAAATAAACCACATCATCGAGTCATCCCTGCACTACGGGCCAAGGATATTCATTAAATCATCCATGGTCATGACTATACCGAATAATCCCTGGTCATAATCATACCAAAAACTGTCCATTAATGTACTATAGGCTACTGAGGACTTTTACCATCTCATTTATAACATTACAGGTCATGATTATACCGAATGATCCCTAGTCATAATCATACAAAGTTCATCTATGCACGTAAACCAAAGATGACTTTTATCACAATATAAGCATGGGGATGATGAAAATGACATAATAATTTAATAAAACAAGTTCAAGAATAAATTTTAAAGATTTATAAGTTAATTTATCATGAACTCAATAATATCCAAATTGTCAACATAATACTTCTTTATGGAGTAAAAATTCAAGAATGTTCAGAAGAATATTTCCATTAAAAGATACTGGTTGAAGCGAAAATATCAAGGATATTCTACTAATTTCATGGAGTATAGAAGTTAAAGCTTTAACCAACTGAGTATAAGAGAATATATGAAACTGCAAATAGATTTTCTTCCGCCACACGGTACTCCACTTAGACAGATCATTTCCACAATTTAATAAGGAATGAATACAAAGGTTCATTCATCATGCATGTGATAATCCACATAGACAGGTTATTCCAACAGAATGATAAAGAATAGAATAATAGAAGAAATCACTATGCATGCGATAGACCACACAGACAGGTTATTCCAACAGAATAATAAAGAATGAAACCAGGTCATGCGTAAACGCACTATAGCTTTAGTGAATTGGTGAGAAATGAAGGAAGAATGAGCTTCTATTTATAGAAAAATATAGTTTTGATAATTGCACGTTTTGGGGCTCGAAAAATTACACTACAATACCTCCAACTTTTCTTTCATTTTTAATTTAGTCCTGCAAGTATTATCAAACTTGCACCACCTCCCCTAATAGTAAATAATGTGAATCAATAGTTCAATCATGTGAATCAATAGTTATAATAATGTGAAAATACGAATTACGGTATAGTACCTCCATCTTTAATTTAATCATTCAAGTATTATCAATCTTTCCCCAACTCCCCTAATAGTATAAGAATGTGATTCAATAGTACACACATGTGAACAAATAGTTATATAAGCATGTGAATTAGTAACAATTAATTGCTCATTTATCTGATAAATTCCTCGATTTATCAATATAACCCCCAGACATCAATTATCATCAGAATAGATGTTGATTACCACTAACACTAATAATCCCAACACAATGAAACTATTAAATTCATCTTTAATCAACATGAACTTATTAATCATTAATATTATAACTCACAATATTTAACAACCAGGTCGTTCCCAGGAAAGAGGGGGTTTCCAATAAGGATTTCTCCCTATTGGCGCGCAATTAGGTGACCACACCTTTCATTGGCAGAACTTCTAGACATTGTAAATATTGTAATTTAATAATATGAATAACTTTGTCATCTCAATTATTTATTTAATAATATATCATATAATGCAGATGATTCTATGACAATAATCGAATCAATAATATGAGAGATATGATGCAACAATTACTGTAACAATAATTGAGTATAACTGAGTGACTTCTCACGTAAGCATCAATAACCAATACCATGTGCTACTATGCAACCACGCGTATTACTGTACTTTTACTACCAGGTAGTTCAACAGTTTTAACGGTAACACTTCCACTGTTATTTTTATAACAAGATAATTCTGTCATTTTCTTACTACGACAATACTTTCGTTGTGGGGTCCACTAATGATTGTGCCGTCATATGAATATCCCCTGTTAAAATGAATATTCCATGACCAATCGAATATTATATAACCACTTGCTTACTTTACAAATTTGTAAATATTACCCACAACTATAACATTATATCATATCCACACCATATTATTCAAAAATATATTTCGAGAGAATTTAATCTTTATTCATAAAAATTGGGGTCTTACACACTTGGTTCCAATTACAAAATGATTCTTTGGTCTTGGAACCAATCTCCATACTTTGCTTCTCTCGAACTGATTAAGTTCTTCCTGCATGGCCTCTATCCAGCTGGAGTCTTCCATAGCATCCTCTATCTTCTTCGGTTCTATTTGAGATAGGAAGCTTAGATAGAAGAATTCATTTTGAGTAGTAGCTCTTGTTTTGACTCTTGCATTTGAATCTCCAATGATTAGATATTGAGATTAGATATTGAGTGTGATCTCTTGCCCATCTGCTTTCTATTGGAACATCCATTCTTATGCCTTCTTAACTTAGATCTTTAAGATCTATTTCTTCTTCTTGATGTGGAGGCTCGTTATCTTGTATAGGCCTCTCTACGATCTCATTTTCTTGCTCAATGATTTCATTGTCTGGTACTGCAATCGTAGGGTTGAGCTCGACGACCTCGTTCGTAGTGTCTGAATTGTTAGTCGCAGTATCTTGAGATATTGTTTTGTCCAAGTTTGTTTCATTAAAGATGATGTGAATCGAGATTTCTGCACTCAGTGTCTTCTTGTTGAACACTCTGTAGGCCTTACTGTCTGTGGCATACCCAAGAAAAATTCCTTCGTCTAATTTCGGTTGAAACTTTGTTAAGTACTGCTTTTCATTGTTGAGAATGTAGCATGCACAGCTGAACACATGAAAGTATCTGACACTTGGCTTTCTTCCTTTCCAAAGTTCATAAGGAGTCTTCTTAATCGTAGAGTGTATGAGTGATCTGTTCCGAGTATAGCATGCAGTGTTGACCGCTTCTGCCCAGAAGTACTCCGGTAGATGAGCTGCAGCTAGTAGAGTCCTTCCAGCCTCTATTAATGTCCTGTTCTTTCTTTCAGCAACTTCATTTTATTGGGGAGTTCATGGAGCTGAGAAGTTGTGACTAATTCCATTATCTGTGCAGAACTTATCCATTTCTGAGAAATCGAATTCTCTGCCATGATCACTTCTTTTGGCCTTGATTTTCCCTCCTTTCTCGTTCATCACTGGCTTGAACATCTTGATCAGTTGGGAGCTTGTTTCATCTTTTGAGGTCAGAAAGAATACCCATGTAAATCTGGTGTAGTCGTCGACTACGACTAGTGAGTATCTCTTTCCCCCAAGGCTCGTAATTGGAATTGGTCCAAAAAGATCCATATATATTAATTACAGAGGCTTGTCAATTGATTTGATGGTTTTGCTCTTGAATGAGCTTCTCGGTTTGTTTTCCAAGTTGACAGGCATTGCAGGGCCTTTCTTTAACGAAGTTGAATTTGGGTAGGCCCTGCAACTAGATATTTTGAAGCTAATTTGGACATGCTCTTGAAGTTGAGATGAGATAATCTTCGGTGCCATAGGTTAGCTCATTTCTTCAGATGCTTTAGCCAAAAAGCATATTGTCTCGTCTGAGCTTAGTTTTCCAAGATTTACTGTGTAGACATTTCCTTCTCTTATTTCATTTAGCTTTACTGCAGATGTCTTCAGGTCTCGGACTTGACATTGATTGTTGAGGAATGTTACTTGATGACCCTTGTCGCAGAGTTAGCTAATGCTTAGAAGGTTGTGTTGTAGTCCTTCCACATAGGCCACTTTACTAAAGGATACTGCACCATTTCCAGCTGAGCTATAGCCTCTTGTCTTGCCAGAGCCATTATCTCCAAAGATGACTGAGGGACCCTCCTTCGCTATGTAGTTAGATAGAAGGGCTTTGTTCCCAGTCATGTGTCTTGAACATCCACTATCCAGATACCAAGTTGTGTTCGTGGAGCTCTCTTCCTGAGGTAACATTAAACCTTCATTTTGGTACCCATACTTGCATGGGTTCTATTATGTTAGTACCCTTGGGGACCCAAATCTGCTTGATTTTGGGTCTCACATGCATGGAATTATAATGACAATTTGCAGCCTTGTGCCCAACTCTATGGCATACAAAGCATTTGATATGATGCATGTTAGTATGCGTGTGAAAGTTCTTCCTCCATTTGGACTTTTGTGGGTTATTGGTCATCCTCCTGCTAGGCTGATATTTCCTTTTCCATGTGTTCTCTTGTTTCATTAATTGAGAGGAGTATATCTTACTTCTACTGTATCTTCCTGGTTGGTTCGTAGAGTTGATTTTATTGGACTCTACGATCCTTCGAGGTTGATGAGTAGTAGCTAGATTAATTTTCTCTTTTCTGAAACCTAGACCAGCATGGGATCCCTTACTCCTTTGAATATGAAATGAATCAGCCGGGCAGGGTTTGACAAGCTCATCCTTTTGTGAGGATTTTACAAATATAATGCCTCTACTAAAACCCGAGGCATTATAAGTGCTAATTTGCCTTTGCTTTTTCCACACTTAACTTTGAGGCATATTCCCAAAGCCTAACCTCGTTCTATCAGAAACACTTCTCTAGTTAGAGATTAAGGAGTCCATTGATGAAGATGATTTATTCCAAGTAGAGACTGTCTTTTTTAGATCCTCAATCTTGGAGGTTAGACTAGAATCTCTTTGTGCACTGAGCTCATTTGCCTGTCTCAAGAGCTTATTCTCAGCTTCAAACTTGGAGAGAGAGATCAGTACTGAGAAGGGCTGTTTCCAGTTCTTCTTGAACTTTTTCTTTCTTCTTTTGAAGACGTGAATAGTCTTTAGACAGAACTCTAAACCACTTTATGTATTGATGCAGATCAGATGTTATGCCATGTAATACAGTTCTAAGGTCATCAATATCTACATCGGGAGAGTTGAAGTTAAATACCTCATCGATACTTACTTCATATATGTTAGAGTTCTGTTTATCCCTTGCATTTTTGGCCATCAGGTAGAGATTAGCCATTTGAGGATCTTCATCGTCTCCAGATTCTGGAGTTGAGTCATTTTCAGAGTCACTCCACGATCCTCTAGCTACAAGGTCTTTATCTTTCTTCTGTGGCCTTTTGTTGCCTTTGTATTCCTTCTTTGCATGTGATTTCTTCTTGAGTTCTTCTCTGAGAGCTTTGTTGCAGTTGGCAATGAAGTGACCAGGTTTCTTGCAGTTGTAGCATAGGTCATTCATTTGCTCCTGGCTTTTGTAGTTGCTAACTTTCTTTGGCATGCTGGTTTTGTCTTGTCGCATGAATCTTCGTAGTCTTTTAACCAGCATTGAAAAGTCCTCATCATCATCATCATCTTCATCATAGTCAGAATCAACATCAGTGTTGACTTTGGAGATGTTTTCGGTTACTTTGAGAACAACACATTTATCCTTCTTTCTTCCTTCAGACAACGTTTCTGCTGGTTGTGTCAGCTCCAGTTCATACGTGAGGAGGTTGCCATATAATTGTTGAATAATCATTTCATGTAGATTCTTTGATTCTCTTATGGCAGTGGTTTTGGCATCCCACTTGCTTGGTAAGGTTCTCATGAACTTTATGACCAGATCTTTGTTTGGATAGATCTTTCCATAGGCTCGTAGAGAGTTGAGCAAAATATATAATCTCTCGTATGTGGCAGTGACGTTTTCTCCTTGAACGTGAGCAAACATCTCATATTGTTGAGTCAGGAGAGATTATTTGTTTTCTCTGACTTCTTCTGTTCCTTCATGCATAATGAGTAGTGCTTCCCAAACCTCCTTTGCTGTTTTACTGTTGACCACGTTTTTAAACAGATCATCTTCTAAGGATTGGAATAAAATGTTTTTGGCCTTTTTATTGAGTTGGACAGCTCTCTTCTCGTTCTCTGTCCGTTCTCCTTTGACCTTGATCTGAACTCTGTTTGGGTCATTTGTAGTTGGTGCAAGCTTTATAGGAACGTAAGGCCCATTTTGAACAGTGTCAAATAGATCTTCATCTATTGAATCCATGTAGGCTTGCATCCTAACCTTCTAGTTAGCGAATTTATCTTTGTTGCACATGGTCGGCTTGCTGCCTCCTCCAGTCTTTGATTCGCTGGGTAAGTGTGCCATTGGATCTACTCAAGCTTTGTAGGCTATGTAATAGAACCTGCTCTGATACCAATTGTTAGTTTCCGGAGGCACAATAGTTATCTCGAAGGCGGGGTTGAATATATATTAAAAACTTTTCTTTGTTTAAAGACTGTTTTGATAAAATTTTAAGCACAACGGAATTATTGTTTCTTTGAAATCCCTTTTAGATAGCAAGTTAAATGGAGAAAGGCAGTTATAACAGTTATAAATAGACACAATTATTTTTAAGTTGTTCGGAGCACTCAAAGCTCCTCGTCCACTCTTCTACTCCTTGAGTAAGAAATCCACAAAGGATGTCTTTTACACTTTCTGAATCTCACAGATTCCTTCTAGACTAGCAGTCTAGGCACTTCTAAGTTCACTCTTGAACTCTTCAAGTCTAGCAGACTTGGCTCTTCACAGTTCACTTAGAACTCTTCAATTCCTTCTGACTTGGAACTTCTTACTTCAATATATTGATAGTTGTTGAGTTGTGATTGAGGCTACTCAGTTGCAATTAAGCACTTGTTCGAAAGAACTGAGTAGCTGAGCAAGCTTCCTCTTTTTCTCAGATCGTAGAGTTCAATGTTGAGTGTTCTTGTGCGTTTTATTCAGTACTTGTATGCTTCTCTCATGTGTCTGTATTCTGTATATATGTGATCTTTCAAATCTATCCGTTGAAGTCATCTGATGAAGCATTAAATGCGTTTGACATTTCTGAGCTTTGATGGAGACATTTTTGCACATGAACTGAACTGGGCTCACCCATGAACTGTCAAAAATCGGGTATATGATTCCAGTATCCAACCATTTCAGTATCTGATTCATCTAAATAAGCATACGTGAGATGACTAGGTAGAGGTTTGAGCTCAAGAGTATGAGGTGTTTCAAGCGATGATTTCAACCGATCTGAAGACTTGTCTGTACACTCCAAAGGCTCAAAAGGGATTTTAAGCTTGATTACCCTTGGTAATGCATCCAACATCTATAGATATTCTATCAACTTTGGATCATCTATGCCAATGTCCCCCAATAGTGTAGATTCTAAAGGGTCCTTATTCATCACTCTCAGAAACTCATCATCCACTGCTTTTTCAACCACATCCATTTGGAAGCTCTCTTCTTCATCTGTAGAGAATTTTATGGACTTGAATACATTGAAAGTTAATTCTTGGTCCTGAACCCTCATAGTCAATTCTCTTTTTTGCAAATCTATGAGAGTCCTTCCAATTGCTAAAAATGGCCTCCCAAGTATAATGGGGATGTCCTTGTCCTCTTCATAGTCCAAGATGATGAAGTTAGTTGGGAATATGAACTTGTCCACCTTTACAAGAATATCCTCTACAATACCCCGTGGATATATAACAGGCCGATCAACAAGTTGTAGAGAAATATTTATTGGTTTTGGTGTTGGAAGTTCCAGTTGAGTGTACACAAATAGTGGCATGAGATTAATACTTGCACCCAAATCACATAGACATTTGTTGAATTATAAGCTACCAATAGTGTAAGGAATAGTAAAGCTGTCAGGATCCTTTAATTTCGGAGGCAACTTTGTTTGCAAAACAGCACTACACTCCTCAGTCAAAGCTACCATCTCATAGTCCTCAAGCTTCTTCTTTCTTTACAAGATTCCCTTCATGAACTTGGCGTATCTCGGTATCTGCTCTAAAGCCTCAGCAAATGGTATGTTGATTTGCAACTTCTTAAAAATTTTAAGAAATTTAGGGAATTATTTGTTCAACTTCTATTTCTGAAGCGTCTGTGGATATACTAATGGTGGAGTAACTTTGATTTTCTCTGTTGTTTCCTTCTTTTCTGGCTCTGCCTCTGCTTTCCCTTCCTTTTCCAATAAAATTTCTTCATTTTTTGTTAGCTATGTATTTCATCATGAGTTCTTCCAAATCTGGCTTTCTCTCAGGTTGTGGAGGTGGTGATACATGTTGTTGTTGGTTTTGGAATCCTTGGGGATAGTGTGGTCGTGGAGCTTGTTGATGGTTTTGGATGTTGCTCCACGAGAAATTCGAATGGTTTTTTGCCTCAGAATTGTAAGTGTTTTAATTTTGGTATGGATTTGGTGGTCTCTAGTAGCTACCCACAAATTGTACTACTTCAGGATTGATGGTACATTACTCAGTAGGGTGTACAACTGCACATATCTCACAAGCCATACCTATTTGCTGAACTTTTGCCTCTGCAATGACATCAATCTTCTTTAACATTGTTGCTAACTGAGCTAACAGTGCTGTAACGACATCTACCTCTAATAACTCGGCTACTTTCTGCTAATTCAATCTAGAAGTTAGCCATTGGTAGTTATTGGCAGCCATGGTTTCTAGCAATTCATACGCCTCCTCAAAAATTTAGCCATAAATGCCCCTCCAGAAGCTGTATCAATGCTTGTTCTAGTATGACTACTCAGCCCATTATAAAAGGTATTCAACTGCATCCACTGATGTAATCCATGATAATGGCATCTTCTTAGCAAATCCTTATATCTTTCTCGTGCTTCATATAATGATTCCCCATGTTGTTGCTCAAAAGTAGAGATGTCATTTCTCATTTTAGCAGTCTTTGTAGGCGAGAAGAATTTAGCTAAGAACTTCTATGCTAAGTCATTCCAACTGGTAACGGAGTCCGGTAGTAATAAGTGAAGCCAGCTTTTTTGCTTTGTCCTCAATGTAAAAGGAAATAGCCTGAGTCTCACTGCATCATCAGATACCCACTAAACTTGAATGTATCACAAATTTCAAGGAAGCTCACCAAATGCTCATTTGGGTCATCATTAATTATACCCCCAAACTGGACTGAGTTTTGTATCACTTGGATGTTTCCTGGTTTGATTTCAAATGAATTTACTGTTATGGTTGGTCTTGTGATACTTGATTGTAGTTCATTGATTCGCGGTGTAGCATAATCTCTCAATGCTTTATGTTCCTCTGCTGGCATGACTACTAGTGTTTCAGTTTCCTCTTGAATATTTGTGATCCCTTTACTCAATCATTGAACACTTCTATTAATGTCATCCTTTTAAGGTAATAAATCAGGCTTTCTTAGATCGAGTTTGCATACACTACTCAAGAGTGCCTGAAGCAAAGAAAAATGTAAAAAGAAATAAGATAAGAAAGATTGTTTAATTAAAACCAAACTAATTTAAACTGATGATGATAGTAATAAAAATAATTTAATGTTCCCCAGCAACGGCGCCAAAAACTTATTAATTGTTTTCATGTTCAATATATGCGTGCAAGTATACACGCTTAACAAGTAATATAATGAAAGTAAATATCGTTCCCACAGAGAAAATTAAACCGAAATCTAATCTATTAAGCACCAATTTTATAACTACTTCAGTCTCTTTAAAAAAATGGATGAGATTGTGAATTATTTATATTGTACTGAGAAAAAAATTAAACTAATTAACAAGCGATTAAATCAGACAAGGGAGATATGAGATTATAATTTCACTTACTGCAGCACTTAGATCGACATACTTCCAGATAAGCCCCAATTAATTACTTTGGATTGTTAGTCGAGAACACGAAAGAAAAATATGACCATCTCTCGATGTACCATATCCCTATCACATTAAATCCACAATAGATAGCTAACCCACTATATCTCTATGTGAATTATAATTAATTAGGGTTTAAGCACAAGTTCTCGATAGACTACACGCGGTGCTTCAATATATCTTTATCATAGGCACGGATCATGAATTTCATCGCCATTTAGAAGTCATAAACACATGCCAACATGAACAAATATGAGCCTATACTCCATTTCTCAATTTAATATAGGTTATCACAGTAATTGGTGATCAAGTAATCACGCAATTAACATAAATCATGTTAGACAATCCATTTACAATTAATTGAAATTCAACAAAGAAGAAGATCAATTTCAGCTAAGCAACAAGATCCATTATAATCCCTAAATAAGGTTTAGTTCATAATTGAAACAAAATCCAATATCCACAATTGATTATACATTGAAAAATGCAAATAGAAGTAAAGAGAAGTATGAATTAGGAATAGCAAATCAGAATTTCTTCTCTTGCTTCAACTCTGAACTTCCAAGGATCTTCAATTGCTTCAATCTCCAAAGATCTAACCTAATCTTAAGCTAATCTAGGAATGAAAATAAAAAACCTAAGCTAGATTCAAAAAGTAGAGAGTAGAATATATGTATATCCCTTCTCTATATTCTCTGTATATCCCCAAAATGGCTAAAATAAATGTTCTGATATATTCCATCAACCTCCAAAGACCCCTCCTTCAAGCTACTCTCCCATTGGTCACTTAAATGAAAAGTCAGCATTTTGTTCATTATGGACTGGTGCGGTTGCGCTCTGCAGTAAGCTTAATTGGGCGCGGGAACGCTGTGCAGGGTCTCTGGGCAGCTAATGGTGCGATCATGCTGCCCAGGAAACCAATATTGGCATGGTCGCACGACACACCATAATTTTATTTCTTCTTTCTTCTACTATTGCATCTCCACTTGCCATTACCTCAATACTTGATCACTTTAAGCTCTCAATACATCATTTTTAGCTCCAAATGCCACTAAGTGAGTTCCCGAGCATGAATCCTACAAAATGGAAGGAAATGCATGAAAAAAGACTAAGTAATGCGGGATTAGGCAACGGTTGCAGTTTAGTTAATATCGTATAAGTAGGTATAAAACCTACTTATCAACCCCTACCGACCCCAACCCCTCACGCCCACCACCACCACCAGTCGCCCACCTCATTCCACCCCGCCCACACCCACCACCACCCCAACAACCCCCACCCTACCCCCAAACTCACCCCACCCACCCCAACCTCTACCCCCTACCACCACCCTGCCCACCCCATTCCACCCCGCCCACACCCACCCCCACCACTCTTAAAAAAAATAATATTTACTAATTATGTATATACCCTCCACTCCCTCCCCCTCCCCCTCCCCCTCCCCCGCCCCCTAAAAAAAAATAATATTTACTGATTATGTATAAAACCCTCACCCCCACCTTATCCCTAAATAAAATATTTACTGATTATGTATACACCCCACCCCCACCCCCCTCCCAAAAATATAATATTTAGTGATTATTATACCTCCACCCCTAAAAAAATTAATATTCAGTGATTATGTATACACCCCCACTTCCACCCCCACTCCTACTCTCACTCCCCAAAAAAATATTCGGTGATTATGTATACAACCCCACCCCCGCCCCCGTCCCCCACCCCACCCCACCCTCACTCCCAACCCCCAACCCCCCCCCCCCAAAAAAAAATAAAATGCTTAGTGATTATGTATACATGATATATCTAATAATAATTTATTTAATTAGATCATAATAAAGGTAAGTTTGAAATTTAAAATATGGGTCGACCTATATTTGAACCATAACTATATGGTTCCAACCCACACAACCCATATTAAAAATAGTTAATATGGTTTTAGTTCTTAAATAGAACCATAACCATATTTTGTAAACCAAAACCAACTCATAACTATATTTTATCAGGTCTAGATGCAACTCCTTTTTGGAAGCGGTGGAACTAAAGATGATTTTGAAAAGGAATTTGTGGAATTTGTTTTATAAAAGCAGCTATGTGAATTATGTCCCAAAGACTTATAATAAGGTACAATGTTTATTCTCCTGCTTGGGGTAATACATTACCGTAGTCACTTTTTATCACTATATTTGGGTACTCATCAAGGATAATGAAACTTGCTCGTGTGTGTGCCTCAATGTTATAGTAGTTATAGTTATAGTTATAGGAGTTATATTTATTAGAGTAATGAAGGTGGAAATGAAATGATTCATTCATATAGAATGAAAAAAATTATGTTTAATTGCGATTAAAATGAAAAAAAATTGTGTTTGGTTCCTTGAGGGAGGGACAACATATGGAATAACTCATTCCAACTATAATGGAATGAATCATTCCACTTTTCATTTCATTTCTTCAATCCAAACGTAGCATAAGGGTTATAGTACCAAGATTTACAACATATGACATATTATTGTTGGGAATATGCTGTATTTCTAGTTGTAGTAAACAAAAGTAACACAACAAGGCAATATTTGACAACAAGGGAATAAATATAAACTGCAGGAATTCAAGTCTGCTACAGCAGAAAAATAGAGGAAGAAACTTAGAAAAAACCATATATATTTTATTATATACTAGATGGATCAAGTTCTTATATACATATCAATGACTCAATCTGACTATTAAAAGAGAAATATGAACCAAAACGTGCAGCTACATAGGTGGAAGTAGTTTCCACTTTGTTCTTGATCTTAAAAAATAGATACATCAGGCACATAAATCCAACTACTACTAATTGACTTATTCAAATAACTGTATACACTAAAACTAAGGACCCACATATTTTATCACTCCCACTTAATGCAAAAACTGGATACACCAAGAAGAGATTTGAACTTCACGAACTTCGAGTAAGGAAGAGTTTTAGTAAAACCATCAACTACTTGCTCAATTGTAGAACAATACTTCAATTCCATTAATACTCCTGCAATTACATCTCTGATAAAATGATGACGAAGTTCGATATGTTTGGTTCTTCCACGGAAGACATAATTATTATCATTGCAATTATAGCCTTGTTGTCACAATAAATTTTTGTGGAATCATGCCGAACTTGCTGCAAATCTGCAAGAATTCTCCTTGTTAGTTCCCGGAGGCACAATAGTTATCTAGAAGGGGGGGGGGTTGAATATATATTTAAAACTTTTCTTTGTTTAAAGATTGTTTTGATAAAGCTTTTAAGCACAACGGAATTATTGTTTCTTTGAAATCCCTTTTAGATAACAAGTTAAATAGAGAAAGGCAGTTATAGCAGTTATAAATAGACACAGTTGTTTTTAAGTGGTTCGGAGCACTCAAAGCTTCTAGTCCACTCTTCTACTCTTTGAGTAGGAAATTCACTAAGGATGTCTTTTACACTTTCTAAATCTCACAGATTCCTTCTAGACCAGCAGTCTAGGCACTTCTAAGTTCACTGTGACAACCCGAGAAATTAGACAATTTATGAAAATCTTAAATGATTGATTTAAGGTCAAATAATAGACCTAGACAGAAAATAAGTGTATGCGTTTGATGTTATTGGGAAGGAATTTTGAGGGTTTCAAAATTCTGTGAAGGATATAGGTGAATTATTCAGGATTAAGGATTTATGTGAATATGTTTTGTGTTTATGGTTATGTATGTGTTCAGAATGTGGTTAAGGGTCAAGGGTTGACTAGATTAATTATATATGTGTCAAACCCTAAGTATATTTTAAGAACGTCAACGTTCAGTTAGAAAACCCTAACGTCTGATAAGAAACCCCAGAAATCGGTTCTGGAAACCCTAGTTTCAGTTCTGGCAGTACGAAATCCTAATTCGAATATTAAAAACCCTAGATTGGGAATGCAATGCTATGTACAAGGTTAAAAGTCATTAATATTAAATTAATTAGGGAAAACCCTAATGAATTATCTAAAATCTTAATTGATTATTTGAAAACCCTAATACCAGATCTGAAAACCCTAATTTTAGATTCTGATAAAATAAAAGCCTAATCTGGGTATATAACGGAGAATTATAATGCTCAAGTGATTTAAATTATAAGTCTAATTAGGGTAATGATTAATTAATTAGCAAACCCTAATTTCCGATTTTTGGAACCCAAATTATTCCGTCAGAAACCCTAATGCTCAATTGTGGATTTAATTCCTAAAATTAGAAATGTTAATTAGGAAACCCTAATCCTAATTATTTCAATTTATGAGTAATTAGAAAACTCTAATCTAATTACGAATATTTAATTTCTATTTTAGAAAATTATTTTCCATTAGAAAACCCTAATTTGTGGGTTGAAAACCTTAATGACCATTTTGAACCCTAATTGTTCAGTGGTGGATTTAATTGCTTTATTAGCAATGTTAATTAGGAAATATAAATCCTAATTGTCAAGTTATTAGAAACGTTAATCTAATTAGGAAATCTAATTTCTAAAATTAAAATATTATTTTTTTTCTATTTAAAACCCTAAAATGTGGTTTTGAAACCTAATGTATAATTGTGGCCCTAAGTGCTAAATTAGCAATTTTAATTAGGATAAATTAGTCCTAATTAGCAAGATTAATTTATGATTAGGAAATTATAATATAATTAGGAAGCCCTAATTATAATTTAGAAATCAAAATTTTCTATTTTAAATTCTAATTAGAAAATTTTTGAAAATCTAAGTTGCTAAATATTTAAGGGTTAAACCCTAAATCCTAAAATGTTCAAACCCTAAAACCTAAGGGTTTCATCAAATACAAATTCAAAAAATTAAGGAAATGACAAAAATGCTCTTTTTAGTATTATTTTAAGTTACTTGCAAATCTTGGCAAGATAATGGTTGTTCACCAACCCTAGTCTAAACCTAGCCTTAGCATGTGACTTAAAACAACTCCCATCAGCCTAATTCAGCAGCTAGGTAAGCAACATACTTTGTATTCATTAAATATAAAGATTAAAGAGAGATAAATGGTCTCTTCATTTTTTATTTCTCTCCTAGACATTCTCTCTCCTAACTTTCGAGATTTAGAGTGAGAGAGAGAGAGAAAGTTGAGCTAAGATCAGTTCATAGCACGCCAATATCAGATCCAGGAGTCAGAATCAAAAATCAAAGTTAGAAAGAGGTATAAACCCTAAATTTTGAAATCTATGATTCTGATGTTTAATGTTGTTGTTGGTTGTTTAGATATGTGCTAGAGGGTGTCATTTGATGATCTGGGTTGTCAAAACTCAGATCCATATCATTTTGATGCTCGAAATTAATGTTTATAAAAATCTGGAAAAGTTGGAAAAAGTTGTCTGACATCCATATGTCAGGGCCTCTAGATCTGTGTGTGTTAGGTTTTTTCTAGGTTTTTTCTGTGTTTTATGTTATATATTTGTAGTATGCCATGTTATCTTTAATCTGAAACTTGAATCAGGGTCATATCATGTCTAGATCGTAAGTTACAAGCAGTCAAAGGTCGTTGACCGATCACGTTTTCTGGGCAAACCCAGAAACCCAGATCGTCTGACAAGCATGTTCATAGAGTCTGATCTCGTATATGTTTAATAGTTAGGCCAAGATATTGTGTTTGTGTTGTAGTCTGACATGAGTACTACATGTTAAAGGCTTTAGAGCACCCAGATCATGAACAGGAAAGAAATTATTTAAGGTCAAAGTAGGTTGTCCGAACTGCCGGAAGAAGAAATCTAGGAAACCCAGAATCTTCATAGGGTGTTTTCTAACAGCTAGTTTGACTAGCCTTGATCTCCTTGTTATGATGATCTATTGTTATATAATTGTTCCTTGGTATCAAGACTACAAGATAGAACCTTTATATCACACAAACAAGTCTTAGAATCGAAGCTATATGGATCCAAAGGAGGTACCTTGACTGTTCTTCATTTTCTGGGTAACCCAAAAAATGAAGAACACGTCTGACAGAAATTTTGGAAGCCCAGATCTTTCTGTTTTGGTATATAACTGCCATGTTGTTTGTTTAGGATTGTAGTATTGCATCAATACTATAATTGGAACACCTAATCGAACTCATATGCTTCAAGATCCAAGATCTATAGCCGGTCAAACCTACCCACTTGGTCACTAACTTGAATTTCTGGGAATTGGCCAAGAACACCAAGAACACCTATAGCGACAGAAAGTGTCGCTATAGGGCCCTTTAACGGCAGTTTTATTTTTATTTTCCGGAAAATGATTAAATATTAGAAAAAATGGTTTTTAATTATTAAAAATACATATTAAATTAGGAAAAATTATTTTAAAGTCTAAAAAATAGTTTTTAACTATTTTGAGTATATTTTGAAAATATTTAATATTTTTGGAATATAAATGGTATTTATTTATTTAATTATAATAATTAAATAAATAATTTAACAATGATTTTAATTCATAAAAAAATCATGAAAAATAATATTATGGTATAAGAAATTATTTTAAGTTATTTTTGATGACTTTTAATATTTTGTGATGAAATTCATTAATTAATCAATATTAATGATAATTAATTTATTTAATAAATATATTAAATAAATAATGGAAAAATAGTATTAATGTTTTAAAAATCATATAAAAATGATTTAAGTGATATAAAAATATTTTAAGTTATAAAATATAAATTTTGATATTTTCGCATGAAAATATTAATATTTTAATATTAATAGTAATTATCGGATAATAGATTTAAGTGTTTAAAAATTATATAATTATGATTTTAAGGTATTAAAAATACTTTGATATATTATAATTATATTATAATATTATGTAATGATTTTCATTAATATTTTATATTAAATGAATATTAATGATTAAGGAATTACGTGGTATTTAATTTATTTAAATACGGTTTTAATGATTGAAAATGGTGATAAATGATAATAATTACTTGAAAATTATTATTAGTCTTTAAAAATTGTTTTGGCTGATAAGAAAATTATCTGTGATAATTATTAAGTGTTTAAGTAAGAGTTTAATTGAACTTAAACTCGATATTCGTCTGACTAGACCGTCGGGATGATAGAATTGTGTCGATTTGAAGTCAGACTGAAATAGTTTGACTTGATGCTATGTCTTATGTGCCGTATAGACGGATAGGCTTATGTGGTAATGTGTTTAGGTTATTCTGTGAATATAAATATAACAGTAATATACTGTGATGATATTATTCTAATATTGGAGATCTATATTACTAATATTAGGTCTTCGGGTAAAGCGTTATAAATTGCGTTGCGGTAATCAACGGTTCAGGCAAGTTTTCTTTGTACTTAACTCTAATAAGAGTATTTTATTCAAGCTTATGGTTAATCATTGCTGATTGCCATGAAAATTAAACTATGTACATCTTGCATGTATAAGTCAAGTATGAAAGGCTGATCACCTTCATTACCAGTTGGTTCAGAAATGTTTGTTCATGCTTAAAACTTGTTCAGTCAACAGTTTGTTCGTGCTAGTTCTCAATTATATTGATGAATTATAGCCAGCTTATTATTCATACTCTTCAATCATGATATATGGTTAAATTGTATATAAACTTGCTGGGCAACTTTCATGCTCACCCTTGCTATATCATGATAAAACATTGCAGATAAGGCGAACGTGTTCGGATACAAGAAAAGGTTAATGCCAAGTTCAGCTTGCGATAAAATATGCGGCTAGTTTGTAATAGTTTATTTTGATAAATATTATTGTGTAATAGATATTTTATGAATTGTGTATAAGTTAAGGTTACTCGACCTTGGGGAATAGTTTGTAATGTAATGTATAAATAATTTATGTTTATATCTTCCGTAAATAGTGAAAGAATTAGTGTAACGGATCCGCGTTGATTTGGGGCCCGGATTCGGGGCTGCTACAGTTGGTATCAAAGCTGTTGGTTATGAAGCTTAGGTAGGAATACCTGAGACCAATAACCGCAGTGATTAGGATAAGATCTAACTCACATAGAGTTAGTTGGTCGGTAAGATTCAAAGATGAATCTCGACGAGTGTAAAGACACAGAGTTCCCTAACTCTGATAATAAAGTGGAACAGTAACGGTAAATAGATCGAGTCTAAAAGACTGAAAGTGCAGGAATAGGGGATCGTAAAACAAAACGATCATAGTGCATGGAATTGAATCGTAATATATACGATAAGATCACCCCGTGATATGATAAAGGCTATGATATGGGAAATGAATCAATCTGATGATTGAAAAGTTTACAGCAAGATGCTGTGTGTAAGTTGTACTATGAAATGGTACTATAAAAACTCATGAAAGAGTTATCATTAGTGGAGACTTAGGTTTTCCTAAACTCCTAGCTATGCTAAACTTCGAAATTTTTGACATCAAGCTAAATACGCACTATGTGCCTTTTAAAAAAAATGTAGACTTGTAACCATTTTTGAAACGGTTTAAAGTACAGTCTATGCTATTTATTTCAGCTAGACGCAAATGTTTTGAAATATCAAAAAATTGTTTTTATTTATCACTTATGTACCATGTAACCTGGTGCAGAGATGATAAAAATGATGGAGTCATCAATGCATTATTACTTAGTGTGAATTTGACCTGAAGTCACTATTCTACTATGGTATGATGTAGTATGATAAAATCACCAAATGACGGAATCCTCAACGGACTGTAAATACAGTGCGGCATCATGACGTCATTCTCGAAAATGTTTTCAAAAATTTTAATTTGCCAATGGGGTTTGGCTACACCTAAATAATTCAATTGAATTGAATTATCGATATGAGTCTATGCTATTTGATTCAGCTAGACTAATGTTATAAAAACTCCAAGTGTTTATTGAAAGAATTTCCCGAAAGAAATTATTTTGGTGCGGAATCCAATGATAAGACTGAGGTGAACGATAATGTTCGGATAAATAATCCAATCTAGTAGCGTAAATATTCGCTAAAAATGATTTAATACGTTATGCATGACGTACGAGTACGATAGGCTAATCACCTAAAGTACTAGTAATGGTACTTTACCTTCTTTGTGATTGTAAACAGACCAGGTAATGTTTTGTTTTACGGTATAAATACCGTTAAAACTATGTGTTCATGGTCTATATGACCCCTCAGCACAATTTGAAAACTTTTACTCTTGTGAGAGGTGTATTGGGTAGCATGTAATAATGTGTGTGAATGGTGTATGATCAATGGTGTAAGGTGTAAGGTGTAAGGTGTAAGGTGAATTTCGGGGACGAAATTCTTATAAGGAGGGGTGAATGTGACAACCTGAGAAATTAGACAATTTATGAAAATCTTAAATGATTGATTTAAGGTCAAATAATAGACCTAGACAGAAAATAACTGTATGCGTTTGATGTTATTGGGAAGGAATTTTGAGGGTTTCAAAATTCTGTGAAGGATATAGGTGAATTATTCAGGATTAAGGATTTATGTGAATATGTTTTGTGTTTATGGTTATGTATGTGTTCAGAATGTGGTTAAGGGTCAAGGGTTGACCAGATTAATTATATATGTGTCAAACCCTAAGTATATTTTAAGAACGTCAACGTTCAGTTAGAAAACCCTAACGTCTGATAAGAAACCCCAGAAATCGATTCTGGAAACCCTAGTTTCAGTTCTGGGAGTACGAAATCCTAATTCGGATATTAAAAACCCTAGATTGGGAATGTAATGCTATGTACAAGGTTAAAAGTCATTAATATTAAATTAATTAGGGAAAACCCTAATGAATTATCTAAAATCTTAATTGATTATTTGAAAACCCTAATACCAGATCTGAAAACCCTAATTTTAGATTCTGATAAAATAAAAGCCTAATCTGGGTATATAACGGAGAATTATAATGCTCAAGTGATTTAAATTATAAGTCTAATTAGGGTAATGATTAATTAATTAGCAAACCCTAATTTCCGATTTTTGGAACCCAAATTATTCCGTCAGAAACCCTAATGCTCAATTGTGGATTTAATTGCTAAAATTAGAAATGTTAATTAGGAAACCCTAATCCTAATTATTTCAATTTATGAGTAATTAGAAAACTCTAATCTAATTACGAATATTTAATTTCTATTTTAGAAAATTATTTTCCATTAGAAAACCCTAATTTGTGGGTTGAAAACCTTAATGACCATTTTGAACCCTAATTGTTCAGTGGTGGATTTAATTGCTTTATTAGCAATGTTAATTAGGAAATATAAATCCTAATTGTCAAGTTATTAGAAACCTTAATCTAATTAGGAAATCTAATTTCTAAAATTAAAATATTATTTTTTTTCTATTTAAAACCCTAAAATGTGGTTTTGAAACCTAATGTATAATTGTGGCCCTAAGTGCTAAATTAGCAATTTTAATTAGGATAAATTAGTCCTAATTAGCAAGATTAATTTATGATTAGGAAATTATAATATAATTAGGAAGCTCTAATTATAATTTAGAAATCAAAATTTTCTATTTTAAATTCTAATTAGAAAATTTTTGAAAATCTAAGTTGCTAAATATTTAAGGGTTAAACCCTAAACCCTAAAATGTTCAAACCCTAAAACCTAAGGGTTTCATCAAATACAAATTCAAAAAATTAAGGAAATGACAAAAATGCCCTTTTTTAGTATTATTTTAAGTTACTTGCAAATCTTGGAAAGATAATGGTTTTTCCACAACCCTAGTCTAAACCTAGCCTTAGCATGTGACTAAAAACAACTCCCATCAGCCTAATTCAGCAGCTAGGTAAGCAACATACTTTGTATTCATTAAATATAAAGATTAAAGAGAGATAAATGGTCTATTCATTTTTTATTTCTCTCCTAGACATTCTCTCCCCTAACTTTCGAGATTTAGAGTGAGAGAGAGAGAGAAAGTTGAGCTAAGATCAGTTCATAGCACGCCAATATCAGATCCAGGAGTCAGAATCAAAAATCAAAGTTAGAAAGAGGTATAAACCCTAAATTTTGAAATCTATGATTCTGATGTTTAATGTTGTTGTTGGTTGTTTAGATATGTGCTAGAGGGTGTCATTTGATGATCTGGGTTGTCAAAACTCAGATCCATATCATTTTGATGCTCGAAATTAATGTTTATAAAAATCTGGAAAAGTTGGAAAAAGTTGTCTGACATCCATATGTCAGGGCCTCTAGATCTGTGTGTGTTAGGTTTTTTCTAGGTTTTTTCTGTGTTTTATGTTATATATTTGTAGTATGCCATGTTATCTTTAATCTGAAACTTGAATCAGGGTCATATCATGTCTAGATCGTAAGTTACAAGCAGTCAAAGGTCGTTGACCGATCACGTTTTCTGGGCAAACCCAGAAACCCAGATCGTCTGACAAGCATGTTCATAGAGTCTGATCTCATATATGTTTAATAGTTAGGCCAAGATATTGTGTTTGTGTTGTAGTCTGACATGAGTACTACATGTTAAAGGCTTTAGAGCACCCAGATCATGAACAGGAAAGAAATTATTTAAGGTCAAAGTAGGTTGTCCGAACTGCCGGAAGAAGAAATCTAGGAAACCCAGAATCTTCATAGGGTGTTTTCTAACAGCTAGTTTGACTAGCCTTGATCTCCTTGTTATGATGATCTATTGTTATATAATTGTTCCTTGGTATCAAGACTACAAGATAGAACTTTTATATCACACAAACAAGTCTTAGAATCGAAGCTATATGGATCCAAAGGAGGTACCTTGACTGTTCTTCATTTTCTGGGTAACCCAAAAAATGAAGAACACGTCTGACAGAAATTTTGGAAGCCCAGATCTTTCTGTTTTGGTATATAACTGCCATGTTGTTTGTTTAGGATTGTAGTATTGCATCAATACTATAATTGGAACACCTAATCGAACTCATATGCTTCAAGATCCAAGATCTATAGCCGGTCAAACCTACCCACTTGGTCACTAACTTGAATTTCTGGGAATTGGCCAAGAACACCAAGAACACCTATAGCGACAGAAAGTGTCGCTATAGGGCCCTTTAACGGCAGTTTTATTTTTATTTTCCGGAAAATGATTAAATATTAGAAAAAATGGTTTTTAATTATTAAAAATACATATTAAATTAGGAAAAATTATTTTAAAGTCTAAAAAATAGTTTTTAACTATTTTGAGTATATTTTGAAAATATTTAATATTTTTGGAATATAAATGGTATTTATTTATTTAATTATAATAATTAAATAAATAATTTAAAAATAATTTTAATTCATAAAAAAATCATGAAAAATAATATTATGGTATAAGAAATTATTTTAAGTTATTTTTGATGACTTTTAATATTTTGTGATGAAATTCATTAATTAATCAATATTAATGATAATTAATTTATTTAATAAATATATTAAATAAATAATGGAAAAATAGTATTAATATTTTAAAAATCATATAAAAATGATTTAAGTGATATAAAAATATTTTAAGTTATAAAATATAACTTTTGATATTTTCGCATGAAAATATTAATATTTTAATATTAATAGTAATTATCGGATAATGGATTTAAGTGTTTAAAAATTATATAATTATGATTTTAAGGTATTAAAAATACTTTGATATATTATAATTATATTATAATATTATGTAATGATTTTCATTAATATTTTATATTAAATGAATATTAATGATTAAGGAATTACGTGGTATTTAATTTATTTAAATACGGTTTTAATGATTGAAAATGGTGATAAATGATAATAATTACTTGAAAATTATTATTAGTCTTTAAAAATTGTTTTGGCTGATAAGAAAATTATCTGTGATAATTATTAAGTGTTTAAGTAAGAGTTTAATTGAACTTAAACTCGATATTCGTCTGACTAGACCGTCGGGATGATAGAATTGTGTCGATTTGAAGTCAGACTGAAATAGTTTGACTTGATGCTATGTCTTATGTGCCGTATAGACGGATAGGCTTATGTGGTAATGTGTTTAGGTTATTCTGTGAATATAAATATAACAGTAATATACTGTGATGATATTATTCTAATATTGGAGATCTATATTACTAATATTAGGTCTTCGGGTAAAGCGTTATAAATTGCGTTGCGGTAATCAACGGTTCAGGCAAGTTATCTTTGTACTTAACTCTAATAAGAGTATTTTATTCAAGCTTATGGTTAATCATTGCTGATTGCTGATGAGTGAGTTTTATACACATGAATTGGATACGTTCGGGCTTAATTTATTGTTGTTCTTAAGTCTTTTAGGATATTTTTATGTGTTTGGGTCTATTCATGCATGTTTTATATTGTTTTGTAGGAATTGGGACAAAAGTTACATGGATCGACGTTCGAGGTGGCTAGATTCGCGTTTTCGGCTAGCCATTTACATAGCAGTCACTTCAGAGCCAATTTGACTATAGATCCGGACATTATTTCGGAAAACTTCAAGAATGAAAGTTGTAGATCTACTTCTCCTCTTTCCAGAACATCTTGAATAATCTAAATCGGAGTTCGGACGAAAAAGTTATGGCCGTTTTCCCAAAGGACGTCGGAGCAGAAAATGTCAGACTTTTGGGCCAGCACCGGGGCGCCCATTTTCAGTTCATTCCCAGCGCCGGGGCGCTGGGGGGCAGACTCTCAGCGTCGTGAACAGTGCTGGGGCGCTGGGGGAAGAGTTTGGTTGGGCCTGGACGCGTTTTGGGCTAATTTTGACACCTTTTTGACTCCAAATAGGATTGGGGTTGTTCCAAAACTAAAAATTAGACTTGTAACCTATAAATACATGATGTAAGGCATAAAATAAAGGGGGATTACATAGCTTAGATTAGAGAAACACTCCATTAGATTAGAACATAACCCTAGTTCTTATTAATTTTGGAGATTGAAGCAACTTGGAGGCCATTGAAGATCAAGAGCAAGAGCAAGAGGGGAGCATCAGATTTGCTGACAACAGATTCTATTCTCTTCTCTCATCTTACTTTTATCTTTTAATGTCTATTCAATTGTGGATTCTTGGTTTCCATTCATTAATTATGAACTAACATTTTTTATTAAGATTTCAATTGAACCTTTTATGGCTATGAATTAGTTATTCATTATATTCCAATTATTTATGTTAAAGTGAGTTGTTTATCTTGTCTTGTGCTTATTGCTTAATTATCTGATCAGTAATTACTTTGTTACTCTAGAAGGAATTGGAAGAGGAATTCTAGAGTTAGAACTGGGCATGATATCATGTGACTTATTTATTTGCAAAGTGAATAATTAGGTTTGTGAATTGAATGGAAATATCTGTTCACCGCATGTAACACATAAGGGATTGGGATTGGAAAGAGTTTAATTCACTTATTTTGCATAGAAATATAGCAAGATTAATCTGGATTAAATAGAAGGCAATTGATCACTTGGAAAAGGACTTTTGGCATTTGAGAATTCCTGTTAACAATTCAGTAGGCATAATAATTGGGATAATTGGATAATTGATTTATAATTCATAATTGGGGATATTGAAGTCTTAATCTTTATTTATTTGAATTCATTCGTTAAAATCTTAGTTTTAGTTAATTAATTTAGTTTTCTTAATTAGAAAAAACACGATTTGAGATTGTTTAAATAAAATTAGTTTGGTTAAGAATTAGTATTTGGTGATTTTTATTAAATAATTCCTCGTGGGAACTATACTCTACTTTCACTTTATTACTTGTTGACCGTGTATACTTGCACGTATTCATTGATTGCGAAATCGATCAACAAGTTTTTGGCGCCGTTGCCGGGGAATTAATTTAATAATTATTTTCCAATATTAATTTCAATCAAATTAGTCTTAATTTAAACAGTTTTATTTTTATTTTTAATTCTCTCTTTTCAGGTACCATGGATGACTTTGTGTATCAATGGCCATACACGAACACGACTCAACAACCAGAGAGGATATCAAGTTTGGAAGAAGCCTTAGAAAAATTCATTAGAGCTTCTGACAAAAAGAACGAGGAACAAGACAAGAAAATGAATCAAGTAGAGCTGAATTTGCAAATCCAAGGGGCGTTGATCAAGAATCTAGAAAATCAAGTGGAACAGATAGCACATGCGTTGAACAACTGTCCTCAATACACCTGGCCCTATGACATGGATTCCGAGACTGATGGTGAGCCCGAGCCAAATCTACAACTGGATGAGCCACGAGATGAAAAAGAAGAGACAAGTGGGGATAATGACAACAAGGTCGGTGAAGAACTAACTGTGAGACCCAATGATGATGAACCAATGTTGTTTATGCTACAAGTGCCTTCTCCTCCACAGTTCAAGAGTCCGGTTAGATTTGTAAAACCTTGTCCGATTGGTAGTCATGTCGTCGGCAATACTCTCTGTGATGTAAAAGCAAGTACACCTTCGAAACCATGGTGCGATGAGCTGGAGAAGATAGAAGAAGAAATTGTTGTGTCTGACAAGCCTCAATGCCAGAATATATTCGCAGACACAATGGAGAAACCACCTAGATGCTGGACGTTCTTGAATGTGATCTTATCTAAAGAAAGCATTCTAGGTGACTTTAATACAATGACTATCGTAAATGGGAACCTACCAAAAGCTATATTATTTCCGATGGATGGAGGGTTCCTCAACTTTCAAAGAGGAATTGGATAGCATTGACCAGACAAAGTCAGGCTGAGACTATAAAACAAGCGCTTATTGGGAGGCAACCCAAGTTTAATTTTTATTTTTAGTTTTTATTTTTTATTAAGTTTTATATTAGTAGTTTTGAATTTGCATTTATTTAGGATTTAATAAAATTGCTTCTATCATGGTTTTACAGGTTATTCAAGTCAAATTCAAGTGTGGTGCCCAATTTGTTCCATGTGCTTAGCCTATTCTCCAAACTTAGCGGACAAGGAGGAAGATTGCTATATTTTCAGGGAAGTCCTCTGCTTTAATTTTTTCTATTTCAGTCATTGAGGACAATGTCTAGTTTAAGTTTGGGGGCATTGTAGTGTCGTATTGCATATAGTTAGTTATTTACATTGTAAGTTCGTTATGTTTTCGAGTTATTTACATTTAGTTTTTGCATTCTGTTTTTTTGTTTAAAAAAAAAGTTAAAATCGAAAAAATAGTAGTTAGCTTACTATGTTTGTTGCAGTTAGTTTATATTTGCATGATTCCAACTGTTAGATAGTAAAAGTCTATTTTGGCCAATGATGAGACTGGAGTTAAGTAGATAAGTATAGTATTGAATATTCAGGCTTTGATGTGATTTCTTGTTATGAATTGAATCTTTTCCTGTTTGAAACTGGTATAATCAAGGTTAGCACGTTAATAACATCTATGTTGACTGATTAAGTTTAAATTGATACATAATGGATTTCTTAATGATAATATTAGTGTGAAGGAATGAAAGACATGAATAGGCGGAGATGGCTAAATTTTGATAAAAACTTAAGTTTGGGGGGAAAATTTGAGGTATATAAGCTTTAAAAAAAACATGTTGAGTCTTGTGGTGGGTTGAGGAGAAACACTCCCCATAAACACAAGCGTGAGATGGAGCGTAAAACGCACTCACCAACCATCTATCAAAAAAAAAAGAAAGAGAAAAAGAAAAAGAAAGAAAATAAAAATTACTGTGGCTAGTTTTGTTTCGGGGCCTTTGTTACTTGAGTAAGTACGCCCGAAGGGGTATCTTAAAACCTAGCGCCCTAAGGTCTTATATGGTCTGGGAGTCGTTGGTCGAAAGCTCGCTAAGGGGTGACACTGTTAGCCTAATGAAATGAGACATTGCACAGTCATGGTTAAAAAAAAAACAATAAAACGGGAAAAGAGAAAAAAGCCCCCGTAATGAAAAGTAAAGCATAAGTATCCCAGATTGGACTCTTGAACTTGGTGGATGTTTGACTTTAGTTGGATCTAGCTTGTTCGTGAATTTTGTGAGTTTTCACTGTATGATGCCTTCGAAGATATCTATTATGTCTTAAATTTGATTTTATATCAGTTAACATTGTTGTGGAGCACACACGCACTATATCAGTGATAACAGTCTAAGATTTGATTATTGATTGGGAAATTACTGATTTGTTTTAATTTGATGTATTATCATGTTTACTTGATTTCTCTAAGGCCAGTTGAATAGACTTGTTTCTGTCATTACTGTTGGATTCGTAGGAATATAGATTAGTTTCATTACATTGCATTGCATAACATTTTTGTGTTTTTGCTTGAGGACAAGCAAAGGTTTAAGTTTGGGGGTATTTGATGAGTGAGTTTTATACACATGAATTGGATACATTCGGGCTTAATTTATTGTTGTTCTTAAGTCTTTTAGGATATTTTTATGTGTTTGTGTCTATTCATGCATGTTTTATATTGTTTTGTAGGAATTGGGACAAAAGTTACATGGATCGACGTTCGGGGTGGCTAGATTCGCGTTTTCGGCTAGCCATTTACACAGCAGTCACTTCAGAGCCAATTTGACTATAGATCCGGACATTATTTCGGAAAACTTAAAGAATGAAAGTTGTAGATCTACTTCTCCTCTTTCCAGAACATCTTGAATAATCTAAATCGGAGTTCGGACGAAGAAGTTATGGCCGTTTTCCCAAAGGACGTCGGAGCAGAAAATGTCAGACTTTTGGGCCAGCACCGGGGCGCCCATTTTCAGTTCATTCCCAGCGCCGGGGCGCTGGGGGGCAGACTCTCAGCGTCGTGAACAGTGCTGGGGTGCTGGGGGAAGAGTTTGGTTGGGCCTGGACGCGTTTTGGGCTAATTTTGACACCTTTTTGACTCCAAATAGGATTGGGGTTGTTCCAAAACTAAAAATTAGACTTGTAACCTATATATACATGATGTAAGGCATAAAATAAAGGGGGATTACATAGCTTAGATTAGAGAAACACTCCATTAGATTAGAACATAACCCTAGTTCTTATTAATTTTGGAGATTGAAGCAACTTGGAGGCCATTGAAGATCAAGAGCAAGAGCAAGATGGGAGCATCAGATTTGCTGACAACAGATTCTATTCTCTTCTCTCATCTTACTTTTATCTTTTAATGTCTATTCAATTGTGGATTCTTGGTTTCCATTCATTAATTATGAACTAACATTTTTTATTAAGATTTCAATTGAACCTTTTATGGCTATGAATTAGTTATTCATTATATTCCAATTATTTATGTTAAAGTGAGTTGTTTATCTTGTCTTGTGCTTATTGCTTAATTATCTGATCAGTAATTACTTTGTTACTCTAGAAGGAATTGGAAGAGGAATTCTAGAGTTAGAACTGGGCATGATATCATGTGACTTATTTATTTGCAAAGTGAATAATTAGGTTTGTGAATTGAATGGAAATATCTGTTCACCGCATGTAACACATAAGGGATTGGGATTGGAAAGAGTTTAATTCACTTATTTTGCATAGAAATATAGCAAGATTAATCTGGATTAAATAGAAGGCAATTGATCACTTGGAAAAGGACTTTTGGCATTTGAGAATTCCTGTTAACAATTCAGTAGGCATAATAATTGGGATAATTGGATAATTGATTTATAATTCATAATTGGGGATATTGAAGTCTTAATCTTTATTTATTTGAATTCATTCGTTAAAATCTTAGTTTTAGTTAATTAATTTAGTTTTCTTAATTAGAAAAAACACGATTTGAGATTGTTTAAATAAAATTAGTTTGGTTAAGAATTAGTATTTGGTGATTTTTATTAAATAATTCCTCGTGGGAACGATACTCTACTTTCACTTTATTACTTGTTGACCGTGTATACTTGCACGTATTCATTGATTGCGAAATCGATCAACAATTGCCATGAAAATTAAACTATGTACATCTTGCATGTATAAGTCAGGTATGAAAGGCTGATCACCTTCATTACCAGTTGGTTCAGAAATGTTTGTTCATGCTTAAAACTTGTTCAGTCAACAGTTTGTTCGTGCTAGTTCTCAATTATATTGATGAATTATAGCCAGCTTATTATTCATACTCTTCAATCATGATATATGGTTAAATTGTATATAAACTTGCTGGGCAACTTTCATGCTCACCCTTGATATATCATGATAAAACATTGCAGATAAGGCGAACGTGTTCGGATACAAGAAAAGGTTAATGCCAAGTTCAGCTTGCGATAAAATATGCGGCTAGTTTGTAATAGTTTATTTTGATAAATATTATTGTGTAATAGATATTTTATGAATTGTGTATAAGTTAAGGTTACTCGACCTTGGGGAATAGTTTGTAATGTAATGTATAAGTAATTTATGTTTATATCTTCCGCAAATAGTGAAAGAATTAGTGTACTGGATCCGCGGTGATTTGGGGCCCGGATTCGGGGCTGCTACAGTTGGTATCAAAGCTGTTGGTTATGAAGCTTAGGTAGGAATACCTGAGACCAATAACCGCAGTGATTAGGATAAGATCTAATCACATAGAGTTAGTTGGTCGGTAAGATTCAAAGATGAATCTCGACGAGTGTAAAGACACAGAGTTCCCTAACTCTGATAATAAAGTGGAACAGTAACGGTAAATAGATCGAGTCTAAAAGACTTAAAGTGCAGGAATAGGGGATCGTAAAACAAAACGATCATAGTGCATGGAATTGAATCGTAATATATACGATAAGATCACCCCGTGATCTGATAAAGGTTATGATATGGGAAATGAATCAATCTGATGATTGAAAAGTTTACAGCAAGATGCTGTGTGTAAGTTGTACTATGAAATTGTACTATAAAAACTCATGAAAGAGTTATCATTAGTGGAGACTTAGGTTTTCCTAAACTCCTAGCTATGCTAAACTTCGAAATTTTTGACATCAATCTAAATACGCACTATGTGCCTTTTAAAAAAAATGTAGACTTGTAACCATTTTTGAAACGGTTTAAAGTACAGTCTATGCTATTTATTTCAGCTAGACGCAAATGTTTTGAAATATCAAAAAATTATTTTTATTTATCACTTATGTACCATGTAACCTGGTGCAGAGATGATAAAAATGATGGAGTCATCAATGCATTATTACTTAGTGTGAATTTGACCTGAAGTCACTATTCTACTATGGTATGATGTAGTATGATAAAATCACCAAATGACGGAATCCTCAACAGACTGTAAATACAGTGCGGCATCATGACGTCATTCTCGAAAATGTTTTCAAAAATTTTAATTTGCCAATGGGGTTTGGCTACACCTAAATAATTCGATTGAATTGAATTATCGATATGAGTATATGCTATTTGATTCAGCTAGACTAATGTTATAAAAACTCCAAGTGTTTATTGAAAGAATTTCCCGAAAGAAATTATTTTGGTGCCGAATCCAATGATAAGACTGAGGTGAACGATAATGTTTGGATAAATAATCCAATCTAGTAGCGTAAATATTCACTAAAAATGATTTAATACGTTATGCATGACGTACGAGTACGATAGGCTAATCACCTAAAGTACTAGTAATGGTACTTTACTTTCTTTGTGATTGTAAACAGACCAGGTAATGTTTTGTTTTACGGTATAAATACCGTTAAAACTATGTGTTCATGGTCTATATGACCCCTCAGCACAATTTGAAAACTTTTACTCTTGTGAGAGGTGTATTGGGTAGCATGTAATAATGTGTGTGAATGGTGTATGATCAATGGTGTAAGGTGTAAGGTGAATTTCGGGGACGAAATTCTTATAAGGAGGGGTGAATGTGACAACCTGAGAAATTAGACAATTTATGAAAATCTTAAATGATTGATTTAAGGTCAAATAATAGACCTAGACAGAAAATAAGTGTATGCGTTTGATGTTATTGGGAAGGAATTTTGAGGGTTTCAAAATTCTGTGAAGGATATAGGTGAATTATTCAGGATTAAGGATTTATGTGAATATGTTTTGTGTTTATGGTTATGTATGTGTTCAGAATGTGGTTAAGGGTCAAGGGTTGACCAGATTAATTATATATGTGTCAAACCCTAAGTATATTTTAAGAACGTCAACGTTCAGTTAGAAAACCCTAACGTCTGATAAGAAACCCCAGAAATCGATTCTGGAAACCCTAGTTTCAGTTCTGGGAGTACGAAATCCTAATTCGGATATTAAAAACCCTAGATTGGGAATGCAATGCTATGTACAAGGTTAAAAGTCATTAATATTAAATTAATTAGGGAAAACCCTAATGAATTATCTAAAATCTTAATTGATTATTTGAAAACCCTAATACCAGATCTAAAAACCCTAATTTTAGATTCTGATAAAATAAAAGCCTAATCTGGGTATATAACGGAGAATTATAATGCTCAAGTGATTTAAATTATAAGTCTAATTAGGGTAATGATTAATTAATTAGCAAACCCTAATTTCCGATTTTTGGAACCCAAATTATTCCGTCAGAAACCCTAATGCTCAATTGTGGATTTAATTGCTAAAATTAGAAATGTTAATTAGGAAACCCTAATCCTAATTATTTCAATTTATGAGTAATTAGAAAACTCTAATCTAATTACGAATATTTAATTTCTATTTTAGAAAATTATTTTCCATTAGAAAACCCTAATTTGTGGGTTGAAAACCTTAATGACCATTTTGAACCCTAATTGTTCAGTGGTGGATTTAATTGCTTTATTAGCAATGTTAATTAGGAAATATAAATTCTAATTGTCAAGTTATTAGAAACCTTAATCTAATTAGGAAATCTAATTTCTAAAATTAAAATATTATTTTTTTTCTATTTAAAACCCTAAAATGTGGTTTTGAAACCTAATGTATAATTGTGGCCCTAAGTGCTAAATTAGCAATTTTAATTAGGATAAATTAGTCCTAATTAGCAAGATTAATTTATGATTAGGAAATTATAATATAATTAGGAAGCCCTAATTATAATTTAGAAATCAAAATTTTCTATTTTAAATTCTAATTAGAAAATTTTTGAAAATCTAAGTTGCTAAATATTTAAGGGTTAAACCCTAAACCCTAAAATGTTCAAACCCTAAAACCTAAGAGTTTCATCAAATACAAATTCAAAAAATTAAGTAAATGACAAAAATGCCCTTTTTTAGTATTATTTTAAGTTACTTGCAAATCTTGGAAAGATAATGGTTTTTCCACAACCCTAGTCTAAACCTAGCCTTAGCATGTGACTAAAAACAACTCCCATCAGCCTAATTCAACAGATAGGTAAGCAACATACTTTGTATTCATTAAATATAAAGATTAAAGAGAGATAAATGGTCTCTTCATTTTTTATTTCTCTCCTAGACATTCTCTCTCCTAACTTTCGAGATTTAGAGTGAGAGAGAGAGAGAGAAAGTTGAGCTAAGATCAGTTCATAGCACGCCAATATCAGATCCAGGAGTCAGAATCAAAAATCAAAGTTAGAAAGAGGTATAAACCCTAAATTTTGAAATCTATGATTCTGATGTTTAATGTTGTTGTTGGTTGTTTAGATATGTGCTAGAGGGTGTCATTTGATGATCTGGGTTGTCAAAACTCAGATCCATATCATTTTGATGCTCGAAATTAATGTTTATAAAAATCTGGAAAAGTTGGAAAAAGTTGTCTGACATCCATATGTCAGGGCCTCTAGATCTGTGTGTGTTAGGTTTTTTCTAGGTTTTTTCTGTGTTTTATGTTATATATTTGTAGTATGCCATGTTATCTTTAATCTGAAACTTGAATCAGGGTCATATCATGTCTAGATCGTAAGTTACAAGCAGTCAAAGGTCGTTGACCGATCACGTTTTCTGGGCAAACCCAGAAACCCAGATCGTCTGACAAGCATGTTCATAGAGTCTGATCTCGTATATGTTTAATAGTTAGGCCAAGATATTGTGTTTGTGTTGTAGTCTGACATGAGTACTACATGTTAAAGGCTTTAGAGCACCCAGATCATGAACAGGAAAGAAATTATTTAAGGTCAAAGTAGGTTGTCCGAACTGCCGGAAGAAGAAATCTAGGAAACCCAGAATCTTCATAGGGTGTTTTCTAACAGCTAGTTTGACTAGCCTTGATCTCCTTGTTATGATGATCTATTGTTATATAATTGTTCCTTGGTATCAAGACTACAAGATAGAACCTTTATATCACACAAACAAGTCTTAGAATCGAAGCTATATGGATCCAAAGGAGGTACCTTGACTGTTCTTCATTTTCTGGGTAACCCAAAAAATGAAGAACACGTCTGACAGAAATTTTGGAAGCCCAGATCTTTCTGTTTTGGTATATAACTGCCATGTTGTTTGTTTAGGATTGTAGTATTGCATCAATACTATAATTGGAACACCTAATCGAACTCATATGCTTCAAGATCCAAGATCTATAGCCGGTCAAACCTACCCACTTGGTCACTAACTTGAATTTCTGGGAATTGGCCAAGAACACCAAGAACACCTATAGCGACAGAAAGTGTCGCTATAGGGCCCTTTAACGGCAGTTTTATTTTTATTTTCCGGAAAATGATTAAATATTAGAAAAAATGGTTTTTAATTATTAAAAATACATATTAAATTAGGAAAAACTATTTTAAAGTCTAAAAAATAGTTTTTAACTATTTTGAGTATATTTTGAAAATATTTAATATTTTTGGAATATAAATGGTATTTATTTATTTAATTATAATAATTAAATAAATAATTTAAAAATGATTTTAATTCATAAAAAAATCATGAAAAATAATATTATGGTATAAGAAATTATTTTAAGTTATTTTTGATGACTTTTAATATTTTGTGATGAAATTCATTAATTAATCAATATTAATGATAATTAATTTATTTAATAAATATATTAAATAAATAATGGAAAAATAGTATTAATGTTTTAAAAATCATATAAAAATGATTTAAGTGATATAAAAATATTTTAAGTTATAAAATATAACTTTTGATATTTTCGCATGAAAATATTAATATTTTAATATTAATAGTAATTATCGGATAATGGATTTAAGTGTTTAAAAATTATATAATTATGATTTTAAGGTATTAAAAATACTTTGATATATTATAATTATATTATAATATTATGTAATGATTTTCATTAATATTTTATATTAAATGAATATTAATGATTAAGGAATTACGTGGTATTTAATTTATTTAAATACGGTTTTAATGATTGAAAATGGTGATAAATGATAATAATTACTTGAAAATTATTATTAGTCTTTAAAAATTGTTTTGGCTGATAAGAAAATTATCTGTGATAATTATTAAGTGTTTAAGTAAGAGTTTAATTGAACTTAAACTCGATATTCGTCTGACTAGACCGTCGGGATGATAGAATTGTGTCGATTTGAAGTCAGACTGAAATAGTTTGACTTGATGCTATGTCTTATGTGCCGTATAGACGGATAGGCTTATGTGGTAATGTGTTTAGGTTATTCTGTGAATATAAATATAACAGTAATATACTGTGATGATATTATTCTAATATTGGAGATCTATATTACTAATATTAGGTCTTCGGGTAAAGCGTTATAAATTGCGTTGCGGTAATCAACGGTTCAGGCAAGTTTTCTTTGTACTTAACTCTAATAAGAGTATTTTATTCAAGCTTATGGTTAATCATTGCTGATTGCCATGAAAATTAAACTATGTACATCTTGCATGTATAAGTCAGGTATGAAAGGCTGATCACCTTCATTACCAGTTGGTTCAGAAATGTTTGTTCATGCTTAAAACTTGTTCAGTCAACAGTTTGTTCGTGCTAGTTCTCAATTATATTGATGAATTATAGCCAGCTTATTATTCATACTCTTCAATCATGATATATGGTTAAATTGTATATAAACTTGCTGGGCAACTTTCATGCTCACCCTTGCTATATTATGATAAAACATTGCAGATAAGGCGAACGTGTTCGGATACAAGAAAAGGTTAATGCCAAGTTCAGCTTGCGATAAAATATGCGGCTAGTTTGTAATAGTTTATTTTGATAAATATTATTGTGTAATAGATATTTTATGAATTGTGTATAAGTTAAGGTTACTCGACCTTGGGGAATAGTTTGTAATGTAATGTATAAATAATTTATGTTTATATCTTCCGCAAATAGTGAAAGAATTAGTGTACCGGATCCGCGGTGATTTGGGGCCCGGATTCGGGGCTGCTACAGTTGGTATCAAAGCTGTTGGTTATGAAGCTTAGGTAGGAATACCTGAGACCAATAACCGTAGTGATTAGGATAAGATCTAACTCACATAGAGTTAGTTGGTCGGTAAGATTCAAAGATGAATCTCGACGAGTGTAAAGACACAGAGTTCCCTAACTCTGATAATAAAGTGGAACAGTAACGGTAAATAGATCGAGTCTAAAAGACTGAAAGTGCAGGAATAGGGGATCGTAAAACAAAACGATCATAGTGCATGGAATTGAATCGTAATATATACGATAAGATCACCCCGTGATCTGATAAAGGTTATGATATGGGAAATGAATCAATCTGATGATTGAAAAGTTTACAGCAAGATGCTGTGTGTAAGTTGTACTATGAAATGGTACTATAAAAACTCATGAAAGAGTTATCATTAGTGGAGACTTAGGTTTTCCTAAACTCCTAGCTATGCTAAACTTCGAAATTTTTGACATCAATCTAAATACGCACTATGTGCCTTTTAAAAAAAATGTAGACTTGTAACCATTTTTGAAACGGTTTAAAGTACAGTCTATGCTATTTATTTCAGCTAGACGCAAATGTTTTGAAATATCAAAAAATTGTTTTTATTTATCACTTATGTACCATGTAACCTGGTGCAGAGATGATAAAAATGATGGAGTCATCAATGCATTATTACTTAGTGTGAATTTGACCTGAAGTCACTATTCTACTATGGTATGATGTAGTATGATAAAATCACCAAATGACGGAATCCTCAACGGACTGTAAATACAGTGCGGCATCATGACGTCATTCTCGAAAATGTTTTCAAAAATTTTAATTTGCCAATGGGGTTTGGCTACACCTAAATAATTCGATTGAATTGAATTATCGATATGAGTCTATGCTATTTGATTCAGCTAGACTAATGTTATAAAAACTCCAAGTGTTTATTGAAAGAATTTCCCGAAAGAAATTATTTTGGTGCCGAATCCAATGATAAGACTGAGGTGAACGATAATGTTTGGATAAATAATCCAATCTAGTAGCGTAAATATTCGCTAAAAATGATTTAATACGTTATGCATGACGTACGAGTACGATAGGCTAATCACCTAAAGTACTAGTAATGGTACTTTACCTTCTTTGTGATTGTAAACAGACCAGGTAATGTTTTGTTTTACGGTATAAATACCGTTAAAACTATGTGTTCATGGTCTATATGACCCCTCAGCACAATTTGAAAACTTTTACTCTTGTGAGAGGTGTATTGGGTAGCATGTAATAATGTGTGTGAATGGTGTATGATCAATGGTGTAAGGTGTAAGGTGTAAGGTGAATTTCGGGGACGAAATTCTTATAAGGAGGGGTGAATGTGACAACCCGAGAAATTAGACAATTTATGAAAATCTTAAATGATTGATTTAAGGTCAAATAATAGACCTAGACAGAAAATAAGTGTATGCGTTTGATGTTATTGGGAAGGAATTTTGAGGGTTTCAAAATTCTGTGAAGGATATAGGTGAATTATTCAGGATTAAGGATTTATGTGAATATGTTTTGTGTTTATGGTTATGTATGTGTTCAGAATGTGGTTAAGGGTCAAGGGTTGACCAGATTAATTATATATGTGTCAAACCCTAAGTATATTTTAAGAACGTCAACGTTCAGTTAGAAAACCCTAACGTCTGATAAGAAACCCCAGAAATCGGTTCTGGAAACCCTAGTTTCAGTTCTGGGAGTACGAAATCCTAATTCGGATATTAAAAACCCTAGATTGGGAATGCAATGCTATGTACAAGGTTAAAAGTCATTAATATTAAATTAATTAGGAAAAACCCTAATGAATTATCTAAAATCTTAATTGATTATTTGAAAACCCTAATACCAGATCTGAAAACCCTAATTTCATATTCTGATAAAATGAAAGCCTAATCTGGGTATATAACGGAGAATTATAATGCTCAAGTGATTTAAATTATAAGTCTAATTAGGGTAATGATTAATTAATTAGCAAACCCTAATTTCCGATTTTTGGAACCCAAATTATTCCGTCAGAAACCCTAATGCTCAATTGTGGATTTAATTGCTAAAATTAGAAATGTTAATTAGGAAACCCTAATCCTAATTATTTCAATTTATGAGTAATTAGAAAACTCTAATCTAATTACGAATATTTAATTTCTATTTTAGAAAATTATTTTCCATTAGAAAACACTAATTTGTGGGTTGAAAACCTTAATGACCATTTTGAACCCTAATTGTTCAGTGGTGGATTTAATTGCTTTATTAGCAATGTTAATTAGGAAATATAAATCCTAATTGTCAAGTTATTAGAAACCTTAATCTAATTAGGAAATCTAATTTCTAAAATTAAAATATTATTTTTTTTTATTTAAAACCCTAAAATGTGGTTTTGAAACCTAATGTATAATTGTGGCCCTAAGTGCTAAATTAGCAATTTTAATTAGGATAAATTAGTCCTAATTAGCAAGATTAATTTATGATTAGGAAATTATAATATAATTAGGAAGCCCTAATTATAATTTAGAAATCAAAATTTTCTATTTAAATTCTAATTAGAAATTTTTTGAAAATCTAAGTTGCTAAACATTTAAGGGTTAAACCCTAAACCCTAAAATGTTCAAACCCTAAAACCTAAGGGTTTCATCAAATACAAATTCAAAAAATTAAGGAAATGACAAAAATGCCCTTTTTAGTATTATTTTAAGTTACTTGTAAATCTTGGCAAGATAATGGTTGTTCACCAACCCTAGTCTAAACCTAGCCTTAGCATGTGACTAAAAACAACTCCCATCAGCCTAATTCAGCAGCTAGGTAAGCAACATACTTTGTATTCATTAAATATAAAGATTAAAGAGAGATAAATGGTCTCTTCATTTTTTATTTCTCTCCTAGACATTCTCTCTCCTAACTTTCGAGATTTAGAGTGAGAGAGAGAGAGAAAGTTGAGCTAAGATCAGTTCATAGCACGCCAATATCAGATCCAGGAGTCAGAATCAAAAATCAAAGTTAGAAAGAGGTATAAACCCTAAATTTTGAAATCTATGATTCTGATGTTTAATGTTGTTGTTGGTTGTTTAGATATGTGCTAGAGGGTGTCATTTGATGATCTGGGTTGTCAAAACTCAGATCCATATCATTTTGATGCTCGAAATTAATGTTTATAAAAATCTGGAAAAGTTGGAAAAAGTTGTCTGACATCCATATGTCAGGGCCTCTAGATCTGTGTGTGTTAGGTTTTTTCTAGGTTTTTTCTGTGTTTTATGTTATATATTTGTAGTATGCCATGTTATCTTTAATCTGAAACTTGAATCAGGGTCATATCATGTCTAGATCGTAAGTTACAAGCAGTCAAAGGTCGTTGACCGATCACGTTTTCTGGGCAAACCCAGAAACCCAGATCGTCTGACAAGCATGTTCATAGAGTCTGATCTCGTATATGTTTAATAGTTAGGCCAAGATATTGTGTTTGTGTTGTAGTCTGACATGAGTACTACATGTTAAAGGCTTTAGATCACCCAGATCATGAACAGGAAAGAAATTATTTAAGGTCAAAGTAGGTTGTCCGAACTGCCGGAAGAAGAAATCTAGGAAACCCAGAATCTTCATAGGGTGTTTTCTAACAGCTAGTTTGACTAGCCTTGATCTCCTTGTTATGATGATCTATTGTTATATAATTGTTCCTTGGTATCAAGACTACAAGATAGAACCTTTATATCACACAAACAAGTCTTAGAATCGAAGCTATATGGATCCAAAGGAGGTACCTTGACTGTTCTTCATTTTCTGGGTAACCCAAAAAATGAAGAACACGTCTGACAGAAATTTTGGAAGCCCAGATCTTTCTGTTTTGGTATATAACTGCCATGTTGTTTGTTTAGGATTGTAGTATTGCATCAATACTATAATTGGAACACCTAATCGAACTCATATGCTTCAAGATCCAAGATCTATAGCCGGTCAAACCTACCCACTTGGTCACTAACTTGAATTTCTGGGAATTGGCCAAGAACACCAAGAACACCTATAGCGACAGAAAGTGTCGCTATAGGGCCCTTTAACGGCAGTTTTATTTTTATTTTCCGGAAAATGATTAAATATTAGAAAAAATGGTTTTTAATTATTAAAAATACATATTAAATTAGGAAAAATTATTTTAAAGTCTAAAAAATAGTTTTTAACTATTTTGAGTATATTTTGAAAATATTTAATATTTTTGGAATATAAATGGTATTTATTTATTTAATTATAATAATTAAATAAATAATTTAAAAATGATTTTAATTCATAAAAAAATCATGAAAAATAATATTATGGTATAAGAAATTATTTTAAGTTATTTTTGATGACTTTTAATATTTTGTGATGAAATTCATTAATTAATCAATATTAATGATAATTAATTTATTTAATAAATATATTAAATAAATAATGGAAAAATAGTATTAATGTTTTAAAAATCATATAAAAATGATTTAAGTGATATAAAAATATTTTAAGTTATAAAATATAACTTTTGATATTTTCGCATGAAAATATTAATTATTTAATATTAATAGTAATTATCGGATAATGGATTTAAGTGTTTAAAAATTATATAATTATGATTTTAAGGTATTAAAAATACTTTGATATATTATAATTATATTATAATATTATGTAATGATTTTCATTAATATTTTATATTAAATAAATATTAATGATTAAGGAATTACGTGGTATTTAATTTATTTAAATACGGTTTTAATGATTGAAAATGGTGATAAATGATAATAATTACTTGAAAATTATTATTAGTCTTTAAAAATTGTTTTGGCTGATAAGAAAATTATCTGTGATAATTATTAAGTGTTTAAGTAAGAGTTTAATTGAACTTAAACTCGATATTCGTCTGACTAGACCGTCGGGATGATAGAATTGTGTCGATTTGAAGTCAGACTGAAATAGTTTGACTTGATGCTATGTCTTATGTGCCGTATAGACGGATAGGCTTATGTGGTAATGTGTTTAGGTTATTCTGTGAATATAAATATAACAGTAATATACTGTGATGATATTATTCTAATATTGGAGATCTATATTACTAATATTAGGTCTTCGGGTAAAGCGTTATAAATTGCGTTGCGGTAATCAACGGTTCAGGCAAGTTTTCTTTGTACTTAACTCTAATAAGAGTATTTTATTCAAGCTTATGGTTAATCATTGCTGATTGCCATGAAAATTAACTATGTACATCTTGCATGTATAAGTCAGGTATGAAAGGCTGATCACCTTCATTACCAGTTGGTTCAGAAATGTTTGTTCATGCTTAAAACTTGTTCAGTCAACAGTTTGTTCGTGCTAGTTCTCAATTATATTGATGAATTATAGCCAGCTTATTATTCATACTCTTCAATCATGATATATGGTTAAATTGTATATAAACTTGCTGGGCAACTTTCATGCTCACCCTTGCTATATTATGATAAAACATTGCAGATAAGGCGAACGTGTTCGGATACAAGAAAAGGTTAATGCCAAGTTCAGCTTGCGATAAAATATGCGGCTAGTTTGTAATAGTTTATTTTGATAAATATTATTGTGTAATAGATATTTTATGAATTGTGTATAAGTTAAGGTTACTCGACCTTGGGGAATAGTTTGTAATGTAATGTATAAATAATTTATGTTTATATCTTCCGCAAATAGTGAAAGAATTAGTGTACCGGATCCGCGGTGATTTGGGGCCCGGATTCGGGGCTGCTACAGTTGGTATCAAAGCTGTTGGTTATGAAGCTTAGGTAGGAATACCTGAGACCAATAACCGCAGTGATTAGGATAAGATCTAACTCACATAGAGTTAGTTGGTCGGTAAGATTCAAAGATGAATCTCGACGAGTGTAAAGACACAGAGTTCCCTAACTCTGATAATAAAGTGGAACAGTAACGGTAAATAGATCGAGTCTAAAAGACTGAAAGTGCAGGAATAGGGGATCGTAAAACAAAACGATCATAGTGCATGGAATTGAATCGTAATATATACGATAAGATCACCCCGTGATCTGATAAAGGTTATGATATGGGAAATGAATCAATCTGATGATTGAAAAGTTTACAGCAAGATGTTGTGTGTAAGTTGTACTATGAAATGGTACTATAAAAACTCATGAAAGAGTTATCATTAGTGGAGACTTAGGTTTTCCTAAACTCCTAGCTATGCTAAACTTCGAAATTTTTGACATCAATCTAAATACGCACTATGTGCCTTTTAAAAAAAATGTAGACTTGTAACCATTTTTGAAACGGTTTAAAGTACAGTCTATGCTATTTATTTCAGCTAGACGCAAATGTTTTGAAATATCAAAAAATTGTTTTTATTTATCACTTATGTACCATGTAACCTGGTGCAGAGATGATAAAAATGATGGAGTCATCAATGCATTATTACTTAGTGTGAATTTGACCTGAAGTCACTATTCTACTATGGTATGATGTAGTATGATAAAATCACCAAATGACGGAATCCTCAACGGACTGTAAATACAGTGCGGCATCATGACGTCATTCTCGAAAATGTTTTCAAAAATTTTAATTTGCCAATGGGGTTTGGCTACACCTAAATAATTCGATTGAATTGAATTATCGATATGAGTCTATGCTATTTGATTCAGCTAGACTAATGTTATAAAAACTCCAAGTGTTTATTGAAAGAATTTCCCGAAAGAAATTATTTTGGTGCCGAATCCAATGATAAGACTGAGGTGAACGATAATGTTTGGATAAATAATCCAATCTAGTAGCGTAAATATTCGCTAAAAATGATTTAATACGTTATGCATGACGTACGAGTACGATAGGCTAATCACCTAAAGTACTAGTAATGGTACTTTACCTTCTTTGTGATTATAAACAGACCAGGTAATGTTTTGTTTTACGGTATAAATACCGTTAAAACTATGTGTTCATGGTCTATATGACCCCTCAGCACAATTTGAAAACTTTTACTCTTGTGAGAGGTGTATTGGGTAGCATGTAATAATGTGTGTGAATGGTGTATGATCAATGGTGTAAGGTGTAAGGTGTAAGGCGAATTTCGGGGACGAAATTCTTATAAGGAGGGGTGAATGTGACAACCCGAGAAATTAGACAATTTATGAAAATCTTAAATGATTGATTTAAGGTCAAATAATAGACCTAGACAGAAAATAAGTGTATGTGTTTGATGTTATTGGGAAGGAATTTTGAGGGTTTCAAAATTCTGTGAAGGATATAGGTGAATTATTCAGGATTAAGGATTTATGTGAATATGTTTTGTGTTTATGGTTATGTATGTGTTCAGAATGTGGTTAAGGGTCAAGGGTTGACCAGATTAATTATATATGTGTCAAACCCTAAGTATATTTTAAGAACGTCAACGTTCAGTTAGAAAACCCTAACGTCTGATAAGAAACCCCAGAAATCGGTTCTGGAAACCCTAGTTTCAGTTCTGGGAGTACGAAATCCTAATTCGGATATTAAAAACCCTAGATTGGGAATACAATGCTATGTACAAGGTTAAAAGTCATTAATATTAAATTAATTAGGAAAAACCCTAATGAATTATCTAAAATCTTAATTGATTATTTGAAAACCCTAATACCAGATCTGAAAACCCTAATTTCAGATTCTGATAAAATGAAAGCCTAATCTGGGTATATAACGGAGAATTATAATGCTCAAGTGATTTAAATTATAAGTCTAATTAGGGTAATGATTAATTAATTAGCAAACCCTAATTTCCGATTTTTGGAACCCAAATTATTCCGTCAGAAACCCTAATGCTCAATTGTGGATTTAATTGCTAAAATTAGCAATGTTAATTAGGAAACCCTAATCCTAATTATTTCAATTTATGAGTAATTAGAAAACTCTAATCTAATTACGAATATTTAATTTCTATTTTAGAAAATTATTTTCCATTAGAAAACACTAATTTGTGGGTTGAAAACCTTAATGACCATTTTGAACCCTAATTGTTCAGTGATGGATTTAATTGCTTTATTAGCAATGTTAATTAGGAAATATAAATCCTAATTGTCAAGTTATTAGAAACCCTAATCTAATTAGGAAATCTAATTTCTAAAATTGAAATATTATTTTTTTTCTATTTAAAACCCTAAAATGTGGTTTTGAAACCTAATGTATAATTGTGGCCCTAAGTGCTAAATTAGCAATTTTAATTAGGATAAATTAGTCCTAATTAGCAAGATTGATTTATGATTAGGAAATTATAATATAATTAGGAAGCCCTAATTATAATTTAGAAATCAAAATTTTCTATTTTAAATTCTAATTAGAAAATTTTTGAAAATCTAAGTTGCTAAATATTTAACGGTTAAACCCTAAACCCTAAAATGTTCAAACCCTAAACCCTAAGGGTTTCATCAAATACAAATTCAAAAAATTAAGGAAATGACAAAAATGCCCTTTTTTAGTATTATTTTAAGTTACTTGCAAATCTTGGAAAGATAATGGTTTTTCCACAACCCTAGTCTAAACCTAGCCTTAGCATGTGACTAAAAACAACTCCCATCAGCCTAATTCAACAGATAGGTAAGCAACATACTTTGTATTCATTAAATATAAAGATTAAAGAGAGATAAATGGTCTCTTCATTTTTTATTTCTCTCCTAGACATTCTCTCTCCTAACTTTCGAGATTTAGAGTGAGAGAGAGAGAGAAAGTTGAGCTAAGATCAATTCATAGCACGCCAATATCAGATCCAGGAGTCAGAATCAAAAATCAAAGTTAGAAAGAAGTATAAACCCTAAATTTTGAAATCTATGATTCTGATGTTTAATGTTGTTGTTGGTTGTTTAGATATGTGCTAGAGGGTGTCATTTGATGATCTGGGTTGTCAAAACTCAGATCCATATCATTTTGATGCTCGAAATTAATGTTTATAAAAATCTGGAAAAGTTGGAAAAAGTTGTCTGACATCCATATGTCAGGGCCTCTAGATCTGTGTGTGTTAGGTTTTGTCTATGTTTTTTCTGTGTTTTATGTTATATATTTGTAGTATGCCATGTTATCTTTAATCTGAAACTTGAATCAGGGTCATATCATGTCCAGATCGTAAGTTACAAGCGGTAAAAGGTCGTTGACCGATCACGTTTTCTGGATTTTTGGGCAAACCCAGAAACCCAGATCGTTTGACATGCATGTTCATAGAGTTTGATCTCGTATATGTTTAATAGTTAGGCCAAGATATTGTGTTTGTGTTGTAGTCTGACATGAGTACTACATGTTAAAGGCTTTAGATCACCCAGATCATGAACAGGAAAGAAATTATTTAAGGTCAAAGTAGGTTGTCCGAACTGCCGGAAGAAGAAATCTGGGAAACCCAGAATCTTCATAGGGTGTTTTCTAACAGCTAGTTTGACTAGCCTTGATCTCCTTGTTATGATGATCTATTGTTATATAATTGTTCCTTGGTATCAAGACTACAAGATAGAACCTTTATATCACACAAACAAGTCTTAGAATCGAAGCTATATGGATCCAAAGGAGGTACCTTGACTGTTCTTCATTTTCTGGGTAACCCAAAAAATGAAGAACACGTCTGACAGAAATTTTGGAAGCCCAGATCTTTCTGTTTTGGTATATAACTGCTATGTTGTTTGTTTAGGATTGTAGTATTGCATCAATACTATAATTGGAACACCTAATCGAACTCATATGCTTCAAGATCCAAGATCTATAGCCGGTCAAACCTAACCACTTGGTCACTAACTTGAATTTCTGGGAATTGGCCAAGAACACCTATAACGACAGAAAGTGTCGCTATAGGGCCCTTTGACGACAGTTTTATTTTTATTTTCCGGAAAATGATTAAATATTAGAAAAAAATGGTTTTTAATTATTAAAAATACATATTAAATTATGAAAAATTATTTTAAAGTCTGAAAAATAGTTTTTAACTATTTTGAGTATATTTTGAAAATATTTAATATTTTTGGAATATAAATGGTATTTATTTATTTAATTATAATAAATAAATAAATAATTTAAAAATGATTTTAATTCATCAAAAAAGCATGAAAAATAATATTATGGTATAAGAAATTATTTTAAGTTATTTTTGATGACTTTTAATATTTTGTGATGAAATTCATTAATTAATCAATATTAATGATAATTAATTTATTTAATAAATATATTAAATAAATTATGGAAAAATAGTATTAATGTTTTAAAAATCATATAAAAATGATTTAAGTGATATAAAAATATTTTAAGGTATAAAATATAACTTTTGATATTTTTGCATGAAAATATTAATATTTTAATATTAATAGTAATTATCGGATAATGGATTTAAGTGTTTAAAAATCATATAATTATGATTTTAAGGTATTAAAAATACTTTGATATATTATAATTATATTATAATATTATGTAATGATTTTTATTAATATTTTATATTAAATGAATATTAATGATTAAGGAATTATGTGGTATTTAATTTATTTAAATACGGTTTTAATGATTGAAAATGGTGATAAATGATAATAATTACTTGAAAATTATTATAAGTCTTTAAAAATTGTTTTGGCTGATAAGAAAATTATCTGTGATAATTACTAAGTGTTTAAGTAAGAGTTTAATTGAATTTAAACTCGATATTCGTTCGACTAGACCGTCAAGATGATAGAATTGTGTCGATTTCAAGTCAGACTGAAATAGTTTGACTTGATGCTATGTCTTATGTGCCGTATAGACAGATAGGCTTATGTGGTAATGTGTTTAGGTTATTCTGTGGATATAAATATAACGGTAATATACTGTGATGATATTATTCTAATATTGGAGATCTATATTACTAATATTAGGTCTTCGGGTAAAGCGTTATAAATTGCGTTGCGGTAATCAACGGTTCAGGCAAGTTTTCTTTGTACTTAACTCTAATAAGAGTATTTTATTCAAGCTTATGGTTCATCATTGCTGATTGCCATGAAAATTGTACTCTGTACATCTTGCATGTATAAGTCAGGTATGAAAGGCTGATCACCTTCATTACCAGTTGGTTCAGAAATATTTGTTCATGCTTAAAACTTGTTCAGTCAACAGTTTGTTCGTGCTAGTTCTCAATTATATTGATGAATTATAGCCAGCTTATTATTCATACTCTTCAATCATGATATATCGTTAAATTGTATATAAACTTGCTGGGCAACTTTCATGCTCACCCTTGCTATATCATGATAAAACATTGCAGATAAGACGAACGTGTTCGGATACAAGAAAAGGTTAATGCCAAGTTCAGCTTGCGATAAATTATGCGGCTAGTTTGTAATAGTTTATTTTGATAAATATTGTTGTGTAATAGATATTTTATGAATTGTGTATAAGTTAAGGTTACTCGACCTTGGGGAATAGTGTGTAATGTAATGTATAAACAATTTATGTTTATATCTTTCGCAAATAGTGAAAGAATTAGTGTACCGGATCCGCGGTGATTTGGGGCCCGGATTCGGGGCTGCTACATTCACTCTTGAACTCTTCAAGTCCAGCAGACTTGGCTCTTCATAGTTCACTTAGAACTCTTCAAGTCCTTCTGACTTGGAACTTCTTACTTCAATAGATTGATAGTTGTTGAGTTGTGATTGAGGCTACTCTGTTGCAGTTAAGCACTTGTTCAAAAGAACTAAGTAGCTGAGCAAGCTTCCTTTTTTTCTCAGATCGTAGAGTTCAGTGTTGAGTGTTCTTGTTCGTTTTGTTCAGTACTTATTTGCTTCTCTCATGTGTCTGTATTCTGTATATATGTGATCTTTGAAATCTATCCGTTGAAGTCATCTGATGAAGCATTAAATGTGTTTGACATTTCTGAGCTTTGATGGAGACATTTCTGCACATCTTCTGAATTGCATTCTGGCCCACTGACATGGTAGACTGCTTTCTCACCTAACACCTGAAAATGTGTTTTCCTCTGCCCAATGGTCCTTTTTTTTTTATCTTCTTGAACACGTTCCTTTTGATGAATACTAAGGATATCTTTTGTTCCGTTGGGACTGGTGAGAACTTCAACGTTTGAAACTCATTCCTCATTGGTTTGAATTTATCTCCAAACAGAAGATAGAGCTCGATGCTTCTGACACAAGAGAGATGAAACTCTACAATCCATGTCGTGGTGTCTTGTCATATTTGTGCTTGGTCTGAACACTATGATTCCTTTCAAGAATTTGCACACTACGATCTTTGAATACTACGTTCTTTGCTTGCTCATCTTGCCGACTCTACGTTTCCGAAAGCACACTATGATCTCTGAGTTGGCTTCGGCAAACGTCTGGACCACTCTACAATTTCTGGAGAGGCCCTTCAAGGCAGATACACTACGATAATCTCAGTACTACGATACTGCCTTAGCTTCTGCATTCATTTGATCAGCCAGATAGACTACGATTCTCTTCAAGGCCTATCTATTTCTTTCTAGCCATAGATCAACCTAACATATTTGATCTCTTTATCTATATAAGTGAACATTAAAGACGAAGACCGACCTAACAATTTTGATTTATCACCAAGTCCTTCTACATATATTTCTTGAAGGACTTTAAACATAATCATGAGCATTTACTTTAAACATTAAATCAAAATATGCATTCTTCCAACAATCTCCCCCTATTTGATGTTGACATAACCAAGGAGATTTGTTGTCATGATTATCAAATCCTATATGCAGTTGTAGCAAAGTAAATATGACTTCGTATTTCAGTGAGCAGCTAAAATTTCTTAGAGAATAAGCATGAATTTATTGATGTATGAGGATAGATATTACATTTAAGTTTGATTACATCAATAAGAATTGAAATTCAACTTATCTCTATTTCTTCGGCCTTTTGCTCCTTGGAGGATTTGCATATTCCTCAGCTCTCCTTTTCCTGCTTGCTTCGTCTCTCCTGGCTAGATCTTCCAGCTCACTTGGGCTTAGCCTTAGATTATGATCATGCCTCATAAATGCAGGATCTCCAATTGGCATTCTTAGGCCTGTTGTTGTCACTGTATGAGAGCTGGTGGCTTGTCCTAAACTCCTTAAAGGTTGAGCCATTAAAACTTCCTGCTGATTAGATCGTTGAGTCTGATGGCTGGATCGTGGAGTCTGCTGGTGGATTTGCCTTACAAGAGGATTCCTTTTCCTTTGCCTCCCTAATATCCTCCTTTACCTTTATTCTCCCCCTTTATGTCAGCATTAAGGGTTCGAATGTCATCTGAAAGATGATTCAGTCCTTGAACAAGCTCGTTGAGTTGACTCTTAGTTTGAGCAATGTCCTCTCTATTTTCTTTGATCAGAGCTTCAAACCTAGCTTCCCGTTGCTGAAGGAAGTATAGAATGTTGTCTGTTTACTGGCCATTGCTGACATAGAATTGTTTAAATTCTTTGACAGCAGTCTGTAGATTGAGGAAGCTTTCAATCATGCGTTGATTTTGAGTCTCTTGGTTGGCCTGTAGGATTAGGATAGCTTCTTTGTGGTTCTTGGCTGCCTGAAAGTGAATATCATCCCTGTCTTTTATGCTCTAAAGCATTTCTCTGAGGATCTATTTGGGTGTTTTAGAGAGCTTAGATCTTAGAGAGCTTGGGAAATTGTTTGCAGCATTGATCATGGATGCTAATCTCAGCTGAATGAGGGCAGTGTGATCCTTAAGACTTTCATCAAGTTCCTTGACCACTTTCTTAGATATTTCTGATAAATCAGTTTTGGTGGGAAGCTCTGACAGAATTTCATCCAGTGTGGAAAATTTTTAGAAGGGAGGAGGTTTTCTTTTGAATTAATCTTGCAATGAGGAGAGGGCAAGATCAAGATTGAAACATTCATTTCTAGAGGAAGAGGGAATATCTGATGGAGGGGCCTGGGTTTGGATGTTGAAGCTTGGTGACTCTACTATTTGAGGTGGATACTCTACCGAGGGCCTAAAGTCATTGATCGTAGAGCTAGTAGGCTATGGGAGCATTAGGGAGTCGATCTTATTTGGTTCCTCAGTTACAGAATTTTGGGATTCTGCAACTGGAAATTGATTCAGTGGATGAAGAATCACTTCCAACCATTTTGGGAATTCATAAAATTGATTAAATGAGGATGATGGCAAGTGATTAACTCTGAAGAGGGTTGAGATAAATAGTACCTCAAGTTTGTTCTTTGAGGAAGAACTGTTGGTGAGAAGCTTCTTGGCAAAATTGAATCTCCCTGGGAATCCATTGGCTAGTACTAAGATAGCCAGATACTCTTTGAAACTCCAGAACATTTGATCCCAAGAGTTCAAAATTTGAGCTCGGTGGAAAGGCATCATAGGAAGATATGCAAATAATTGCTCATAGTTGGTCCTTCTGTGCCCATCAATGCCCACGACAATGATCTCGACCTCGTCATCTTCCTCCACTTCTCTATTCTTGTTTGAGGATTCCATTATATCAATGGCCTCACGATGTTCTTGTACTGGTTCTCCTTCTTTGTCTGCAGAAACCTCTTCTTCTGTCATGGGGATATTATGAGCCTCCCCCTCAGTGTGATCATCCACTTGGTCGATTAGCAGCTCCCCCTCAGTTGGATCACTTTCTATCATCTCCCCCTCAATAGGTGTATCTTCTATCATCAGATCCTTAGGTATCTCCCCCTCAGTTAGAGCTTTGACTGTTTGGCTTTCATTTGCTTGTTCCTTTTCAGTAAGCAATTCCTTTTCTTCCTTCTTTAGTGCTTTCTCATTGACAAGAATATATTTCTTGACCAGTTTTCTTCTTGTCTTTTTAGGCTGAGCCACAGCCTCATGACTTTCTTCAGTTTTATACTTCTGATCAGCCAAAATGTTTATTGTAGCTACTTCCTTATTTGGTCTGGCCTCTACAATCGGCAGAGACTCTACGATCGAAGAGATTGATGACCTTTTGGTCTTGTGGCTAATTTTATTCTTTTTTAATAGCTGAGATATGGTTGCTCTGTCTTCTTCTGCCTCAGCCTGCTGTTGCTTCCTTCTTAGGGTCGGCAGAATTTCAATGTCTGAGGACTCTATGGGCTTATTGGTAGTGGATCCTTGGGGTTCTTCTGTAGTTCTGGTTTTCAACTTCCTTTTCCCTTTGTTTTTTCTGATTAAAGCAATGGATTCTTCCTGGTTAGCTTCTTCTTCTTTTTCTTCTTCAGTTTCTTTGACAACTGATGTGTTCCCTGGCACTCCTAATTCCTTTATTTCACCAGTTCTTCTACTGGATTCAGACATCATCTTCACATTTTCAGCTGGATTCCTTTTACAGTTTTCAAATAATTGATGGGTCATTCGTCGATTTGGATTGATGTCTTCTCCTTCATCATCCTCGATTAAGTCACCAAGAGTAGCCTGTAGGATAATGCTTATAAATTATCCGTAGAGCATCTTCTGTGAGCTCTTTGTTTTCTTTGGGCTGATCAACCACTTCCCAATCCATTCAAGTAACAGAGCCCCATAGTTAAGTTGTATTTTATAACATATGGCAGTCATGAGTTTGAGTTGTACCTTATTCACAGAGTCATGACCTGAGTTCTTACAACATATACATTTTCCAACAATATCAGCTAGAAACTCATACCTCTGTGGAAACTCCTTCTTTTTGTATCCTTTGACAGAGGGCAATTTCTTGTGATGCATCTTCTTGAGACCTTTATGGAAGTCTATGCCATCTAAGGACGGATACCCTTAAAATTTGAGGCCTAAGGCTAAATTGATGTCCTCAGCCTTTAGTCTGATTTGGACGTTCCTGACTTTCGCAGTGATGATGTTGTTTTCAAATACTCCGTTATTGTAGAATTCTTTTATCCAGCTTTGGGTAGATCAATGTGTCCGTACCCAGGGCTTCTTCAAGGCCTTCCTTCTTTAGTAGCGACAATGTCTTGTGAAATTGAGGTTTAGCTGATTTAAACTCATCAAAACAGAGTCTTTAGCCGGAGATAACACTGGAAGCTGCCATTAATTTCTTTGCAGGAAGTGAGACTGACTGAGCTTGCTACTAATTTAGGGTTTCTACTTGAGAGAGTAAGAGAGAGATGATCTTTTGAACTTCAGATTTCAAAAAGATGATTTTAATTTGTACTTGTAATTTCCCTCTCTCTATTTTGCTTAGTGGGACATGTGTCAAATATTGCTTGGCTCTACGAATTTTGACAGAGAAGGAGTGTACTGAATTGCCTTTAACTCCTTCTGAGATAATGTATTCTTCAGTGGGACTACGATCGTTAAGATGGTCCTTGGAATCGTCGAGTCTGTTCTACCATCATTGAGTCTGTGTAGCATTCGTCGTGTCTGAACTGTAAATGTAGAGTCTGAACTGCAATCATTGAGACTGACTAGCAATCGTAGACTCTGATCAAGTATTTGTGATGAACTTTTTGACTTAGTATTCTTCTTAGATTAAGGTAGCTCAGGAAGGGCCAACCTCATTGATTGGATCAAGGGTCAGGTTTGTCCCTGAGGTGCTTATCAGAGATATTGCTTTGATTTATGCTTGATCATCATAGGGTGCTCCTTTGGTTTTGTTGATGTAGCTCTGCTGTCGTTGATTCTGCACTATGATCGTTGATTCTGTTCAGCGTTCGTTGAGTTTTATGACACTTTGGCTCTATGATCGTGGACTTCCTTTGATCATGTCTTTAATTTTGAACATAGCCCTTAAATCTGTATGGTTAGCACAAACTAAAGCACAATTTTTCATGTTTGCAAGTTAAACATGCCTAGCTCACTTATCACTTTGTTAAATTTGGATTCATCTAGTGGCTTTGTAAAAACATCAACAAGTTGATTTTCAGTAGGGATATATTGTAAAGATATAGTTCCATTTTGTACATGATCCCTAATGAAATGATACCTTATTTCTATATGCTTAGTCCTAGAATGCATGACATGATTATGAGTTATAGCAATTGCACTTGTGTTATCACAATGAATAGGTATGGATTTGAATTCAAACCCATAATCTGCTAGCTGATTTTTCATTCAAAGGATCTGAGCATAGCAATTGCCATCAGTAATGTATTCAGCTTCTGCAGTTGAGATAGATACTGAGTTTTACTTTTTGCTAAACCAGGACACAAGTCTGTTATCTAGTAGTTGACAAGTGCCACTGGTACTTTTTTTATCTATTTTACAGCCTGCAAAATTAGCATCTGTGTATCCTGTTAGCTCAAATGAGGATTCCTTGGGAAACTAAAGCCCCAAGTGGGGTGTACCCTTGAGGTACCTAAAAATCCTTTTTACAGCAGTTAAATGAGATTCTTTAGGACAAGCCTGAAATCTAGCACAAATGCATGTTGTAAACATTATATCTGGTCTACTGGCAGTAAGATATAAAAGAGAGCCTATCATACCTCTGTATTGAGTTATATCAATACTTTTACCTTTTTCATCTTTGTCAAGCTTGGTTGCAGGAGCAATTGGGGTTTTCATGGAAGAGACTGATTCCATACCATACTTTTTGAGTAAGTCTTTAATGTACTTGGCTTGGTTTATGAAAATTCCTTCATCAGTCTGATTTACTTGCAATCCAAGAAAGAAGTTCAACTCACCCATCATGCTCATTTCGAATTTGCTCTGCATAAGCTTGGAGAATCTCTTGTATAACTTTTCATCAGTAGAACCAAAGATATTATCATCAACATAGATTTGAACTAATAGGACCTTATCTTTATGCTTTCTAAGAAACAGTGTGGTATCTACTCTACCTCTAGTGAATCCATTTTCAATAAGAAAGTTAGTGAGTGTTTCATACCATGCTCTAGGTGCTTGTTTAAGACCATATAAGGCTTTGTCTAATCTAAAGACATAATTAGAAAGAGATGGATTGGTGAAACCTGGAGGCTGCTCTACATAGACTTCTTCTTGAAGTTCGCCATTCAAGAATGCACTTTTGACATCCATCTAGAAGACTTTGAACTTAATGTGAGCAGCAAAGGCAAGGAATATTCTGATGGCTTCTAGTCTAGCAACAGGTGCAAATGTCTCATCATAGTCAATGCCTTCTTCCTGAGAGTAGCCCTTGGCCACTAGTCTAGCCTTATTCCTAGTTATCACCCCATCTTCATCCATCTTGTTTCTGAAGACCCACTTGGTTCCAATTACAGGATGATTCTTTGTTCTTGGAACCAATCTCTATACTTTGCTTCTCTCGAACTGATTAAGTTCTTCCTACATGGCCTTTATACAGTTGGAGTCTTCCATAGCATCCTTTATCTTCTTTGGTTCTATTTGAGATAGGAAGCTTAGATAGAAGCATTCATTCTGAGTAGCAGCTCTTGTTTTAACTCTTGCATTTGAATCTCCAATGATTAGATCTTGAGTGTGATCTCTTGCCCATCTGTTTTCTGTTGAAACATCCGTTCTTATGCCTTCTTATCTTAGATCTTCAAGATTTATTTCTTCTTCTTGATGTGGAGGCTCGTTATCTGGTATAGGCCTATCTACTATCTCATTTTCTTGCTCAACGATTTCACTGTCTGGTACTGCAATCGTAGGGTTGAGCTCGACGACCTCGTTTATAGTGTCTAAATTGTTAGTCGCAGTATCTTGAGACATTGTTTTTTCCAAGTTTGTTTCATCAAAGATGATGTGAATCGAGATTTCTACACTCAGTGTCTTCTTGTTGAACACTCTGTAGGCCTTACTGTCTATGGCTTACCCAAGAAAAATTCCTTCATCTAATTTCGGTTGAAACTTTGTCAAGTACTGCTTTCCATTGTTGAGTATGTAGTATGCACAGCCGAACACATGAAAGTAGCTGACACTTGACTTTCTTCCTTTCCAAAGTTCATAAGGAGTCTTCTTAATCGTAGAGTGTATGAGTGATCTGTTCTGAGTATAGCATGCAGTGTTGACCACTTCTGGCCAGAAGTATCGGAGTAGATGAGCTGCAGCAAGTAGAGTCCTTCCAGCCTCTATTAATGTCATGTTCTTTCTTTCAGCAACTCCATTTTGTTGGGAAGTTCGTGGAGCTGAGAAGTTGTGACTAATCCCATTGTCTGTGCAGAACTGATCCATTTCTGAGAAATCGAATTCTCTGCTATGATCACTTCTTATGGCCTTGATTTTCTCTCCTTTCTCGTTCATCACCATCTTGAACATCTTGATCAGTTGGGAGCTTGTTTCATCTTTTGAGGACAGAAAGAATACCCATGTAAATTTGGTGTAGTCGTCGACTACGATCAGTGAGTATCTCTTTCCCCCAAGGCTCGTCGTTGGAATTGGTCCAAAAAGATCCATATGTAGTAATTGCAGCGGCTTGTCAATTGAGTTGATGGTTTTGTTCTTGAATAAGCTTCTGGTTTGTTTCCCAAGTTGACAGGCATTGCAGGGCCTTTCTTTAATGAAGTTGAATTTGGGTAGGTCTGCAACTAGATCTTTTGAAGCTAATTTGGACATGCTCTTGAAGTTGAGATGAGATAATCTTCGGTGCCATAGCCAACTCATTTCTTCAGATGCTTTAGCCAAAAAGCATATTGTCTCGTCTTAGCTTAGTTTTCTAAGATTTACTGTGTAGACATTTCCTTCTCTTGTTCTGGTTAGCTTTACTGCAGATGTCTTCAGGTCTCAGACTTGACATTGATTGTTGAGAAATGTTACTTGATGACCCTTGTCACAGAGTTGGCTAATGCTTAGAAGGTTGTGTTGTAGTTCTTCCACATAGGCCACTTTGCTAAAGGATACTGCACCATTTCCAGCTGAGCCATAGCCTCTTGTCTTGCCAGAGCCATTATCTCCAAAGATGACCGAGGGACCCTCTTTCTCTATGTTGTTAGATAGAATGGCTTTGTTCCTAGTCATGTGTCTTGAACATCCACTATCCAGATACCAAGTTGTGTTCGTGGAGCTCTCTTCCTGAGGTAACATTAAACCTTCATTTTGGTACCCATACTTGCATGGGTCCTATTATGTTAGTACCCTCAGGGACCCAAATCTGCTTGATTTTGGGTCTCACATGCATGGAATTATAATGACAATTTGCAGCCTTGTGGCCAACTCTGTGGCATACAAAGCATTTGATATGATGCATGTTAGTATGTGTGTGAAAGTTCTTCCTCCATTTGGACTTTTGTGGGTTATTAGTCATCCTCCTGCTAGGCTGATATTCCCTTTTCCATGTGTTCTCTTGTTTCATTAATTAAGAGGAGTATATCTTACTTCTACTGTATCTTCCTGGTTGGTTCATAGAGTTGATTTTATTGGACTCTACGATCCTTCGAGGTTGATGAGTAGTAGCTAGATTACTTTTCTCTTTTCTGAAACCTAGACCAGCATGAGATTCCTTACTCCTGGGAATATGAATTGAATCAGCCGGGCAGGGTTCGACATTCTCATCCTTTTGTGAGGATTTCACAAATATAATGCCTCTACTGAAACCTGAGGCATTATCAGTGATAATTTCCTTTGCTTTTTCCACACTTAACTTTAAGGCAGATTCCCCAAAGCCTAACCCTGTTCTATCAGAGGCACTTCTCTGGTTAGAGATTAAGGAGTCCATGGATGAAGAGGATTTATTCCAAGTAGAGACTGTCTTTTCTAGATCCTTAATATTGGAGGTTAGACTAGACTCTCGTTGTGCACAGAGCTCATTTACCTGTCTTAAGAGCTTATTCTCAGCTTCAAACTTGGAGAGAGAGAGTCAGTACTAAGAAGGGCTGTTTCCAGTTCCTCTTGAACTTTTTCTTTCTCCTTTTGAAGAAGTGAATAGTCTTTAGACAGAACTCTAAACCACTTCATGTATTGATGCAGATCAGATATTATGTCATGTAATGCAGTTCCAAGGTCATCAATATCTACATCAAGGAGAGTTGAAGTCAAATACCTCATCGATACTTACTTCATATATGTTGGAGTTCTGTTTGTCCCTTGCATTTTTGGCCATCAGGTAGAGATTAGCCATTTAAGGATCTTCATCGTCTCCAGATTCTGGAGTTGAGTCATTTTCAGAGTCACTCCACGATACTCCAGCTGTAAGGTCTTTGTCTTTCTTCCGTGGCCTTTTGTTGCCTTTGTATTCCTTCTTTGCATGTGATTTCTTCCTGAGTTCTTCTCTGAGAGGTTTGTTGCAGTTGGCAATGAAGTGACCAGGTTTCTTGCAGTTGTAGCATAGGTCATTCATTTGCTTCCTGGCTGTTGTAGTTGCTAACTTTCTTTGGCTTGCTGGTTTTTCCTTGTCGCATGAATCTTCGTAGTCTTTTAACCAGCATTGCAAAGTCCTCATCATCATCTTCATCATAGTCAGAATCAACATCAGTGTTGACTTTGGATATGTTTTCGGTTACTTTGAGAGCAACACCTTTATCCTTCTTTCTTCCTTTAGACAACATTTCTACTGGTTGTGGCAGCTCCAGTTCATACGTGAGGAGGTTGCCATATAATTGTTGAACAGTCATTTCATGTAGATTCTTTGATTCTCTTATGGCAGTGGTTTTGGCATCCCACTTGCTTGGTAAAGCTCTCATGAACTTTATGATCAGATCTTTATTTGGATAGATCTTTCCATAGGCTCGTAGAGAGTTGAGCAAAATATTGAATCTCTCGTATGTGGCAGTGACGTTCTCTCCTTGAACGTGAGCAAACATCTCATATTGTTGAGTCAGGAGAGATAGTTTGTTTTCTCTGACTTCTTCTGTTCCTTCATGTATAATGAGTAGTGCTTCCCAAACCTCCTTTGCTGTTTTGCTGTTGACCACGTTTTCAAACAGATCATCTTCTAAGGATTGGAATAAAATGTTTTTGGCCTTTTTATCGAGTTGGACAGCTCTCTTCTCGTTCTTTATCTGTTCTCCTTTGACCTTGATCTGAACTCTGTATGGATCATCTGTAGTTGGTGCAAGCTTTGTAGGAACGTAAGGCCCATTTTTAACAGTGTCAAATAGATCTTCATCTATTGAATCCATGTAGGCTTGCATCCTAACCTTCCAGTTAGCGAATTTATCTTTGTTGCACATGGGCGGCTTGCTGCCTCCTCCAGTCTTTGATTCGCTTGGTAAGTGCGCCATTGTATCTACTCAAGCTTTGTAGGCTATGTAATAGAACCTGCTCTGATACCAATTGTTAGTTCTCGGAGGCACAATAGTTATCTAGAAGGGGGGTTGAATATATATTAAAAACTTTTCTTTGTTTAAAAACTGTTTTGATAAAGCTTTTAAGCACTGCGGAATTATTATTTCTTTGAAATCCCTTTTAGATAGAAAGTTAAAGAGAGAAAGGCAGTTATAGCAGTTATAAATAGACACATTTGTTTTTAAGTGGTTCAGAGCACTCAAAGCTCCTAGTCCACTCTTCTACTCTTTGAGTAGGAAATCCACTATGAATATCTTTTACACTTTCTGAATCTCACAGATTCCTTCTAGACCAGCAATCTAGGCACTTCTAAGTTCACTCTTGAACTCTTCAAGTCTAGCAGACTTGGCTCTTCATAGTTCACTTAGAACTCTTTAAGTCCTTCTGACTTGGAACTTCTTACTTCAATAGATTGATAGTTGTTGAGTTGTGATTGAGGCTACTCAGTTGCAGTTAAGCACTTGTTCGAAAGAACTGAGTAGCTGAGCAAGCTTCCTCTTTTTCTCAATCGTAGAGTTCAACGTTGAGTGTTCTTGTGCGTTTTATTCAGTACTTATTTGCTTCTCTCATGTGTCTGTATTCTGTATATATGTGATCTTTGAAATCTATCCGTTGAAGTCATCTGATGAAGCATTAAATGTCTTTGACATTTCTGAGCTTTGATGGAGACATTTCTACACATCTTCTGAATTGCATTCTGGCCCACTGACACGGTAGACTTCTTTCTCACCTAACACCTGAAAAGGTGTTTTCCTCTGCCCAATGGTCCTTTTTTTATCTTCTTAAACACGTTCCTTTTGATGAATACTAAGGATATCTTTTGTACCGTTGGGATTGGTGAGCACTTCAACATTTGAAACTCACTCCTCATTTGTTTAAATTTATCTCCAAACAGAAGATAGAGCTCGATGCTTCTGACACAAGAGAGATGAGACTATACGATCCATGTCGTGCTGTCTTGTCATATTTGTGCTTGGTCTGAACACTACGATTCCTTTCAAGAATTTGCACACTACGATCTTTGAATACTACGTTCTTTGCTTTCTCGTCTTGCCGACTCTACATTTCCGAAAGCACACTACGATCTCTGAGTTAGCTTCGACAAACTTCTGGACCACTCTACGATTTCTGGAGACCACTTTACGATTTTTGGAGAGGCCCTTCAAGGCAGATACACTACGATCATCTCAGTACTATGATCCTGCCTTAGCTTCTACATTCATTTGATCAGTCCATATATACTACGATTCTCTTCAAGGCCTATCTATTTCTTTCTAGCCATAGATCAACCTAACATATTTGACCTCTTTATCTATACAAGTGAACATAAAAGACGAAGATCGACTTAACAATTTTGATTTATCGCTAAGTCCTTGTACATATATTCTTTGAAGGACTTTACACATAATCATGAGCATTTACTTTAAATTCAAATCAAAATATGCATTCTTCCAACACTCGTCATCCAAGTACCTTGACAAATAGTTAAAGTTGCTACAATGCAATCCACTTCGGAGTAAGAAAACATAGTGGTAACACGAAACAATCCCCTAAACGAATGTTGAATACACAACCACTTATGCTTTTTCTACCATCTACAAAACCTTCCCAATTAATCATTGTATGTTAAACCAATTAATTGCATCGTGGAAACTAGACTATACCAAATTCCATAGTTTCTAGTTGCTCGAATGTAGTGAAGATTTCATTTGGCTGCTCCAAGATGATGCATTAAAGTACAATGCATGAACCTTGACACCAAACTAACCGAAAACATAATATAAGGGCATGTATGAGTCAAGTATATCATCCCACCAACAATACTTCTAAACCACTTCTCATTACTTCGTTTTCCCATCATTCATAGTTTTATTTCTCACAGGTGTTCATGAGAGTAGACACAATTTTATAATTAAGCATATTAAACTTCTTAAGTAAGTCTAGAGCATACTTCTCTTGTGAAACAAAAATACCCACATTAGTTTGCTAAATTTTAAGACCAAGAAAATAATGTAACAAACCCAAATCTGTCATATCAAATTGGTATTTAATTGTATCTTAACAGTCCACATCTTAATACATTTTAACAGTCCACATCTTTATATTAAGAGGTCATCTGGATAGTTAAGATACAAATATGAGTCTAAACTATTCAAAGGACCTCTTAATACAAAGATATGGTCTGTTAAGATACAATAAGAGGTGGGTTGTTAAGATGCATTAAGATGTAATCAAACACTATCATGCTTTCTTTAAATTCTCTAACAAGAGCATTAGAAGAGCCCATATATATCATGTCATCCACATAAACACAAACAATAAGCACATTACCTTTTACCTTCACATATAAGGTGGGTTCACTTTCACTTCGACAAAAAATCATTTTGAAGGAAATAAGAGTCAATTCTGTTGTACCAAGATCTCAAAGCTTGCTTGAGACCATAAAGGGTATTTTTTAACTTGAAAACTTTCTCCTCTTGGCCATTGATGACAAATCTATGTGTTTATTCAACATACACATCCTCATCCAAAAACCCATTTAGAAACGCAAACTTTACATCAAATTGAAAAATATTGCAAATTTTTTGAGTCGTTAAAGCCAAAATTATTCTAACAGTCTCAAATTTAGCTACGAGTGAAAACGTTTCAAAATAATCAACTTTATGCTTTTGTACATACCCTTTAGCAACTAGCCTCGCCTTATGTTTTAGCATAATTCCATCGGGTTGGTACTTTACTTTGTTAGATCCATTTCACGCAATAGCTTTCTTCTTCGGCGGCAAATGCACAAGTTCCCATGTGCTGTTTCTTTCAATGGCAGACATTTCATCTTTAATTGAATTCTCCCACTCTTCTTTTTCATAAGCTTCATCATAACTTAAAAGTTCTGCAACCAAAAAAGCATAAGTAAAAGCATATTATTGGATAAAATCTAGTTACGCACAACACGTAAGTATACGTGGTCAACAAGTAATACAGTGAAAGTAGAGTATCGTTCCCACGAGGAATTATTAATATAAATTACCAAATATTAACTCTTAACCAAACTAATTTTATTTAAACAATCAATTTAATATTATGAATTAAATTATTTAATTAAACTAATTCTAATTACCACTAATTACAAATCAAATTATGAAGATTTAAGATCACACCTTCACTTATTTCTTCATTTAAATTAATACACTTCTTATCAATTATTTTCTATCCTGAATTGTTAATCAAGAACACTAAAGCAAATAAAACCACCTCTCGATGCACAATACCCATACTCACATAAATCCACAGATGACAGAATTAAGAAAGACACCCTAATTAACTAATCCACTATATCTCTATGTGAATTATAATTAAAAAGGATTTAAAGCACAAGTTCTCTATAAGATTACATATGGCGTAAAGGCATATTTCTATCCTAAACACAAATCATGATTCCCATTTATGCAGAAATCACAAACACATGTTAGCATGATCAGATCTAAATCTATACTTCATCTCTCGAGTTCATATAGATTATCACTATAATTGTTAGCTAGACAATTAAGCAATTAAGTCCAAATCACAATAGACAATCCTCACAATAGAACATAATAATTGATAGCAAAACATATTAAAATAAACTTCACAATAAGATCCATTGTACTCTCAAACAAAGAATTAGTTCACTGAATTAAAACTAAGAATCCACAATTGAATAATCATTAAAAGATAAGAATAAGAGTAGAGTGAAGAATAAATATGTTGTCAACAAATCTCCATCTTCATCAAGTTCCTGCTCTTGATCTTCAATGTTCTCCAAGTTGCTTCAATCTCAGAAACTAATAAGAACTAGGGTTTTGTTCCTAATCTAAACTAATGGAATTCTTCCCTCTCTTATGCCTCTCATCATGTATTTATAGGTTACAAGTCTAATTTTTAGCTTAGGAGCAAACCCAATTCAATTTGGAGTCAAAAAAGTATCAAAATTCGACCAAAAACGCATCAAAAACTTGTTCTGGCCCGTACCCCCGCCCCGGCGGGGGTTTCCCTCACAAAAAGCCCGCCCTGGCGGGCTATGCTATTGTTTTGAAGCTTGTACCCCAGTCCCGGTGGGGGTTTTGTGAAGAGAATGCCCGCCCCGGTGGGGGTCCTTTTTCTATTGCAGTGTCCTCTGGAAAAATGGCTATAACTTTTGATCTGAGAGGAGTTATGGGGCCTTCAACCTATCAAATTGAAGCTATAGATGAGCTCTACAACTTTCATTCTTTGAGAATTGGGAAATAAATGACAGATGAAAGTTAAAATTGGGCTAGAAGCTACTGCTTATGCAAATGGCCATCCAAAACAGTTAAATTCATCGTCTGTTGGTACAAATGTCATAACTCTTGCATCCGAACTTCGATTGGAATGATTCAAGATGTTCTGAAAATCTAAGAAGAAGATTTACAACATAATCTAAGTTCCAAGTCAAGATCATGAAATGAACATGAAAGCCCAAACGATGTCCAGATTTCTTTTCCTTGTGTTTTCTTTGCTTTTCCTTACCAATAGTCGCTTACACCGCTCCCAAACATATAACCTACAAAATGAACACAAAATACATGAAAAGTAGCTAAAAACATGAATATAAGCAACTAATTCAAGTAACAGATATCGGATAAGTAGGTATAAAACCTACTTATCAAATACCCCCAAATTTAAACTGTTGCTTGTCCCCAAGCAACATAACATAATGTATGCAATGGAATGCAACTAATCTACATTCCTACGAATCCAATAGTATTGATAGAATCAAATCTGTTCACCCGGTCTCAGAGATATCAAGCAAACACGACAATAATCCATATTAAAACCAATCAATAATTCCTATCACTCATCAAATCTTAAACTGTTATTACTTGTATAGTGTGTGTGCGCTCAACATCCATGTTAACTGATACAAATTCAAATTTAATACATAACAAATCTCTTTGAAGGCATCATACAGTGTAAACTCAAGAATTTCAAAAACAGACAAGATCCAACTAAAATCAAGCAGTTACCAATATTACGGGTCCAAATAGGGTACTTATGCATTCTTTTCTTTTTCTTTTTTCATTCACATGGGCTTTTTGCTCTTAATTCCCGTTTTATTTTTTATTTTTTTTGTCATAGATAGTGAGTGTATTTTACGCTCCATCTCAGGCCCGTGTTTATGGGGAGTGCTTTTCATGATTCTTCTCAACCCACCACAACACTCAATTATTCACTTTTTTTAGAAGCTTATATACCCCAATTTTTCCTCCAAACTTAAGTTCTTGCCTAATTCTTCGTCTTCACTGCCTATCATTGGCATTCTCTCATTTAAAATAGCATTATCCTTTAGAAATTCCTTATGTATCAATTTGAACTAATCAATCAACAAAGCTATTATTACTGTGCTATCCTTGTTATACCAGTTTCAAATCGAAAAAGATTCGATTCATAACAAGAAATCACATCAAAGCTCTAATAATCAGTACTATACTCGTCTGCTCAATTCTATTCTCATCATTGGTAAAATAAACTGAACTATCTAACAACTGGATTCATGCAGATGAACATAGTAACTAACTTCTATTTTTTAATTTTTTTATCTTTATTTTTTTATTTTTAGATAAAATAAGAAATTGAATATAATGCTATTCAAACTACACTACTATGCAACTAATTATGCAGTTGTACTACATGAATGCAAACATAATGAACCTAAACTGAACATGACAACATATGCAAAATAAACAATTACCATAACATAAACATAAAACTAAACATGCAATAAAGAACTAAACTAAACTCCCCCAAACTTAGCAATTACAATGTCCTCGTTGTAAGAATATAGCAGTAAATATAAGAGAACTTCCCTGTAATCAACTAAGCGTGAGGTGTTGGTGGCGATGGCGGTGACGATTATTTTCCTATCTATTGAACCTCCAATACTTGCAATGAAGAGAGACAATATGGATTAAAATAGCACTTTGGATTATAAGAGAACTTAATAAGCAATTTAATTCCTATCTACTAAATAAACTATTAAAGCATATAAAAAAATCCTGGGTTGCCTCTCAGTCAGTGCTTGATTTACAGTCTTTTATCCTGGCTTTATCTGGTCAATGTTATCCAATTTCCCTTCAAAAATTGAGGAACCCTCTATTTATCGGAAATAATGTAACTTTTGGTAGGTTCCCTTTTGTGATGGCTTTCGAATTAAAGTCACCTAGCATGCTTTGTTTAAATAAGTGCCCAATTGAGAATGTTAAATAACTAGGTGCTTTTCTGTCCGTTGAGCCTATGATTCGATTGGGGTTTTGAGGTTTGGGAAGCACAACAGGCTCTTCTTCTATCTTCTCCTCCTCATCCCACCATGGCTTCTTATTTGTACTAGCTCTCATGTTATAAAGAGCCTTGTCGACGACATGACTACCAAGCGAACACGATTTTCCAAATCTAACTAGATCCTTGATCTTTGGAAGAGAAGGCACTTGGGGCACTAATAACATCGGCTCATCCTCGTTGATACTCATAGTTAGTTCTTCACTGACCTTATTTTCATTATCACCACTTGCCTCGTCTTTTTCAACATCTCGTGTCTCATCCAGTTGTAGATTTGGTTTGGGCATTTCTTCAATCTTGGAATCCTTGTCATAACACCAATTGTTTTGAGGACAATTGTTCAAGGCTTCGAGCATTTGATCCATCTAGTTCTGCAGATTCTGAATTGACCGCTCTTGATTAATCCTCCTCTCCTTATTTGATGCTACGAACTTGGACAACAATTCCTCCAACCTTAAATTTTCTATCTCAGCTTTGGAATTCATGTATTGAGGACCATGGGTTGAAGTAATGATGAGTTGGTCCATTTGGTTCTGAAAATTATGGCTCGATATTTCTTGACTCATCATCCTTTCCTCTTGGTTTGCTATGAGCTTTGATAGTAATTCCTCCAACTTTGACTTTTCTTCTTGTGGTAATGGAGGTTGACATAAGAATTCTGGTATGTATGTTGAATTTGGAGCATAGTATTGGTCTTCATAATTGGAGCTCTATGAAGAATCCGGGTGATACCCCCAAACTTGATTATAATTGGCATATGCATAATCGTTGAGGTAGTCACCACCATGTAGTTCTAGCCCAAAACTAACGGTGCATTGATTACTTGGGTGATTGCCAGCACAATAATTGCAAGTAACTGTTATCCTTCGATTACGTTAGGCTGCAACAATGTCCAACCTCCTCGAAAGTGTCTCAAGTTATGCTGATAATGAAGAAAATACATTGAGTTCATCAATCCATGTGTCCCTTGGTTGAGTCATACTCGAATATGGCCTTTGATAATTGCATCTAGCCATGGTACCTGAAACGAGAGAAAAATAAGAAGATAATAAAATAAAATAAAAATAAAGAAAGAAAAAAAATGTTTAAATTAAGACTAATTTGATTGAAGCTAATATTGGAAAAAATATATTAACTAATTCCCCGGCAATGGCACCAAAAACTTGTTGGCTAAAATCTAGTTATGCACAACACGCAAGTATATGTGGTCAACAAGTAATACAATGAAAGTAGAGTATCGTTCCCACAAGGAATTATTAATACAAATTACCAAATATTAACTCTTGACCAAACTAATTTTATTTAAACAATAAATTTAATATTATGAATTAAATTATTTAATTAAACTAATTCTAATTACCACTAATTACAAATCAGATTATGAAGATTTAAGATCACAACTTCACTTATTGCTTCATTTAAATTAATACACTTCTTATCAATTATTTTTTATCCTGAATTGTTAATCAAGAACACTAAAGCAAATAAAACCACCTCTCGATGCATAATACGCATACTCACTTAAATCCACAGATGACAAAATTATGCAAGACACTCTAATTAACTAATCCACTATATCTCTATATGAATTACAATTAAAAAGGATTTAAAGCACAAGTTCTCTATAAGATTACACATGGCATAAAGACATCTCTATCCTAAACACAAATCATGAATTCTATTTATGCAGAAATCAAAAACACATGCTATCATGATCATATCTAAATCTATACTTCATCTCTCGAGTTCATATAGATTATCATGGTAATTATTAGCTAGGCAATTAAACAATTAAGTCCAAATCACAATAGACAATCCTTACAATAAAACATAATAATTGGTAGCGAAGCATATTAAAATAAACTACACAATAAGATCCATTGTAATCTCAAACAAAGAATTAGTTCATTAAATTAAAACTAAGAATCCACAATTAAATAATCATTAAAAGATAAGAATAAGAGTAGATTGAAGAATAAATATGTTGTCAACAAATCTCCATCTTCATCAAGTTCCTGCTCTTGATATTCAATGTTCTCTAAGTTTATTCAATCTCCAAAACTCATAAGAACTACGGTTTTGTTCCTAATCTAATCTAATCTAAACTAATGGAATTATTCCCTCTCTTATGCCTCCCATCATGTATTTATAGGTTACAAGTCTAATTTTTAGCTTAGGAGCAAACCCAATCCAATTTGGAGTAAAAAAAGTATCAAAATTTGACCCAAAATACGTTAAAAACTTGTTCTGGCCCTTACCCCCACTCCGGCGGGGTTTCCTTCACAAAAAGCCCTCCTTGGTAGGCTATGCTGCTGTTTTAAAGCTTGTATCCCCACCCCGGCGGGGGTTTTGTGAAGAGAAAGCCCGTCCCGGTGGGGGTACTTTTTCTGTTGCAGTGTCCTCTGGTAAAACGGCTATAACGTTTAATCCGGGAGGAGTTATGGGGCCTGCCACCTATTAAATTGAATATATAGACGAGATCTACAACTTTCATTCTTTGAGAATTGATAAATAACGGACGAATTAAGGTCAAAATTGGGCTGGAAGTGACTACTATGCAAATGGCCATCCAAAACAGTAAAATTCAATGTCCGTTGGTACAAATGTCATAACTCTTACATCCGAACTCTGATTGAAATGATTCAATATGTTCCAAAAAGATAAGAAGAAGATCTACAACATAATCTAAGTTCCAAGTCAAGATCAAAAAATGAACATGAAAGCCCAAACGATGTCCAGATTGCTTTTCTTTGTGTTTTCCTTGATTTTCCTTACCAATAGTCGCTCACACCGCTCCCAAACATATAACCTACAAAATGAACACAAAATGCATAAAAAGTAGCTAAGAAACATGAATATAAGCAACTAATTCAAGTAACAGATACTGAATAATTAGGTATAAAATCTACTTATCACATATATATCACTCAATGATCGCATCTTTGTTAACGGAGTTTCACTATTTTGAGATGATTAATTGCTGCTAATTAAGCTCCTAGTTTGACTGTTTATAGGAGAAACATGGGTGAACCCACATCCTCTTATACCTGAGATGATTTAATCCCATCTTCTACAGAGGATATATTCTAATCTTTATCACCATTTTGTTGCTAAACATTGTTCTCATAAAAAATTGCTTCTCGTCAAATGATTCGCTTCTTAGTAAGAGGATTATATAAAAAATAACCTTTATTTCAGCATTATACCCAATAAAATGCACTTTTCGCTTTTCTTATCCAACTTAGTACGATCGGTAAAATCAAGTAAGGCATAAGGTGTTTCATAAGGTGTTTGATTTCCTACCTCTTTCGTTGGAGATATGTTGAGTAGATGGATTGCAGTAGCTACTGCCTCAACCCAAAAAATATTCGAAAGTTCCTTCTCATTTAGAATACTACGTGCCATTTCTACAATCGTCTGATTCTTTTGCTTATCAACACCATTTTGTTTTGGAGTCTTTCTTACTGTTATTTTCCTACAAATACTATTCTCTTTGCAAAAGAAAGTAAATTTATCAGATAAGATCTCCCTTTTTATCAGTTCTAAGAGTTTTAATTGCATAGCCACTTTATTTCTCTGCAAAAGCTTTGAACTCCTTCAACTTTTCAAATGCGTCTTATTTTTGAGTAAAAAAAACACCCAACTCATACGAGAAAAATCATCAATATAGAATAGAAAATATTACTATTATTCAAAGAAAAAGTTTTTGTTGGTCCACAAATATCTGCGTGAACCAATTCCAAATGCATCTTCGCTCTCCAAGCTTTACCAACCGGAGGGCAGCTTATGTTGCTTTCCGTAAACACAACTTTCACAAACACTATCAACCGAAACAATAGATGGCAATCATGTCACCATGTTTTTTTGAACCAACAATTTTAGTCCATACCTTAAACGCCAAAGCCTAGACTCGCCATGAATATTTGCAACCATTGCGCAATTATCCAAGCATAATAGCTTAAGAGGAAACATTTTGTTTTCAGTCATGTAAACCTTAAAAATAGTGTTTTTAGATTTTTTTTTAATTTTTAATTTCACGCATTCCATCATGAAAATGAACTAAATATCCCTTTTAAATTAATTGACCCACACTAAGTAGGTTATGTGCCAAACCAAGAATTAACTTTAATACCTAAATTAATTTTAATTGCAATTGTTCATTTGTCTTCAATTTGTACTTGCTTACCATCACCAAGCCTAACCTTAAATTGAACTGATTTATCCATTATCTGAAATAGTCCCCTTTCTCCGGTCATATGGTTGCTACAGTCGTTTTCTAGAAACCAAACATCATTCTTACTTATGTTAGGATTTAAATAAGTAAGAAAAAGGCTACCTTCCTCTTCCTTTTCCTCGACAAAATTGGCTTTTTGTTTGGCTTTTTCAATCTTCTATGGGCAATTTGGTGTTATATGACCGTAGTTTTTACAATTATAGGATTGCCTTCCTTTATTATTCTGCCTGTCAAAATGCCCCATATCAGACCTTCCATGACCACGGTAGCCACCTCTACCTCGGCTTCTACAAAATTGCTTTTGTCGAGAAGAGCATTCACCAAATTTTTCTTTATTTGACACCTCCATTGTGATTTGAAAGGCATGCTCAAGATTCTTCTCCATTTACTTGTTAATTTTTTCTCTATGTGCTAAAAGAGAACCCATTAGTTCATTAAGAGAAAATTTAGACAAGTCTTTATACTCCTCAATGGTTGAAACAATGTGATCATATTTATTTGGAAGACTCCTTGATATCTTCTCCATAATTTTATGATATGAGATAGTTTCTCCAAAAGCTCTCATTTGATTAACTATACCAGATACTCTAGAAATAAAATCTTGAATAGACTCGTTACCTTTCATGAAGAGTCTCAAATTCCCTTCGAAATGTCTGTAATTTTACCGTTGTTTCCTTGTTGTTCCCATTGAACTCCTGCTTCACAATAGTCCATGCTTCCTTTGACTTTGTGGCACCAGTAATTTGAGCAAATATAGGGTTTGCTAAAGCTTGTTACAAAACAAGCAGAGCCTTCGCATCCTTTTTTGCGAAGCTCTCTTACATCCGTTGCAGTGTGCAAAACCATTCTCAATCAACTTCCAAAGTCCTTGTGCATTAAAAAAAATCATCATTTTAATGCTCCAAAATGTATAATTTTCTCTGTTAAAGACATGAATCAAAGATTAAGAAAGATTTTGAACATTACCATTTGTCATAGTTAAAAAAAACTTACTTAGACCTTATGTCGAACACAATGTGTGCACAGTAATAAGACTCACTGATTATGCTACATCAACAATCCAAAAGACTCCAATGCCCAACGTTAATTGAACCTGGCTCTGATACCAAAAACGTTGAGAATCTACTGTATTTTTAGTTCTAATAAACAAGTAATACAACAAGGAAATATTTGACTACCAAGGGGAAAAATATAAAGTGCAGGAATTTAAGTCTGCTATAGCAGAAAAACAGAGGAAGAAACTCGGAAAAAACAAAGGCTTTTTATTATAATAGATGGATAAAATTCTTAGATACAAATCAATGATTCAATCTAACTATTTAAAGAGAAATGTGAACCAAAACATGCAACTACATAGGTGGAAGTAGTTTTCGCTTTGTTCTTGCTCCTAAAGAATATATATGTCAGACACATGATTCCAACAACTACTAATTGACTTATTCAAATAACTGCATACACTAAAACTAAGAACCTATATGCATCATATTTTATCAATTATGAACTTAATGTAATTTTTAGACGAGTTAATTCTTTGTAAGAAATTTATAGCACACACCATTTTTAGTGTAATAGTGATTTTTTAAGCACGATATATGTTGTATAAACTTATAGTGTGCATATATCAAAAATTGTACTAAAAAATTACTTCTTACAATTAAAATAGGTGATTGATATTGCAAGAGTAAAAATATCATTATTAAAGCTAGGTTCAGAGCAATAAATATTGCGTAGAGTGTTAAATGTTACTAAAACAACTATAAAAATATCGTTTAATGTATATTTATTCTTACATCATAGTGTTTATTCTGACAATATAAACAACCTAAAAATATCATTAATATGATAAAATCATTTAATCGTTGGGAAAAATGACAAACATATAATGCACAATTATATACGGGGTGGTTCATGTGAAGTGTTTATGCATATGTACAACTTACTCTTCCTGTTTATTATTTTTTTTATTCAAAGGAAACAATCACTTTTCCTTCATATTATTCCATCAGTACAAAGGGGAATCTAAATTTAGATACTTTTCAAGGCCACTTGGCCAAGAAAGCTGACCAATAAAAGTCTGCTTAAAATTTTTGTGACACGTGTTCATCTCACAATACGTATTGACCACTCATTCTAACCAATAATAGATATGTATGTCTCTTACCTTAAACTCTTACACATAAACTAACAAAAGTTGTGATTTGCAATTGTGTAGGTTGTAATTGACTACCGATTCTTTACAATATTTGTGGTAGCGGGAATTTTGCTTGGTTCAATATTATGTTTGGTGGAGGTAAGATGTATTGATCTTCATATATAACTTGAGTGCTTGAAAAATTTTCTTAACTTGAAATTACGGGATTAAAAGTCCTAAATAAGTTAAAATTTAAGTAGTCAGAACAAAAACTATCATTGAAAGTTCAAAACATAGTTCCATGTAATGTTTGTGGGAATACAAAATTTAAATGGCAAATGAACCTTAATCATTCGCACGATCCAACTTCTTTGGGCTTTTCTATCTTCATTATATCACATTTACTTGTTTCTTTATGTAATTTCATATGTTATTCGTAACAACTCTATAACAGGGCGCTAATAACACTTAGTCCCTTGATCAAAATTTCAACCATATTATAATTGAACCCCTAAAGTATTAATCTTCTAGATATGGACACCCCGATTACATTACCAACACACACCGAAATATGATATTCCGACCTTGTTAATTTTGTCGAAAAAATTTGTCACGTCATGATTCTGGGGTATAAAACCTATCAGTTACCAATTTGAATCAATCGTGCTTATAACTTAACAGTATTTGGAGGTCTAAATCGAGAGGATTAGTACATTAGGGGCTCAATTATAACATGGTGAAATTTTGAGGGACTAAAGCGCTATTAGCCCATAAATATGTGTAAGACCCCAACTTTTTAATAAAGATGATTTTTTCTATAAATATCATTTTTGAATATTATATAATGTTATAGTTGTGGGTAGTATTTATAAATTTTGCAAAGTATGCAAGTTGTTTTATAATATTCGATTGGTCGGGGAATATTCGTTTTAACAGGGAATATTCATACGACGGCACAATTATTGGTGGACCCCACAACGGAATTATTTTCGGATTGATAAAACGATAAAAATATTTTTATGAAAATAACGGCGGAAGTTTTACAGTTAAAATTGTTGAACTACTCGGTAGTAAAAGTACAGTAATACGTGTGGTTGCATAGTAGCACACGGTATTGATTATTGATGCTTACGTGAGAAGTCACTCAATTTTGTTTAATTATTGCCACAGTAATTGTTGCATAGTATCTCACGTTATTTGATTCAATTATTGTCGATATTTTATATATTATTAAATCAATAATTAAAATGACAGAGTTATTAATATTATTTTTTGTAATATTAACGATGTCTAAAAGTTCTGCCTAGGAGAGGTTTGGTCACCTAATTGCGCGTCAATAGAGAGAAATCCTTATTGGAAAGCCCCCTCTTTCCTGGGAACGACTTGGTTGATTAATATTGTGAATTATAATAATGGTGATAAATATTGTTGAAAATATTGAGGAGATTTTTATGAAGTATTTGTGGTATTTGTGAACCCTCATTTATCCATTTTTCAAAATAATCGATAAAAAATTATTTTGTATAATAAAAGGTGTGGCCAATAGAAAGGTTGATGTCTTGTGTGGGGGAGGGGGGAATTTGCATTGTCGGGAGGGAAGTTGTGTAATATAGGTGGATGAATTACATAATTGATTTGTGGTTTATATATATACGTATTATAATTTTTGCTTTGTTCTTATTGGTTGGATGATTGACAATTTGCATCTGTGGGTTACAAAAATTTTCATCCGTGATTGCATAATTGTTGCATCCGTAAGAAAAATCCTTACACAATGCCTTTCCATTCTCCTATAAATAGAAGCTCATTCCTTCATTATTTCTTACGAATTGAATTCACTGAAACTCTAGAGGGAGAAAATTATAGAGAGAAAGAAGAAGAGAAGTCTGCTACCTCTCTTTTCCTATATCCAGTTTATTCTAAGGTAAGGGGTATTATTTCTTTCTTTCGTCTTCATGAAGAGAACTTCTGTTATTCCATTCTTTATTATTATGTTGGAATAACCTGTCTATGCGAAGTACCGCATACATGATGAAATTCTTCTGTTATTCCATCCTTTATTATTCTGTTGGAACATCCTGTCTGTGCATTACGCATGACCTGGTTCTGTTATTTATTATTCTATTAGAACATCATGTCTGTGCGTTTACGCATGACCTGGTTCCGTTGTTTATTATTCTGTTGGAATATCCTGTCTGTACGTTTACGCATAACCTGGTTCCATTATTTATTATTCTATTGGAATATCCTGTTTGTGCGTTTAAGCATGACCTGGTTCCATTATTTATTATTCTGTTGGAATAACCTATCTGTGCGGTCTATCGCATGCCTAGTGATTTCTTTTTTTATTCCATTCTTTATTATACTCAGTTGGTTAAAGTTTTGACTTCTATACTCCATGAAATTAGTGGAATATCCTTGATATTTGTGTGTTTCATCCAGTATCTTTTCATGGAAATATTCTTCTGAGCATTCTTGAATTTTACTCTACAAAGCAGTAACATATTGACAATTTGGACGTTATTGAATTCTGGATAAATTAATTCTTGAACTTGTTTTATTAGATTCTTATATCATTTTCATCATCCTCATGCTTATAATATGTTGAAAGGTATTTGTGGCATGTTGTTCATAGATGGACTTGGTATGATTATGATAAGGGATTATTCGGTATAATCATGACCGTAATGTTACAAATGATGCGGTAAAATTCCTCATTGGCCCGTAGTGCATTGATGGACAGTTGTTGGCATGATCATGACCATTAATGAATACACGAATATCCTTGGCCCGTAGTGCATGGATAATTTATGGTTGTGATGCTAATGAATATCCTTGGCCATAGTACAGGGAGGATGTGGATTATTTATTAAGCTGAGTCTCAGTCATAAAAATGATGAAAAACTTTTTTAAATCATAAAAGATAGTAGATTTTATTCTCTACTTGAGTCTTTTAATGGATTGCTTGTTTCGCTGCAGTTAAACTTGATGTTTGTTATATTTTATCAGTTTAACATTGTTGAAGACTAATGATAGTTTATTCTACATTATCTTAGTCATAATATTTCTTACTGGGTTAGTTGAGCTCACCCCTTTCTTTCACTGTTCTCTTCAGGAAATGAGAATGTAGTAGGGACTAGTCGGGGAACGGAGTGACTGTCCATATGATAGTATTAGTATACCTCACTATTCTGTTAAATAGTATGACAATAAATATAATGATGACTCCTTTGAGTGTGGATATTGTCTAGATGACAATATTCTTATTAAAACTCTCAATTTATGTTTTGGCGTATTTTATACGACTGTTGTATAATTAAGTTGTATTTGAATTTTGTACCATGTATCTGGCGACCCAAGATGGGTGATGTATACCTATTTTGGGGGCATCACAATATGTATGCATATGCATTAATCAAAATCACTATTAATGTCAGCAAATTGGTAGTTTAACATGTTTCTAATGCTTAATTTTTGGGTATTTGTATTTAAGATTTCAGTACAAAATGTGAATATTTTAGTAGAATGTACGCAATATGAGTTTGTACTTGTGTATCAAAAATTATATATTTTAATTGGAAAATCACTTTATATCATTAACTTTTGTCGAGTAATTAACTCCTAACTACACGCATAATATTTGATCCATCAATGTGAAAGTAGTATGCACACAAGCCAATCATGTTTGATAATAAATCATATACTATATAACAATCTTATTCATTTATTAATAAAAAGTATTAATTTATTAAAGTCTTTTAATTATCTACATGATGTTGCTTTATAATATATGATAAACGCATAGTTTTAAGCAATGCTTTTAGAATAATGATGATGATCATTATAATGATATCGAAATTCTTAGAAAGCTCAAAACTAAAATAGTTCTCAATCTTTGGATTACTAAATTGGGGATTAGTGAATCTGGATAGATTGGTACATACGTTGCTTGTTCATTGGATGAAGATGATCGATCTCATGATCATTTGTGTGGAGACACTAAAATAAGTATGTAGGTTCTTATTAGAGAATAAGTTCACTGAACGTGGCTCACTAAGAAATACCTAATGGAATTTTACTTGTCTGTCAGTAAGAATTCATGTAGTGATAGTAGTACAAGTGATCCTTGGACTTGAGATCATCATAGTATCTTGTGTATGATGAATTATATTTTAACTTATTCCTTAAGACCCTTAGGGTATATCAAAGGGTATGCTTGAGTATAATAAGTTGTACGTGGAGATAATGTTTGATTAATAAAGAATCTATCGCTTCTAGTAAAAGAAGAGAAATGTCCTATGTGATTCGATAAATGACAATCAAGTAATCCTTGGCCAAGGCAGAATGAAATTAGAAAGGAGTTTCTAATTTGCATTATTTGGAGTTGTGCATTTAAGAGTCAAAATACATATAATTAAATAAAATAAGACTTGACAGTAATTCCATGTCGTTAATCGCTAGGGAAGCTTATCCCTATTGTAGGATAAATATTATTTATTTAAATAAATTAATAGTTTAATTTATTTAATTAAATAAGATTAGAATTATTCTAATTGATTTATTCACAACCGGTTTAATATTGAGAACCTAAAGGGTAACACCATAAAAGGAAGAATAATTATTCAAGAAGCAAATGACATAATCGTAATAATAAGTAAAGTATATTTAATTTAATCTATGCTGATAAAATAAATTAAATAGCTTAATATTTATTATTTAATATTTTGAAAATATTAAATATAAATTAACCTGTCTATGTAGATTACCGCATGCATGGTGAATGACCTTTCATATTCATTCTTTATTAAATTGTGGAAATGATCTGTCTACGTGGATTACTGCATAGCGAGTGAAAATCTATTTGCAGTTTTGTATATTCTATTATACTCATCTGGGATATCATTTCTTTTGTACTCGTCATAGAATATCAGTTTCTTTGGTTTTTTTACGAGTTACTATTCACGGGTTACTATTCACCCAGTTACTATTCACTCTAGTATTATTCACTCGGGTATTCGGGACACTTTTCGTGCCGGAGTACTATTCACGAGTTACTATTCATGAGTTACTATTCACCCAATTACTATTCACTCTAGTATCATTAACTCGGGTATTCGGGGCACTTTTCGTGTCGGGGTACTATTCACGGGGTACTATTCCCGAAGTACTATTCACGGGATACTATTCACCCGAAAAATATATTTCTTTTCTGTCCAAATTATTTTTAGTTCATGAATATTAATCTTGAATTTTACTCTACAAAGCAGTATCATGTTGACAATTTGGACGTTATTGATTTCTGGATAAATTAAATTATAAATCTTTAAAATTTATCCTTGAACTTGTTTTATTGAATTATTATGTTATTGTCATCATCCTTATGCTTTTATTGTGATGAAAGTCATCTTTGGCTTACGTGCATAGATGGACTTGGTATGATTATGAACAAGGATTATTCGATATAATCATGACCGTAATGTAACGAATGATGTGGTAAAAGTCCTCATTGGCTCGTAGTGCATTGACGGACAGTTGTTAGTATGATTATGAATAGGGATTATTCGGTATAATCATGACCATTGATGATTACATGAATATCCTTGGTAGTGGTACAGGGATGATTCGATTTTATTTATTAAGCTGAGTCTCAGCGATAAAGTTGATGAAAAACTTTTTAAATCATAAAAGATAGTAGATTTTATGCTCTACTTGACTCTTCTAATGGATTGCTTATTCCGCTGTAGTTGTTGATCTAAAACTTGTTGTCTATTGTATTCTATCAGTTGTTATACTGTTGAAGGCTAAGGATAATTTATTCTGCATTATCTTAGTCATAATATTTCTTACTAGACTAGTTGAGCTCACCCTTTTCTTTCATTGTTCTCTTTAGGAAATGAGAATATAGATGGAACGAGTCGGGATATGGAGTGATGGTCCAGGATAAGTGGCTTTAGTAGTCCTCACTATTCTGAAAAATACTATGATAATAATTGTAATGAGGACACCATTGAGTGTGGATATTGTTTAGATGACAATATTCTTGTTTAAACTCTCAGCTATGTTTTGTCGTATTTTACACGACAGTTGTATAATTAAGTTATATTTGAATTTATGTACCATGTATCTGGCGACTCAAGATGGGTGATGTATAACTGTTTTGGGGGCATCACAGTCTGCGTACCTCGTCTTCTCTATTTTTTTCTTAATGTAAATTCTATCATCCTCCTATGTACTTCCCCTTGACTGCTGATAAAGGTTTCTATTTATTTTAAATAGTTTTCAAATAGGAATAGTTAGAATTAATTTTGAAGAATTAGAGATCAAGGAGCAAGGAGAAAAGAGCAAGGAGCGTTTGAAGACCCGTTTGTAATAGAGCCCAGGTTTAAATGTAATAGTTATATTTAAATATTAATTTTTTAACCCCTAAGATTTGACCTTTTGGTTCACTTGGTGGCTCTAGTAAACCAAACTAGAATAAAAGTCCACAATCAATCCAGGTAGAATATAGTATTCTATATATGCATGCTAGTATTATATATATGTTGGGAGATTGCATATTTAAAATCTGATGTTGAAAGTTAATATTCATAATTATATGTAACGTCATTCAAAGGAACACATATACAAGGACTTAGTGATAGATCAAACTTGTTAGGTTGATCTGAACTTCAATGTTTATCATTCTGTAAATAAATATATAGAAGAAAAGATCAAAGCTGTTAGGTTGATCTATATCTTGAGATGTAATAGATATGCTTCCACTAAATCGTAGTCTATCGAGATGATCAAGAGATTGCAGAAGATAAGGCAAAATCATAGAGCATCGAGGATTGTAGTGCATCCTCTTTGAAGGGCCTCTCCAAAATCGTAGAATGGTCTAAATGCCCGCCGAGCCAAATCAGAGGTCGTAGTGTGCACTCGAAAGCGTAGAGTCTGTAAGTCAATCAAGTGAAGATCGTAGTGTACTAGTACTTAACAAAAATTATAGTGTTCTCGTTTAGCAGTATCAGATCAAGCACCAAGGTGGCAAAACACCACGATCAGAATCGTAGAGCTTCATATATCTGTGTCAGAAGCATCGAGCTTCGTCCATTTGTTTAAAGATAAGTCATAACAAATATGGAATGAGCTATAGACGTTGAAGTCCTCGGGAGTCCCAATGACACAACAGTCATCCTTAGCATATAACAAAGAAACGTATTGAAGAAGCTAAGGAAAGTACTCTGGGTCAGCAGAAAACACCTTTTCAGGTGTTAGGTGAAACAACAGTCTATTGTGTCAGTGGGCCAGTTTGCTAATCAGAAGTTTTGCAAAAAGTCTCCATCAAAGCTCAGAAATGTCAAATGCATTTAATGCTTCAACGGGTGTCTTCAACGGATACATTTCAAAGACATAATATATACGAAGCTTCAGCAGATGAAAGATTTAAGCAAGTACCGAACAAAAACGCTGAAGAACACTCAACGCTCAACTCTACGATCTGAAAAAGAAAGCTTGCTCAGCTACTCAGTTCTTTCGAACTCAAGCTTAACGGCAACTGAGTAGCACCATTCAAGAACTCAACTACCATCAAGTGAAATAAGAAGTTCCAAGTCAGAAGGACTTGAAGAGTTCTAAGTGAACTAAGAAGTACCAAGTCTACTGGACTTGAAGAGTTCAATAGTGAACTAAGAAGTTCCAAAACTGCTGGTCTTAAAGGAATATGTGAGATTCAGAAGTTGTAAAGATATCCTTAGTGGATTTCCTACTCAAGGAGTAGAAGAGTGGACTAGGAGCTTTGAATGCTCTGAACCACTTAAAATCACTGTGTCTCTTATATTCTTGTCATAACTGCCATAACTGCTTAACTCATATTAACTTGTTATATCTTAAAAGGAAAACAAACAAATTTCAATTCCATTATGATTAAATCTTTATCAAAACTGATAAGTATTTTAAAAACAAAAGAATTTTAAAAATATCTATTCAACCCCCCCTTCTAGATAACTTTTGTGCCTCTGGGAACTAACAATATATATTCTATATTATGCAAACATGCTTCACATGTTTAATAATATGACGCGTATTTTATATATATATGTGCATGCGTGCTAAACAAGATGAGACAAATTAATAACAAACCCCTCAAAGATTTTATATTAAGTCCTAAGCGTTCAAAGATATTTGGAATATCGAAGGTCGCCTTCTATCATGATAAAAATAATAGAGTATCAATTAATTATTATAACTTTGTTGTGTCACCACAAGGCTTATCTTAATTTTTGGAGATGTTAATTTTACCACATTTGATGCTTATAAAGAAAATTGAACAATGTTGTTTTGTTGTGTCACCACAAGGACAATGTTTTTCTTTTTTGAATATATGGAGTGCTAGGTTGAACTTAACTTGGATAATTTTAATTCGGATGTGTCACCACTTGATCAAAATAATCTAAGAGACAAAATAAAAGGAATTACATGATGATGTAATTGACAAGAGTTGTCTACCTATTTATTTATATATAGTTTGTTGTGTCACCAAAGGGGCTATATACATTTTAAATGGGATTCTTATTCTCACTAGCAAATCTTTAATTAGATTTTGACCGAACTATATAAGTGAGGGTAATATAGTTTGAAGAAAATAGTGGGAGATACCAATTTAAAATAAGGCCTAAATTATTTGGTAATTAATAAAAGAATGTATGCTAAAATGTTATTAATTACAAATTTATTTATAGAAATTTACAATGTCAAAAATTACTATCACTAAGTAGCATATTAAATGCTAAATTAACCAGACCGAATTAAACGGATTGGTTAAGGAAATTGAGAATAGTTCTCACCGCTGAAAAGCTATCTTATGTCCTTAATACGTCTATTCCTGCAATGATTGCAGAAAATACCTCTGAGGAAGAGACTATTGTTGGGTAAAATCTAATTACACACAACACGCAAGTATACATGGTCAACAAGTAATAAAGTGATGAGTAGAATATTGTTCCCACAGAGACAAATTAGTAAGAAACTCAACCTTACAACTATCAATTTCTAATTAATCCTAATTTTATTAAACTATTCACTTCAATGATTATAAAATCCAAATTACTATTAAATAAATTATCACAAAATACCCACAAATAATAAAAACTGAATTTCCAAACAATTATTAGAGAATTAGGCTCATGATTTCACCCTAAGCTTCACTCAGATTTATACACCTTTATTCTAGTTCGATTTAATTTCCCAGTTTATTAATCAAGAACACGAATGTAGTACTAACCACCTCTCGTTGCACTAATACCGTATTAACTTAAATCCATAGTTAAGATAGAAACAAGTCAAACACCTTAATCAACTAACGCACTTTATCTCTATGTGAATTATAATTAAAGAAGGTTTAAGATTAAATTCTCTATCAGATTATATGCGATGCCAAGCATATCTCTACCTTAACATTCATCACGATTCCGCTATTCACAAAATTCATGAACACATGCTATATTAACTAAGTCTAGATTCGAATATCCTCTCTCGATTCTATACAAATCCACAAAGAATTGTTGATCAGGCAATTCTTAAATTCAAGCTCAAATTAATATAGATAAATTGGAAAATATTTTATTAAACTGGAAATAAAAGCTACATAATCATTGTTCCACTCAAGGATCCATCATTCGCCTAAAAAGTAAATTAGTTCATAATAAATGAATTAACTACTTAATAAATAAAAGAAAACTTCATCCCAATTACACAAATTGAAATTAAAGAAAAAGAATAATACACCACCCTTCTCTGAATTCAACTCTGCAATCTTCGTGAGAATCCTCCTCTTCTTTAGTCCTCCAAATGCTTGTTCCTCAATCTAGTTCTCAAAAATGTGTATATTGATTCACACCCTTCTCTTCACACATAATTTTCACACCATAAAACTTCCCTCAACTCCATACCATAACTCTTAATCCAACTCTAACTCATGCCCAAGAGAAACTCTAAGGAATCCAAGTTCTTGTCAACACCAACAAGTACACCAAAAACTCCCAAGAAAATGCAATAACCATCATGGCACAATCCTAATATAAATATATTACATAGTACATTAATATCTCATAAGACTACCTATTCTCCTTATCTAACAAAGCCACCCAAGATAATTTCCCGCACTAGCGCGCCCCGCGCAAGACATAGGGTCTCCACAGCGCGGCCCGTGCTATCCAATCAGTAGTCGATCCTGCGCTAGTGCGCCCCGCACTATATTGCTCTTCATCATAGCGTGGTCCTCGCTATGTCATCAGAAAGTTGAAATTTTGCTCAAAAAATCCTCCAATGCTCACATCTTGATGGATCCACCTGGTTATCCTACAACAAGCACAAAACCCATCAAAAGTAACATGAAAGTGCCAAAAACTAACAATATAACAAGCCAAACGAACAAAAATCATAGGTTAAAAACCTACTCATCAAATTCCCCCAAAGTTGAACATTGCTTGTCCTCAAGCAAAATGCGATGTAATGCAATGCATCTAACACTAAAACTATGAATCCAGTATTATGACAGTAACGATAGTTCACTCATATGGCCTTAGAAAAATCAAGTAAACATGTCAACACCTCATAACAAAACCAATTCACAATTCCTTGCCAACCATTGCATCTCAAAATGATATCACTATTATAGTGTGTGTGTGTGTGTGTGTGTGTGTTTGTGTGTGTTCCAACAATATAAATTGATATACAATCAAATTTAATACATAACAAATCTTTTCTAAGGCATTATACAGTATAAATTTAAGAAATCCACAACAAGCTAATTCCAACCAACGCCAGACAATAACCAATATCACGGGTCAGCATGGGATACTTATACTTTAATTATCATTTACGGGGGCATTTTGCTCTTATTTCCCGTTTTATTCATTTTTTTATAGCTTATATACACATAACTGTGCAATGTCTTATTCTCTTAGGCTTTTCAATGCTACCTTAACGAGCTTTCGACCAACGACTCCCAAATCATTAAGACCTTAGGGCGTTAGGTGTAAAGACAATCCCCTCGGGCTTACTTACTCAAGTAACAAAGGCCACAAAATTAGACAATCACGCTACGGTGTTTAGTCATACTTTTTTTTATAGCTTATATACCCCACATATTTCCCCAAACTTAGGTTCTTATCTAACCTTAGCCATCACTACCTGTTCGTGTCATTACTTTATTTAAATTAGTAATATCCTTTAGAGTCTTATTATGAATCAATTTAAACGCAATCCATCTACAAGTTGGTTTTCTTGTGCAATCTTTATTATACTAGTTTTAAACAGAATAGAGATTCAACTTATAACAAGAAATTACGTCAAAGTTCCCTTAATTGGTATTGCATTGTTTACCGAATTCTAATCTCATCATTGGCCAAAAACAAACATATACCAACTATCAACTGGATTCAAGCAACTACATGTTTTTTTAGATAATAATATGCCCTAAGTAGGCACAAATATAAAGACTAATAACTAAAAACAAAACATGCAAATTACTAGGCAGAAGAAAACATAATCCCCCAAACTTAAATCAAGTAATGCCCTCATTACGACAAATATGCTCAATAAAAAGATGAGGACTTCCCTGAAAATGCGTTACTGCTCGTCGTCGTACGAAGGAGGATATGTTAACAGGATAAGAGGAATAGGCATAACCACCGGTTGAGCATTAGGATTGTAACGGGAAAATGCATCAGCAAGCGTGTGGAATGCATTTTTATTGTACTGATGCATTAACTCTTAACGTTGGGCCAACCACATAAATTGATTCCTTGGGACCCGCGATTGTTCTGCACCAACTAGGGGTGAGGGTTGGCGGATCATAATGTAGCCATCACTGCGTGGGTGTGATTGCGCCCCATCCCATGCTTTGTACCTCTCAATAGTAGCATGATCAATTATGGCCATTGGTTGTTATATGGGCTTAGTAGGTTGCCACTACACCCCAACTTTATGACATAAATCAGTGATTAGGAACCCGTGAAGCAGACCTCCCGTAGTACTCCCACGTAACACCTAGTCAATGAATTCTTAAACACACTATCCCACATCAACGTTGTAAAATGCAATTGAGTTATTCACACGGTAGTGGTGGTGAACAATCCCATACAACAGCCGGACCCGTGCCTTAGGTACATCATTTTGGTGGCGAGTGGGCATTAGACGAGCACACATAAATGCATGTCATGCTTTACCATACAGACTAAGTGCTGATTGGGGAAAACTTCTCTTTTCATTCGTTCCGATTTGAATTACCCATTGAGTCCCTGGTTTGCATAATCAGGCAATCAACGCATCTAGCTCGGGAAACCCATCTTCATATCGGTCAGCTTGTGGTGTCTCTAACCCAAAATAAGCATTGATAGCATCGGCATAAAACGCCACTAGTTTGCCCCGAACCATGGTGACATGGTTGACATGTTCCATTGCATTGGCATAAAACTCCTTAACTATGTTGATTGCCGCTGGAAGTGGTTGTTCTACTAACTGGAACCAATTGCGCTCTACAATTTACAGAGCCATGTCGCCATCCAAATTAGTATTTGGCTTCAATCCTCGTTCTAGCACCATGTTCTTCTTGTCGATGGATGACTTGAACCTTTCTGCGGCCATTTCACTAACAAATTTCATATGGTCATATGCAGGCCGAGTCGTGGAGGTTGATGGTTGTGGTCTTTTGTGGAAGACATGTTGTTTATGGTGTTGTTGAGCACAAGAATCTGGTTCTGGACTTTTATCAAACAGTTGGTGGGCGGACTGATTATTTCCCCCAAAATTGGTTGATTGATGTTACTTTGCTAGCCAAATTTTCAAATACACACAACCCACTCCTTGGGCACTCAATTCCCTAGATTTTCCACTCAAATTGATATCAAAACAGAGAATTTTATGAAGGATGAAGATAATTGTGCTTACCTTTAATGAGTTTGGGTTTCCCTCTTTGTAAAGATGTCCCAATTTGTATGAATTTGTGCAAGGAGTGGATTAGATTTAGGATTGGAGTGTTGTGTTTAAGATTTATAGGACAATGACTTCTTGGATGGTAGGAGTTCATATTGGAGGTAGAAGACCAACGTGGGTTGGAGATGGGGATGGATGGGTTTAATGGGATTGGAATTTGAAAAGGATAAGGAGATGTAAAGATGGTGTAATGGGGGTTATGGATGATAGGAAGTGTAATGGGTGTAGGAGAAGTGGAGAAGTTACATGTATTAAGGGGAGGTGGCTTGGATCAGTCTAGAACACGTCGCTACATCTGTTCAGTGTCTGATATTCTCAAGTAGCGCGGTCCGTACTAGGTATAGGCACGGCTTAGTGCGCCTCACGCTAAGCAAGCAGTGGCTTCTGGACTGGTAGCGCACCCCGCGCTTGATATAGGCTTAGTATAGCGCAGTCCGCGCTGGGCAATCAGTAGTTTGAGGGCGCATCAGCGCGTTTTGTGCTTTCAGATCGGCGATATAGCACGATCAGTGTTGTGATTGCAGTTGGTTTCTGAAATACTAGCGCGCCCCGCGCTGGGTCTAGGCATTGTGTAGCGCGGCCTGCGCTGGAAGGACAAGTAGCTGAATGAATGAATTTTCTGCAATTTTTTGCAATTTTTCCACATATATAATTAATTTCTTATTAAAATGTGTATTTGAACTAGAATATAAACTAAGATGTCCTAGTAATTAAGAAGAAGAGTTTAGAGCTTGGGTTGCCTCCCAAGTAGCGCCAGTTTTAACGTCGCTATCCCGACGGTGCCTCTTGTATCATTGAGTGTCATTGAGAGTAATGTTGATGACATTCCAGTTTGAATCACCACCCCAATAATGCTTTAATCTGTGGTCATTAACCTTGAAAGTCTCCAATGGATTTCTACTGTAAAGCTCAACGGCGCCATGTGGGAAAACTGTCTTTAGGGTGAATGGCCCTGACCACTGTGATTTTAGTTTTCCTGGGAACAATCTCAGTTATGAGTTGAACAAGAGTACTGATTAACCTAGAATGAATGTTCGGTGCATAATTTTCTGGTTGTGCCATCTTTTAATCTTTTCCTTGTACAATTATGAATTTGCGTAAGCTTGCAGGCAGAATTTGTCAAGCTCATTTAACTGCAATAGTCTCTTTTCCCCCACCACTGCTTGATCGAAGTTCAGTTTCTAGATAGCCCAATAAGCCTTGTGTTGTAACTTGACCGGTAAGTGACAAGCTTTTTCATACAACAGTTGATATGGGGACATGCCGATTGGTGTCTTATACGTAGTCCAGTATGCCCATAATGCATCATCCAATCGAAGCGACCAATCCTTTTTATTTGGGTTTACTACTTTTTCTAGTATTTTCTTGACTTCCTTGTTCGATACCTCAACCTATCCACTGGTTTGGGGATGATAAGTCATCGCTACTTTTTGATTGACCCCATATCTTGCCAGTAGAGCTGTAAACGCTTTGTTGCAGAAGTGACTACCTTCATCACTTATTATTGCCCTCGGCGTCCCAAACCACGTAAAGATTTTTTTCTGTACAAATGTTAGAACCACCTTCGCATCATTCGATGGTAGTGCTGCGGCTTCAACCCATTTTGATACGTAATCTACTGCGAGCAGAATGTACTGATTGTTAAGAGACGAAGGGAATGGCCCCATGAAGTCAATGCCCCATACATCGAAAATTTCAACCTCTAGAATTGATTGTAGTGGCATCTCATTCCTTTTCGAAATGTTGCCCACCCTTTGACATCGATCGCATGTTTTGACAAACTGGTGGGCGTCTTTAAATAGTGTGGGCCAAATAAACCCTAATTAAAGCACCTTTGTTGTTGTCCTTGCACTACCATAATGTCCGTCATACGCAGATGAGTGACACTCATGCAAGATGTTTTTCACTTCACTGTAGGGCACTACATCTTCTAATCATCTTGTTGGCGCACTGTTTGAACAAGTACTGCTCATCCCATATATACCATTTGACGTCGTGCAGAAACTTCTTTTTCTGTTGTCGTGTAAGATCAGGAGGTAGAATGTTACTCACTAGATAATTAACGAAAGTCCGCGTACCATGGAAATTCTGACTGTACCCCGAATAATTGCTCATCTGGGAATGACTCATTGATTACACACTTGTCCTCTTTCTGTTTATCTTGATTTTCCAGCCTTAACAAATGATCAGCAACTTGGTTCTCCGTCCCCTTTCTAACCTTTATCTCTAAATCAAACTCTTGTAAGAGGAGAATCCATCGAATAAGACGTGGTTTAGCGTCTTTTTTCGCGATTAAGTACCGAATAGCCGCATGATCCGTGTAGATTATCACCTTTGTTCTTATCAAATAGGCCCGAAATTTATCAAACACGTACACCACTGCAAATAATTCTTTTTCTATAGTTGTGCAGTTCAATTGAGTCTCTGTGAGTGTCTTACTTGCATAATAGATAGCATGAAATATCTTGTCTCGACGTTGACCCAAAACAGCCCCAACTGCATAATCACTTGCATCACACATTAGTTTAAACGGTATATTCTAATCTGGAGTGACGATCACGGGGACTGTAATCAACTTCTTCTTCAACAACTCAAAGGCCAGCTTACACTCCTCATCAAAATTGAACACAAAATCCTTCTCTAGAAAACTACACAAGGGTTTTACCATTTTAGAAAAATCCTTTATGAATCTCATATAGAACCCAGCATGTCCTAGAAAGCTTCTAATTCCTTTAATTGAACTCGGTGGAGGCAGTTTCTCAATTGTTTCTAGCTTCGCTTTATCAACCTCTAATCCTTGAGCAAAGACTTTGTGTCCCTAAAGTATACCTTCTTCCACCATAAAGTGGCATTTTTCCCAGTTAAGGACCAAATTTGTGTCGGTGCATCTTTGTAAGACCATTACCAAGTTTTCCAAACACGCATCAAAATTATCTCCATAGACAGTGAAATCATCCATGAAGACTTCCACATTCTTCTCCACCATATCCGAGAAGATGGCCATCATGCACCGCTGGAAAGTAGCAGGTGCATTACACAATCCGAATGACATTCTCCTGAATGCGAATGTACCATATGGGCATGTAAATGTAGTCTTCTCTTGATCCTCAGGAGCGATGACGATTTGATTGTAACCTGAGTATCCATCCAATAAGCAATAGTACTCATGTCCCGCCAATCTGTCCAACATTTTATCGATAAAGGGTAGAGGGAAATGATCTTTGCGGGTTGCCTTATTCAACTTTTTGTAGTCCATACAAACCCTCCAACCAGTCATTGTCCTTGTTGGAATCAGCTCATTGTCATCATTCTGAACCATGGTCATTCCTCCTTTTTTCGGCACACGTTGCACCTGACTAACCCATTTGCTTTCTGAAATTGGGTATATTATGCCCGCATCCAACCACTTCAGAATTTCCTTCTTGACTACCTCTTTCATAATAGGGTTGAGCCGTCTCTGTTGTTCCACGATCGGTTTTGAATCGTCCTCCATCAAAATTTTGTGCATGCAAAAAAATGGACTGATTCCTTTAATATCAGCAATTGTCCATCCTATCGCTGATTTATGTTCCCTAAGCACTCTCAACAGCTTTTCTTCCTGCAATTCGTTAAGTGTGGTAGAGATAATAACAGGTAAAGAATTTGAATTGCCTAAATATGCATACCTGAGGTGTTTAGGTAGTGGTTTTAGCTCAAGAGTTGGTGGCTCCTCCAAAGACGATTTCATCCTTGTCGTGGCTTTCTCTTCCGTGTGCAATGTTTTAAATGGTGTTTTAAATATGCTAACTCGTGGCAAGGAGTCTATCATCTGCAAATAATCCATAAATTCTGGATTATCGAGCTCTTCATCCCCCAATAATGTTGTCACCAATGGATTATTAACCAAACTCTTATTCATGTCTTCGTTAATTATTTGGTCAATAAGATCCATCCTAAAACATTCTTCTCCATCCGTCGGGAATTTCATGGCCTTAAACACGTTAAATTTAATTTCCTGGTCTTGGACCGTCATAGTCAGTTCTCCTTTTTGTACGTCAATGAGTGTCCTACCCGTAGCCAAGAAAGGCCTCTCTAGGATGATTGGGATGTTTTTATCCTCCTTAAAATCTAGAATAATAAAATCTGCGGTGAATATGAACTTGTCAACCTTAACCAATATGTCCTCTACAATGCCTCTCGGATATGTGATTGACCTATCCGCCAACAGCAATGACATGTTTGTAGGCTTTGGTGTGGGAAAACCCAACTCTGTATACACTGATAGTGGCATAAGATTCACACTCGCTCCCAAGTCACACAAACATTTGCTGAATGCCATATTCCCAATCGTGCATGGAATGGTGAAACTCCCTGGGTCTTTCAACTTTGGTGGTAACTTCCGCTGTTACACTGCACTACACTCTTCGATTAATGCTACTATCTCAAAATCTTCTAACATCTTTTTCCTAGACAAAATCCCTTTCATGAATTTCGTGTAACTAGGCATCTGTTCCAGGGCTTCTGCAAACGGGATGTTGATTTGAAGTTTCTTAAAAACTTCCAGAAATTTTTCAAATTGCTTGTCTAATTTCTGTTTTTGAATTCTTTGCTGAAACGATGGGGGAGGATAGCCAACTGGTTCGTTAACTGGTTTGCTCTGTTCCACTGGTTTTTCGTCCCCCTGTTTTACCTCAACCGCTGTATTTTTTTTCTTTGTTTCAGCCTCGTTTGTGATCGAAATTTTTGTCTCTTGACCCTCAAGCTGTTTTCCACTTCTCAACATAATAGCTTGACATTGCTCGTGATTACCCTTCAGATTTCTCTCTGTGTCACTTGGTAACGTTCCTTGTGGTCTATTATTAAATGCCAACACAATTTGTCCTATCTGATTCTCTAGATTCTTGATTGCCATCTCTTGTGATTTCATAGCCATTGCTTGATTTTTCATAACCACCTCATTACTAGTTATGTATTTTTTCACCAACTCCTCTAGATCTGATTTCCTTTCTTGATGTTGAGCTGGTTGTTGATGGTTCTGAAATCCTGGGGGGATATGATTATCTTGGAGCTTGTTGTTGCTGGTTATTGCTCCATGAAAAATTTGGATGATTCTTATTCCCTTGATTGTACGCATTCTGATGTGTTTTGTGGAATTCTATTATAGTTGTCCACAAATTGCATAGAGGCTGGATTAATTTCGCATTGATCCATAGGATGCTCTCTCGCACACAACTCACATATAATTGCCACTTGCTGTGTCTGTTGTGCTTGCACCCCTGTCATAGAATCAAATTTCTTAGAAAGTACTGAAATCTATGCTTGTATTGCCGTCATACCTTCTACTTCTAACACTCTTGCGACCTTTGCTTGATTCATTCTTACTGTGGGCCACTGGTAATTGTTAGCTTCCATAGTCTCTATCAATTCATAGGCCTCCTCATAGCTCTTTGCCATAAACGCTCCACCCGAAGCTACATTAATGTTAGTTCTGAGGTTCCCATTCAATCCATTATAAAACGTGTTCATTTGCAACCACTTCAGCAACCCATGATGTGGACACTTTCGGAGCAATTCTTTGTACCTTACCCATGTCTCATATAATGACTCCCCGTGTTGTTGTTCAAACATCGTTATCTCATTCCTCATTTTTGTAGTTTTCGTCAGTGGGAAGAATTTGGCGAGGAATTTATAAACTAGGTCTTCCCACGTATTGATTGATCCCGGTGGTAAAAAGTGTAACCAACTCTTTGCCTTGTCCCGTAAAGTGAATGGGAACAAGCGAAGTCTCACCGCATCATCCGACACCCCATTATACCTAAAGGTGTCGCATAAATCCAGGAAGCTGACCAGATGCTCATTTGGATCGTCATTTGCCAATCCCCCAAACTAAACTGAATTCTGAATCATTTGAATCGTTCCAAGCTTAATTTCAAATGTATTTGCAGCTATTGCGGGACTGGTGATGCTTGACTGTAGTTCAGTCACCTTGGGTGTGGCGAAGTTCCTTAATGTTTTATGATCTTCGGCTGCCATTTCCTCTTCATTTTCAGATGTTTCAAATTCTTATCTCATTTCCTTGATCCACTTACTTAACCTCTGAAACCTTTTCTTAATGTCATCCTCAAAAGGCAGCAGGTCTAGATTTTTGGACCGAGTTTGTATAAACCGCTTCAGACACCTAAAATAAGATGAACAAAACAAAAAAAAATGTTTAAGTAAAACTGGATTAATTTAACTGATATTGTAAAAATTTTAAGATCTATACTAAATAGTCCCCGGCAACGGCGCTAAAAACTTGTTGGGTAAAATCTAATTACACACAACATGCAAGTATACGTGGTCAACAAGTAATAAAGTGATGACTAGAGTATCGTTCCCACAGAGACAAATTAGTAAGAAACTCAACCTTACAACTATCAATTTCCTATTAATCCTAATTTATTAAACTATTCACATCAATGATTATAAAATCCAAATTACTATTAAATAAATTATCACAAAATACCCATAAATAATAAAAACTGAATTTTCAAACAATTATTAGAGAATTAGGCTCATGATTTCACCCTAAGCTTTACTCAGATTTATACACCTTTATTCCAGTTCAATTCAATATCCCAGTTTATTAATCAAGAACACGAATGTAGTACTAACCACCTCTCGATGCACTAATACCGTATTAACTTAAATCCATAGTTAAGATAGAAACAAGTCAAACACCTTAATCAAAAAACTCACTTTATCTCTATGTGAATTATAATTAAAGAAGGTTTAAGATTAAGTTCTTTATCCAATTACATGCGATGCCAAGCATATTTCTACCTTAACATTCATCATGATTCTGCTATTCACAAAATTCATGAACACGTGTTATATTAACTAAGTCTAGATTCGAATATCATCTCTCGATTCCATACAAATCCACAAACAAATGTTGATCAGGTAATTATTAAATTCAAGCTCAAATTAATATAGATAAACTGGAAAATATTTTATTAAACTGGAAATACAAGCTACATAATCATTGTTCCACTCAAGGATCCATCATTCGCCTAAAAAGTAAATTAGTTCATAATAAATGAATTAACTACTGAATAAATAAAAGAAAACATCATCCCAATTACACAAATTGAAATTAAAGAAGAATAATAATACACCACCCTTCTCTGAATTCAACTCTGCAATCTTCATGAGAATCCTCCTCTTCTTTAGTCCTCCAAATGCTTGTTCCTCAATCTAGTTCTCAAAAGTGTGTATATTGATTCACACCCTTCTCTTCACACGTAATTTTCACACCATATAACTTCCCTCAACTCCATACCATAACTCCTAATCTAACTCTAAATCATGCCCAAGAGAAACTCTAAGGAATCCAAGTTCTTGTCAACACCAACAAGTACACCAAAAACTCCCAAGAAAATGCAATAACCATCATGGCACAATCCTAATATAAATCTATTACATAGTGCATTAATAGCTCATAAGACTACATATTCTCCTTATCCAACAAAACCACCCAAGACAATTTCCCGCACTAGTGCGCCCCGCTCTAGACATAGGGTCTCCGCAGCGCGGCCCGCCCTATCCAATCAGTAGTCGATCCTGCTTCAGCACGCCCCGTGCTACGTTGCTCTTCATCACAGCGCGGTCCGCGCTATGTCATCAAAAAGTTGAAATTTTGCACAAAAACTCCTCCAATGCTCACATCTTGATGGATCCACCTGGTAATCCTACAACAAGCACAAAACCCATCAAAAGTAACATGAAAGTGCCAAAAACTAACAATATAACAAGCCAAACGAACATAAATCATAGGTTAAAAAGATACTCATCAATTACTACTTTTAAAAAGTGGCAAGATGATGCACAGTTGGCTCAATGCATCATGCTCGCATCCATGAGTAACGATCTTCAACGTCAGCATAAAACTATGGATGCTCTTACTATATTTCTACACATGAAGTAGTTGATGGTAAGGAAAGTAGGACTGATAGATATCAGATATCTAAGGAGCTCTTCCAATCTAGAATGACTAATGACAATACAATACAGACAAAAGTCCATTATCAATTTGATTGAATAATTAGGACAACGGGTTTTGTCATGGATGGAGAGTTATGCCAAGATTTGATCTTGCACTCACTCCAGGAATCCTTTCACAATTGTTGTGAATTTTTCATATGAACAAGCTAGATATCAGCTTCGCTGATTTACTTAACATGTTGAAAAATGTTGAAAGTCACTTTCCAACCATTAAAGACCAAGTCTTACTAGTAGGGGCCAAAGGATCTTCAAAAAAGAAGAGCAATTGTAAGAAAGTAAATAGAAAAGGTAAAAATAGAAGATAATAAGAACAAAACTGATACGGATAGTAAAGGAGATTGTTTCCACTGCAATAAGCCTGGACACTGGAAAAGAAACTACGAGAAGCATCTTGCAGAGGCTAACCAAAGGAAGCTTAGTGAATCTTCGGTTACAAATAAAATTTTGTTCAAGATTGAAATAAATTTTTCTTTAAGTCAAGGTTCTACTTGGGTATTGGATACCGGCTTTGGTTATCATAAATATAGATTTATGAAGGGACCAAGCAGAAGTAGAAAGCTAAAAAAAGATAAGTAATCCTATGTGTGGGAAATGAAGCAAAGGTTGCTACATTAGCCATAGAAACTTATAGTTTAGCAATGCCTACGGGCAAATCTATTAAGTCAATAAGTTGTTATTGTATTCCAGTTCTTGTTAGAAACATTATTTCCATTTTGTTGTTGGATAATGAAATCTTTGGTATTATATTTAAGAACAATTGTTGCTCTATTTATAATAATAATGTTTTGTATAGAACTGGAATATTACTTAATGGATTTTGTATACTTGATTTACGTGAAAAATTATTTTGCAAATTGAACAAACTAGTATAAGAAAAGGAGATGATCATTCAAAGAGTTGAATGTTTGTATTTGATGAAATATAAGTATGAATTATTTGAAAAGTTCAAAGAATTCAAAAGTGAAAGTAATTTGAAAAGTATTAAGAATCTTTGATTAGATCAAGGAATAAATACTCGTGTAATAAGTTTCTATATCATCTCAAATGGTTTTCTCATAATGGACGCCTCTTGATACGCAATAATTTATTGATGAATCTAAAAGGAAAAATCATACCTTGTTGGACATGGTGTGGTCCATAATGATTTTACCGACATTCCAGTATACTTCTGGTGTAATGTCCCAGAAATGGTTGCATATCTACGAAAAGATAACTTTAAAATCCGGCCACAAGACTCCATAAAAGTTAAGAACATGAAGGATTCCTAATTTTAAGTATGTTAAGATAAGGGGTTGTTCAACTTATGTTAAAAAATTTCAAAGGATAAGCTTGGGACAAGATTTGACAAGTGCAGATTTGTGGGACAATCTAAAGTAAGTTTAGGGTATATGTTCTATAATCCTACTTAGCAAAAGGTGTCTGTTGCGAAACACACTACCTTTTAAGATAAAGGTGTTTATCATTTAAGCAGATAGTGGGAGGATAATAAAATCTTGAAGAGTTCAAGAACCACAAAACACTATAAGTCAAATAAGAGGAACTTATAAATAGACCTATTATACCACAACCGAATCGTAAATCTGGAATAGTACCGAAGATACCTGGGAGGTACGGATTCGTCAAAGATGATGATGAGGTACGCATAATAGAAAATGATGATCCAGTTACATACGATGAGGTAAGAATTATAGACACTTAGAGAAATGGATTGCTGCAAGCTTCTCAAAAATAAAATATTCATTTTTATGAAACAATCAAAAGAGTTTGATTTTATCAAAAATAAGAATAAACCTAGTGTGTACAAAAGGCTCAGTGCGAGCGTCGTGACATTCGTAGTATTATATATTGATATACTACGGATAAGAAATGACATGCCAATGCTAGAATCAGTAAAGATAAAGTTGTCGAAACATTCCTCCATGAATGATTTGGGAAGAGTATCGTAATTGGGGATACAAATCTATATAGATAGATTTAAAAGGATATTTGGCTTAACCCAAGGAACGCATATTTATTTGATGTTAAAGTTGTTTAGCATGTCAAACTCCAATAAATGTCTCATGTTGATGAGTCATGGAGTTTATCTCTCTTAATAATCCCCATAGACTCCTGAAAAGAGAGATCGCATGAGTGACAATCATGTATACAATAAAATATACGAGACCTGATGTTGATCGGTCATATTCTGGAGAAGATCACTGTAAGACAGTGAAAAACATCTTAAAGTACTTAACCGGCACTAAGGATGTGATTAAAATTTATGGGGGGTCTAAATTAAAACTAGAGGGCTTAACAGACCCAAGTTTTTCAGATAGACCAAGACGACAGAAAATCCACTTTAAGGTAAAGTGTTACCTTAAACAGTGGTGCAGTGAATTGGAAAGGTTTCAAATAGCAAAGAGTTGTTGGTTTAGTGATAAAGACAAAGGATATAGTTATAAATGAAGCTGCAAATTGATTGTTTGGATGAAAAGTTCATTACAGAATTAGGAATAGTTCCTAAGTCTCATCTTGGATCTAAACAAATGTTGTGGCACTTTCATTTGATTATAGGAATCATTGAAAGATGGGAAATCACTATAGAGATAGTAGACTCTCAACAACAACATTACATATCCATTAACTAAAGCTTATCCAACAGGAGGATAATCGTCACTTAGAGAAGAAGGGTATGAGATACCATGACGATTGGCTTTAGTGCAAGTGGGAGAATAAAAGTAGTATGCACACAAGTCAATCATATTTGATGATAAAGCATATACTTTGTAACAATCTTATTCATTTATTAATAAAAAGTATTAATTTATTAAAGACTTTTAATTATCTATATGATGATGCTTTATAATATGTGATAAACCCATAGTTTTAAGCAATGCTTTTAGAATAATGATAATGATCATTCTAATAAGATCTAAATTCTTAGAAAGCATAAAAATAAAATAGTTCTCAATCATTGGATTACTAAATTGGGGATTAGTGAATCAAGATAAATTGATACATACGTTGCTTGCTCATTGGATGAGGATGATTGATCTCATGATCATTTGTGTGGAGACACTAAAGCAAGTATGTAGGTGCTTATTAGAGAATAAGTTCACTGAATGTGGCTCACTAAGGAATACCTAATAGAGTTTTACTTGTCTGTCAGTAGGAATTCTTGTAGTGATAGTAGTACAAATGATCCTTGGACTTGAGATCATCATAGTATCTTGTGTATGATGATATATACTTTGACTTATTCCTTAAGACCCTATCAAAGGGTATGCTTGAGTATAATAAGTCGTACATAGAAATAATATATGATCAATAAAGAATCTACCGCTTCTAGTAAAAGAAGAAAAATATCCTATGTGATTCGATAAATGACAATCAAGTAGTCCTTGGCCAAGGCAGAATGAAATTAGAAAGGAGTTTCTAATTTGTATTATTTGGAGTTGTGCATTTAAGAGTCGAAATACATATAATTAAATAAAATAAGACTTGACAGTAATTCCATGTCTTATATTTAATTGGGACATTGTATGGTGGAATGATTGAATTGTACGGTACTATTTACTCAAAGGTTCTTTTATAATTAATGTTGAAATCTATATTATCTGAAAAGTCGTTAATCGCTAGGGAGGCTTATCCCTATTGTCTGATAAATATTATTTATTTAAATAAATTAATAGTTTAATTTATTTAATTAAATAAGATTAGAATTGTTCTATTTGATTTATTCACAACCGGTTTAATATGAAGAACCTAAAGGGTCACACCATAAAAGGAAGAATAATTATTCAAGAAGCAAATGACATAATTGTAATAATAAGTAAAGTATATTTAATTTAATCTATGGTGATAGAATAAATTAAATAGCTTAATACTTATTATTTAATATTTTGAAAATATTAAATATAAATTAATAATAGGAGTCTTATTATTATTACTTAATTCCTAAAGAAGTTTGGGAATTAATTAATAAAAGTACTCTCATATATCCTAATAAGATTAGGAGACTAATTAATTAAAAGAGTTTAATTAATTATTCCTAATAAGATTGGGAGCCTAATTAATTAAAAGAGTTTAATTAATTAAAATAAAACCTAATTCATTAATTGTTAAGGATGGTTGTCTACATCTATAAATAAGAGAAGTCTTATTATGGGTGGGGGTTGTTCACTTTTTCACAATAGACGTAATTCCAATAGTTGGGAGAGTACGCCATTTTCTATGAGAGATAGAAAAACTAGAGTTTTGTCAAACACCCATCTTCTTGAATCTTTCTTCTTCCTTGGTAGATCACCTCTAGATGTCACACATTTAGGTGGCTAACGTTGATCAAAGGAAGGAACCAAACCCGGTGGATTCAAGTTGAATGTGAAAAGGCATTTGGAGGTGAACTTATACCTGAGGAAGCTCAAATCTTCAAGGGTATGATTCTTGTTCTTTATGTTTTCGTTTAAATAATAATTGTGCATAAAGGATGATCCGGGTATATGGTTTGTAAATTTTTAAAACTCTAATTTTCATGCTTCCGCTTAATTTGTGTAATTTGATTGCATTCATGAATCTAACAAACCTAACACAATGTATCTTTGCACTTGCAATCCTATTGGCATTAAAATTGGGAAAACCTCAATTTCACTCTATCCAAATTAAATGCCCAACTTATATCTATACATATCTAACTCATAATTGAGCTTATAGTGTAACTAAATGAAGAAGTCATTAACATCTATAGCATACATACAAACAATTAGTACTAAACAATATTCAGCAAAAAAAATTAAAATAGTCCCAAACAATTAGATAAAGCAGAAATCTAAGCCAGCTAAAGATTTATACCATAGAAAAAGAAAGTATATAAAATTATTATTCTGGAATTTACATCATACTGAAAGAACAAGTAACCTAGATAAATCTGATGGAATAATCAATCAAAATCACATACCAAGCCTGATAGACTCCACGACACACTTGCATGAGGTGGTCGTCGCCCTTATCGTTTCTAGCAAAGTTGTTTGGGTGAATTGCTTACAACACCTTAACTCCTCGTCTATATGTAGACAATAATCTTGGTAAAACTGCTCGCGTTCGTAAATATGTGTTGAATGGACACCAACGACACCTTGACCCCTCGCTTATATCGAAGCGGTAATCTCGGTATAATCGACGATTGATGTGGTAGAAGAAGCCACACACAACTATGAATTGTTGTATAATAAGTCAAATTGAATCTAAAAGAAAAACTAAGATAATAACTAAGAAATTTTTCAAAGAACCAAAAGTAGGTAATAGTCTCACAAGAATTTGATAAATTCAAACCTCATTGCTATAACAGTTCATTGCTATATCTTGGTTAAAACTGAATTTTTCTATAAATTCAAACCTTGTGTATATAGGTGCGAACGAGGCCTCGCACTACTTTCAAATAATTGCACATTGATCCACACACACACATTCATATAACAGTTTCTTTGAAAAGTGGCAGTCACCGTGGCAACACGGATGTTGAGGGGTGCCTAACACCTTACCTCCGCATAATCAAGCCCCCGAACCCAAATGAATCTCGGTTTCACAGACCCGTTTAGCAGTGTCACATCACTGGGTCAATGTGCAAACCTTTTCGGTTGCATTAGTGCAACCGGTTAAAAACACCAACCGGCAACTCTTAAAGTCAAAAAGTCGACATTATACATGTCGGACCTTTTTCACTTGTTTTTTCAAACAAATCTCACATTAACATGAGAACACCAAAGAACAAGTAACGAAAAGGGACATCAAAAAATCCCGACGTCGACAGGTGGCGACTCTGCTGGGGACTCCAGCAAGAGGGCTTAAGCCGCTATTACAATCTTTTTAAAACTGTTATATGCTTGTGTGTGAATGTTGCATTTATATTTATGATGAATGTGTATGAATGCATTTTACTTACTACACTGTACTATATCTAACTGTGATATTAGTGCTTCACACATGTCATTATTTTCATAAACGGTAAGACACGTTGTATGTGAATGTATGTTGTGTGGTTCCTCCACCAGGAGGCTATCCTGTCGGTGTTTGATTACTGGACTCGTAGGAAGAATAATTCCAACGGGGGTCAGGAAAGGCACCATCCAGATTTGCTCCAGTTGAAAAACTGGATTAACTTCTCGTCAAGTAGATTGCGATGATCTGGGAACCTTCATGCCAAAAAACCACGAGAGTAACCTTAAGATAGGTCAACCTCTGATAAACCAAACGCGGAGGTAAGTCTCTTCATGCTTTCCATTTTTCAATTACTTGTAAAAGCATTTACTATTAATTTTATTCCATGATCATCTTTATGTAATGGAAAATATGAAGGTTGTTTATGCATACATGTTATCAATTAACACCCAGTTTTGCAGGACAACATTCCTAAAACGGACATATTATAATAACATTTATATTACCCTAAGACTAAACTACATAAGTCTTTTGTAGGGAAATCATTGGGCCTGTTACCCGCTCAAAATCCAAAAAGGCCACAAGCATACAGCCAATCATGTCTTCATCTGACCAGTCTAATCCTGTTTCTCGTGAAGAATTTGATGGATTAAGTCAGCAAATGACAAATTTGGCTGTCTTGGTTAAAGAATTGCATCAATCCACTCAGGGTACAAAGATGCCTCCACATACAGAACCTTCTACACAAGGAGAACACAAGGTCTGGATAAAACAAATCCAGAACCTCAGTTGGATACGACCAACAAAGACCCTGAAAACACCCATCTCAAAGAAGATCCAGACACCGGTTATATCAGGAAGAAAGTACTCCAAATGGAGGAAACTATCCGTGTTTTCAAATGGATTGGAACACGTCGAAGTGTTTCATATGCTGACCTTTGTATCTTCCCTGGTGTTCATTATCCAGAGAAATTCAAAACCCCTAATTTTGAAAAATATGATGTATTGGGGGATCCTTATACACATTTAAAGGTGTTCATTGGAGAACTTGGATCTTACGCAGAAAATGAAAAGCTCAGAATGCAGCTATTTTAGAAAAGTTTGACTGGAGAAGCCCGTTCATGGAATACCAGATTAGACAACTCAAAGATCCATAGCTGGGAAGAGCTAGCTCACGTCTTCCTCACTCAATATAGTTTTCAATCTCAGATGGCTCCTGACCGGTACCAAATAACCAAGGTCAAAAAACAGTCTAATGAGTCATTCAGAGAGTATGCTCAAAGGTGGAGGCGCCTTGTTGCTCAAGTTATTCCTTCCATGACGGAATCAGAAATGGTCATGACATTCATAGATGTACAGGAAGATCCTTTCTGTGAGAGAGTCTTAGCTGGTATTGGCAAACCATTTTTTGAAATGATCAAGCACGGAGAGATAGCTGAGATGGGATTGAAGTTTGGTAAAATTCATGACCTAGCCACTTTTAAAGTAGTTGCTGAGCACATCCAGTCCGGAACTTATGGAAACAACCCCCGGAGGGTTCATAAAAAGAAAGAGGAGGATGTTTACTTGATACTACAAGGTCAAAAAGGCAGTCAAAATATGCCTATGCAGAGGAGAAACTATTCCCCTTTTCAAGCACAATCTTCAAACCCTCCATTGCCTAAAAGTTGAGAAGTAAAGTGTCCTCGAACGTTCACACCCTTAGGGGATTCGTTCGAGAATATTCTTGCTCTTCTGACTACTCGGAAGAAAATTACACATCTTCTTCCACCAGCCAACCCTAATAGGACGGGTTTTAATGCTACTCGAAAGTGTGCTTATCATTCCGGAGCACTTGGACATGATACTCAAGATTGTTGGGCCTTGAAACACAAGATCCAATTTTTAATAGACAACTGTGAGATCATAGTTACCAAACCAGATCAACCTCATGTGCAAGACAACCCTCTTCCTCAACACAAAGAAGAAGATGTCAACATGATTAGTTGGAGCACTGGACAAAGTTCCAGCTTTAATGGTGAATCATCCCAGACCCTCAAAGACGGTGTTGACAAATGGGATTATGCAAAGCTCCAATTTACCATGGAACGAAAGATGAAAGCTCTTTGTAAGCAAATTGAGCAATTGGCAGAACTGGTGACCCATCAGTATCAAGTCACACGCCAATTAATTAGTCAAGAGCATGCTTATCTACTTCCTTTTATTGTGAATGCTCCATCACCACCTTAAAAAAGCGAAGCTATGGAGGATAAGGTTGCGAAGAGAGCAAATGCTAAAGCTCGTCGAGATTTTGCCAATCAGAGGGAACTTACCTATCCGGGCCAATCTATGGAGAAGATATTACAAATACTGATTAATGAAGGAAGAATTACCTTCCTTCTGCCTCCAAACAATCCCCGCTCAGGACGGTTCAACTCCGATGAAGTGTGTCAATATCATTCACATTCTCGCGGTCACAGCACAGAAGAATGTTGGGCACTCCTCCATCTCATTCAGAATCTTATTGATAGCGGTGTCCTGAAGCTAGCAAATGATTACACTGTGCAACTCAAGAGTGGGAATACATGTCCTACCAAATGGAAGGGATCAGTAGCAGTTATATCCGAAGTGGATGATGAGACTGTCAAAGTATTTCCCATACAAGCAATTCAACTCAAAGGAGCTGACAATCCTTTGAAAGTGGTTGTGCCAAAGCCAATTTCTTTACCCTTCAGACCACAACATCCTGTTGTTAGCTTACACAAAGTTCCATGGAATTATAGAGAAGCTGAAGGATCCACGTCTCATACTACTGCTACAGTGTCGAAGGAAAATCCACTGTATCTTCCTCAATAGGTTATGAAGCCTACTTGTAAAGCCAAGGAGAAGATTGAAAAATTCCTCTGCACTATGGGCCATAATGAAGCCAAAGTGGTTTTAAGCTTGCGAGAAGCTCCACACCAGATATCAATACTAGACTTGGTTTTCTCTTCCGAAGATCATCGGAAGATTTTATTAAAGGTTTTAGAAGAAGCCTACTTGCCAAAATTAGTGGATGTGGAAAAATTTCAACATCTGATTGATCACATTTTCAACAACAATGTGATATCTTTCACTGATGACGACATACCGCCCGAAGGGACCGGTCATTGCAAGTCATTACACATTGCAGTTTTGTTTTCCGGGTACATGCTTGCTGGAGTTTTGATAGATTGAGGCTCATCTCTAAATATTTGTTCTTATGCCACCTTGGTGAAGATGAATGTCAATCTCAAACGGATCCAAAGCAACCATACGGTTATCAAAGCTTTTGATGAATCCCAACAGAATTCCATTGGAAAGATTGAATTACCAATTGAGATTGGTCCAAATACATTCAATGTATCCTTCCACGTCCTCAAGATAGATTCAGGATATAACCTTCTATTGGGGAGACCATGGATACACATGGTTGGAGCCGTTCCCTCCACGCTACATCAATAACTCAAATACATTGTCAATAACAGCTTAGTCACTGTCAATGCTGAGCCATAATGTCCTGAAAAGGAACTCCTCTACCAATCATCAGCTTCAATTCAAAAGTTGAGTCGGTCAGTTTTCATACTCTGGAAGTGAGTAGCACGCAATACCATTCTATTGGAGCGCCACTTCCCGTACACAAGATTTCTGCTGAGGTTATGTCGGCCACTCAAGAAGTGATGTTATTGGGTCATCAGCCTGGACAAGGGCTTGGTAAAGATCAGCAGGGTATTAAGCACCATATTCAAGTGTCCAGTCAAATTGGAACAGTCGGACTAGGCTATTCTGCCAGTTCCAGTCACAGGAATCCTCATAAGCATAAGCAGGTTCCTCATGCTTCTGCCTCATAGTGATTTTCCCAACCTTTACCTCATGATTTGATACAATCTCCAGTAAAGGTACCAGCCCATGTTGCGGCCATGCTGTTTCCTAAACCAGCGCCAATCAAAGCAAAAGAGGTGCTTATTCCTGATCCCAAAGTGGAAGAAAAGGAACAGAAATGTAAACATGATATCGCCTTGATGATGTTAGGCATACACGTCATTGTTCATGATGAACATACAAACAGTTATACCCCAGACAATGATTGCCCAGATGTTATGTTTATCATTCGGGAGAAGGAGGACAATGATGATCCCTCCATCACTGTAGTCCATCAGGACGTTGCCCTTGACAATTGGAGCATCACTCCATACATTGGTCGACGAGGGTAAAATGGGCAAAAAAATCCCTCTGCCCTATAGATAACTTTAATTGCTTGCTTTTCTTTATAGTATTAACAGTTATTTTATCAAGTACATGCTAACACTTTTGTATGATCAAACAGTTGCATATACTAATTGAAAGCATACTTTATTTTAGGAGTTTGAATTTAGATGTGTTTGTACTTGCTGATGGGGTGCCTTCTCTCCACAAGGGTTGTAACTTTGATGCAAAGTTGGACTCAGACTTGATGGAAATGCAAGAGAACATTGAGACACCTCAAGAGATTAAGGAATGGGTCGTAAACAAACATAAACCCAACCTTGACCAAACCGCTTCTTTCAATCTTGGAACCTTAGAAAACCCTAAAATAATCCAGATTGGCTTAGACCTTACCACAAATCAGTGGAATGACATGGTTGCATTAATTACCCAATTCCAGGATGGGTTTGCATGGTCTCATAAAGACATGGTGGGTTTGTCCACTGACATTATTATTCATTGCCTTCCCATTAAAGAAGGATTCAAGCCAGTCAGGCAGAAGCTCAGGCGATTGAAACCTGAGTGGAGTTTAAAGGTTAAAGAAGAAATTGTGAAACAATTTCTAGCTGGCATTATCATGGTGTCTACATATCCGGAGTGGATATCCAACATTGTTCCTGTGCCTAAACCAGGAGGAAAGGTGCAAGTTTGTGTGGATTACTGGGATTTGAACAAAGCTTGCCTTAAAGATAGTTTTCTCGTGCCCTTTATCCACATTCTTATTGACAATACTGCTCAATAAGGCATGTACTCCTTTGCTGATTATTTTACGGGGTACCATCAAATTATGGTCACTGAGGAGGACCGTGAGAAAAAAAAATTCATCACTTCTTGGGGGACGTTTTGCTACAGACGGTTGTCATTTGGCCTCATCAATGCCGGGGCAACCTATCAGCGAGCTATGATGGCGCTTTTCCATGATTTAATGCACAAGGAGATAGAGATCTATGTGGATGACATCATTGTCAAATCCCGGAAGGAGGAAGACCACTTAGACAATCTCAGAAAACTTTTCAATAAGTTGCGTAAGTACAACTTGAAGTTAAATCCATCTAAGTGCGCCTTTGGCGTTAAATCAGGTAAGTTGCTAGGTTTCCTAGTCAAACACAAAGGAATTAAACTGGATCCTACCAAAATCTAGGCCATCAAGGAAATGCCCATTCCTCAAACAGAGAAGGAAATATGGGGATTTTTGAGAAGAATCAACTTCATTAGCAGGTTCATCTCTCAACTCATAGAAACCTGTGAGCCCATCTTTAAGATATTAATGAAGAACTCCACCATGAAATGGAATAATGAGTGTCAGAAAGCCTTCCTTACCATTAAAGGGCAACTGATTAACGCTCTTATTTTGGTACCACCCAGGGATGATGTTCCCCTATTCATATACCTGTCCATAAATGACAATGCCATGGGCTGTATGCTGGGGCAAAAAGACGATAGAGGCCAAGAACGAGCTAGCTATTACCTCAGCAAAAGATTCAGCATCAGTGAACACAAGTACACTTTGATTGAGAAAACTTGTTGCGCTTTAGCATGGGCTTCCATGAGGTTACAGCATTACCTCCATGGTCACACAACCCATCTCATATCCCGCGTGGATCCTCTCAAATATGTGTTCAGTAAGCCCATACTGAATTATCGACTGTCCAGATGGCAGTTGATCCTACAACAATTTCACATCGTCTATGTGACGCAAAAGTCTGTCAAAGGTCAAGGAATTGCTGATCAACTGGCCGTCGCACCTGCAGGGGACTACAAACCCTTGGAAACATATTTCCCCGATGAAGGGGTAATGACAGTTCAGCAACAACATCAGTATGATGCATGCCATACGTGGAAAATGTATTTTGATGGAGCTGCTAACACAGAAGGTTTTGGAGCTGGAGCAGTTCTGTTATCCGGTACGGGGGAGCAGTATCTCGTCGCCGTCAAATTGTAGTTTGTCAGCACCAACAACACAGCTGAGTATAAAGGCTGTATCATGGGGCTAAAACTTTCCCATTCAATAGGCATCAGGCGGTTAACTGTCTTTGTGGATTCAGAGTTGGTAATCAAACAATCCATGGGAATCTATCAAACCAAAGAATTACATTTGCTGCATTACCATCGGCAAGTTTTACAGATGGCTTTGGAGTTCGAAGAAATCTCCTTTCTACACATTCCTCGCAATAGGAATGATTTTGCTGATGCATTAGCAACGTTGGCCACCTTGATTCACATACCTGACAAGGAAAACATGCCAAGCATCACATTTGCCCTCCAAAAAGCCCCAATCTATGGGAACTATGTTGGAGAAGTATTAGATGAACTACCTCCCATCCACAACCCTTGGTATCAGCACATCAAGGAGTATCTACGAGATGGAACTACACCCGCTAAAGCGAGCCTAACTGAGAAGAGGCGGATTCATCAACTTGCTATGAAATTCTACCTGAGCGGAGATGCACTCTACAAGAGAGATGTAGGATTAAGTCTCCTCAGATGTCTGCATAAAGACCAAGCTCAGAGGCTCATGGATGACATCTATGGTGGAGTATGTGGCCCTCACATGAGCGGACCCCTACTTATCAAGAAGGTCCTTAGAACAGGGAATTATTGGCTTACACTCAAAGCTTACTGTGAAGATCACGTCAAGAGATGCTATCAATGCCAGATTCATGGAAATTTTATCCACGCCACTCCAAGGGAACTCCACAATATGAGTTTGCCATGGCCCTTCTCAATGTGGGGAATGGACGTGATCGAGCCCATCGAGCCCAAAGCCAGGAATGGACATCGATTCATATTCACAATGATCGACAACTTCACAAAATGGGTAGAAGCAGCCTCTTTCCCCAGGGTTACTAAAGAAGTTGTCATTGCTTTCATCAGAAATAATGTCATTTTTCGATATGGAAAACCAGAGGTTATTGTGTCAGACAATGATAAGAACCTCAACAACAGAATGATGGAGGAGTTATGCAGCAAATTCCACATCAAACACCTTAACTCCGTCATCTACCTTCCAAAGATGAATGGTGCTATTGAAGCGGCTAATAAAAACATCAAAAAGATCATGCAGAAAATGTTAGCCAATCACAAAGGATGGCATGACCTCTTGCCTCTAACTATATTAGCCTATAGAACTTTTATGCGTACTTCCACTGGGGCAACCCCCTACTCATTAGCCTATGGGATGGAAGCAATGTTCCCCATAGAGGTAGAAATGGAATCCCTCAGAGTGTTGATGGATGCTCAGTTAGATGAAGACCAATGGGTACAAGACAGGTATCACGAATTATCTCTAATAGACGAAAGGCAAACCGCGGCTATCTTCCATGGTCAGTTATATCAGCAAAGGATCGCACGATCCTACAATAGAAAAGTCCAGCTACGGCAGTTTAAACAACATGACTTGGTTTTGAAGAAGATCATTGACAACCAAGATCAATCTAAGGGAAAATACACTCCTAACTAGGAAGGCCCATTTGTTGTCAAGGAGGTATTGACAGGAGGTGCTTTCAGATTGCAGGAAATGATTAGCGATGAATTTCCACAGCTTATCAACTCAAACACCGTGAAACGGTACTATGTCTGAAGTTACCATCAAACAAACATCTTGGTTTTGATCATCCAATCACCAGTCATTCTGGTTTTGAACCCTCCTTTTATACATACTCTTCGTCCCCTCAGGAAAACATACACTTCAAACCAGCAACTTGGTTTCACCTCAGTTCAAACATTTAACACAATTTTGGTTATCTTGAAGATGGGATTAAACCTTTTAAACTTACAGTTTATCCTGAAGACGGGATTAAACTTTTCTACGCTTGCAGTTTATCCTGAAGACGGGATTAAACTTTTTCCACACCTGTAGTTTGTCCCAGTCATGGGATCAAACTTTCTTTTCCCCGCAGTATAGCCTGCACATGGGATTCACACTTCTCTTTGGCTGTGATTTCATCCTGAGGGACGAACTACGTCGACCTGATCACCCTGATACCCGGGAGTACGTAGGCAACCATATTCTATATGGCACGGTCGTAATAAACAAAAAACAACAAAAACATTTCTGCCCTTTCTCTACAAAAACAAAAACCACAAACATTTCTACACCCTTCTTCCTCAATAAAGCTTTACACCCATCTGCCTTTCACATTCAGTGTTGAACCTCTTACACAAGGTTCGAACTACGCAGACTTGATCTCCTCTTCAATAGGAGTACGTAAGCAGCCATTTCTGGTTCAGTCTAACCCCTACCAGAACAAACATACTTGTCACACGGTACTGGGATCACCCTTCAATCTACCACATTTCATCGGTTTCAAACCAAAGGGATGGAATTACCCAACCTCTTCTCACAAATAGAAGATTCGGTGACCATCTAAGTTGCGGTTATGCCTCGAAGAGAAACACAAATCCATAAGAGATGGAATTAACTAGGCATCTCACAAATAGAAGTACTGGCGACCATCTGTGGTGCGGTCAATCTCAGAGAGGAAAATCCACCCTCCTCTCCACATCTCCATACAGATACCAGTCCTAAGACACCAAAGATGGTAGGGATATACAGAAATCAATGATCCATTCTAAGAGATCTTGCGATATCTCAATGTCCACCTATCAAGGATGAGTTCAGAATGCATTAAGATCAAAAGGCCTTGAAGAAATAGACAAATATCAAGTTAGTATCATGGCATAACTAAAAGGCAAGTGAATCAAAATATCTTTCCCTGCCATACATAATACTGTTTGATATATACATGCGTGTTGTACATGACAAAATGGCTAAGCTAGTCTGTGCAGAAAAATACAAAGCTATCTACAGATCTATGTGTATGCGGACTATCAGATCTAACATGGCATCCCTCTCTGAAGAAGGAGGCAATGCTGCAAGCTCTTGCCCAAGGGTATCTACACGAGCTAACAGATCAGAGGCTAACTGCATGGTGGCATAATGCTCATTAATGTAGGCACTCATGTCAGCAAGAGTGATAGCCAGCTGGGATCTAACTGAAGTACTGTATGCAATGGCCACATCCATAGCAGATAATGCGGCATCCCACTCCACAACTAATGCATCCCTGGCTGATCTAGCCTCATCCCTCTCTAGTAGAGCGGCGTCTCTCTCATCAAGAGCTGTCATCATCGTGGCCCTAGCCTGATCTCTATCATAAGTCATCAGATGTAAGCTCTGCTCCAAATGTTAAGCTGAATACTGAGTAACAGTATCACCCAGGGTGGGAGAATCCATCACAAATGCTGGCAACCCAGCAGTCAAATCCCCATCGATGGGAATGTCAGCCTCCTCTATAGGATCCTCATCATCGGAATCAGTCCCCTACACTATGGATACTACCGCAGCCGATGCAGTCTCTATCTCCATCCATGCGGAATACTCTGCAGAACAACCCGGATGACTGACAGAAAACTCAGCCAGCTCTCGCTAACCCCAGCAGGCATACAACCTGGATCTGTCCTCCGCTGATAAACGGTGTGAACCAAAGCACTGACTTACTGCCCCCTCAAATGGATGGAAATCCTAAAACTGGTCAAACTGACACATCACGGCCAGTGGGTGGTAAGTAATCATGCCCCTCAAACCAGCTAGAAAGAGATAATCCATGCCCGGAGCATGAGTAATGAAGATACAGGGTGGGCTAAGCCCTGAACATGGCAATATAGCAAATGGATCTCAGATCCCTGCCAGAAAAGCTGACCAAGATACAGCATTTGTACACTCCGCAGGCTAAAAGGAGTATGACATGGCTATATCATGGGTGAAACAATACCCCTGCCATCTGAATGTGCCAATCGGTCTCAAGTGTGACATAACCCACACATATAGCATGACCGAGCTGCCTATGAACACTCCTGCAAGATAAGTGCAGCAGTATGTAGCTCACCTCAGAGTCTCTGCAATGATCATCGGTATAATGGTCTGACCCTCCCTGAGAGCTCTCATTGCCAAAATGACGCCGATATCCAGCTCATCCATATATCATGGCATGTAGACGTATGACAATACGCACAGCAGTAATATATCCACTCTGGTTGAATGCCAATGGTCCTCTGGTGTGCTGAAATCCCCATAATGTCGTGCATAACTATCCTCAAAGCCAAATCTTTCAAACAGAAAATGTTGGGATATCATGTGGCCGGATGTAATCTCACCCTGTACCACTCTACGTCTCAATCAGGTGTGGGTCATGAACTGTCTAGTCATGTCACTGATAGCCATATGCACGTAAGGTCTGTCCAGCGGCAGCATCATCAACCGTTCATACTCTTCCAAAGTAGGAGTCAACTCATGGGTCCCAAATCGGAAAACCTTCCTCTCCGATACCCAGTGCTCTAGCATACCCTCTATGGATCTTGTAGGGACCTGAAACATCAACAAGGTCATAGTATGCTACAGCAAATCATCTACGGTCACCATGTCCGATGGTGACATACTATCATACCATGAGCGCATACCAGATGCCGCCAAAAATGGTGGGGTATGATCAATACGGCTAACTGTCGAAGAAGACATCTGTATGGGTCGTGTCATAAGACCATCCAGGGGTCAATGCTGAGTATCTCTGGACATACATACATATACATAACATAATAACATGCATGATAAAATAGATTGCAATATGATATAGGGAATGGAAAATTGTGCGTACATTCCTAAGTATATCATCATCTAATACATCTCTGTATAGCTAAAATACAGGGAAATGGGGCGAAGCTACCCAACATCTAACAGCGGCCTATAAAAAGAAAAAACAAGAAATATACATCAGAAAAAGTTAATGGTGTCGATATCTACATCATCGATACTGTCCACCTGATGTAACTCCTTCTGAGTCACTGGATCTCTATCTACAGGGATGTCAGGCCTATACAAGAGAGGATCTGCACCGGCAAGGCCATATGGGTCACCTGAGGGGCCAGCGCCAGAGATGGAAGGATCAAAAGTATCTGCCTCTGAAGGATCTCTACCCAAATGCCGAATAAAGAAATGTGCCCGGTCCAACTGCCGGGTCAAGCTTTCAATCTATGTCACATGAGTCGGATCTCTGACACAGGCTAGCCAATCCGTCATCATTACGGATCCTGGAACCATATCCCCCATAAACTGTGTGGCGCGAGTGTGACGCCCCCAAAATAGGAATACATCACCCATCTTGAGTCGCCAAATACATGGTACAAAATTTAAATACAACTTAATTATACAACAGTCGTGTAAAATACGACAAAACATAACTGAGAGTTTTAATAATAATATTGTCATCTAGACAATATCCACACTCAATGGAGTCCTCATTACTTTTATTGTCACACTATTTAACAGAATAGTGAGGACTACTAATGCTATCATCTGGACCGTCACTCCATTCCCCGACTAGTCCCAGCTACGTTCTCATTTCCTGAAGAGAACAGTGAAAGAAAAAGGGTGAGCTCAACTAGGCCAATAAGAAATATTATGACTAAGATAATGCAGAATAAATTATCGTTAGCCTACAACAGTGTTAAACTGATACAATATAACAAACATCAAGTTTAACTGTAGCGGAACAAGCAATCCATTAGAAGAGTCAAGTAAAGAATAAAATCTACTATCTTCTATGATTTAAAAGGTTTTTCATCAGTTTTATCGCTGAGACTTAGCTTAATAAATAATCCACATCATCGTATCACCCCTGCACTACGGCCAAGGATATTCTTTAGTATCACGACCACAAATTATCCATGCACTACGGGCGAAGGATATTTGTGTATTCATTAATGGTTATGATCATGCCAACAACTGTCCATCAATGCACTACGGGCCAATGAGGTCTTTTACCACATCATTTGTAATGTTACGGTCATGATTATATCGAATGATCCCTGGTCATAATCATACCAAGTCCATCTATGCACTACAGGCCACAGATGACTTTCAACAGAAGATAAACATGAGGATGATGACAATGATATAGGAATTCAATAAAACAAGTTCAAGAATAAATTTTAAAGATTTATAATCTAATTTATCCAAAAATCAATAATGTCCAAATTGTCAACATGATACTTCTTTGTAGAGTAAAATTCAAGAATAATATTCATGTACCAAAAATAATTTGTACAGAAAAAAATATATTTTTCGGGATAAATAGTACCTTATGAATAGTACTTCGGGAATAGTACCTCGTGAATAGTACCCCAACATGAAAAGTATCCCAAATACCCGAGTGAATAATATTTGGGTGAATAGTAATTTGGGTGAATAGTAACCTATGAATATTAACTTGTGAATAGTACTCCGACATAAAAAGTACCCCGAATATCCGAGTGAATAATACTAGAGTAAATAGTAACCTGTGAATAGTAACTCATAAAAAATACCAAAGATTATATTCCATGACGAGTACAAAAGAAATGATATCTCATATGAGTATAATAGAATATACGAAACTGCAAATGGATTTTCACCCGCCATGCGGTAATCCACGTCGACAGATCATTTCCACAATTTAATAAAGAATGAATATGAAGGATCATTCACCATGCATGCGGTAGTACACATAGACAGGTTATTCCAACATAATAATAAAGAATGGAATAACAGAAGAATTCACCAAGCATGCGATAGACCGCATAGACACGTTATTCCAATAGAATAATAAATAATGGAACCAGGTCATGCATAATCCGTACAGACAGGATATTCCAATAGAATAATAAAGAATGCAATAACAACAGAATTCACCAAGCATGCGATAGACCGCACAGACAGGTTAATCTAACAGAATAATAAAGAATGGAACCAGGTCATACGTAATACGCATAGACAGGATATTCCAACAGAATAATAAAGAATAGAACCAGGTCATGCGTAATCCGTACAGACAGGATATTCCAACATAATAATAAAGAATGGAATAATAGAAGAATTTCACCATGTATGCGGTACTTCGTATAGACAGGTTATTCTAACATAATAATAAAGAATGGAATAACAGAAGCTCTCTTCATGAATACGAAAGAAATAATACCCCTTACCTTAGAAAGAAACTGGATACTGGAGTGGAGAGGTAGCAGACTTCTCTTCTTCTTTCTCTATATAATTTCTCTCTATAATAATTGCTCTATAGCTTGAGTGAATTGGTGAAGAATAATGAAGAAGTGAGCTTCTATTTATATGAAAATATAGTTTTGATAATTGTACATTTTGGGGCTCAGAATATTACAGTACAATACCTTCCTCTTTTTCTCCATTTTTAATTTAGTCCTGCAAGTATTATCAAACTTGCACCACCTCCCCTAATAGTAAATAATGTGATTCAATAGTAAATCATGTGAATCAATAGTTTTAGACATGTAAAAATATGAATTACGGTATAGTACCTCCATCTATACCTCCATTTTTAACTTAGTCATGCAAGTATTATCAATCTTGCACCAACTCCGCTAATAGTGCAAGAATGTGATTCAATAGTACACACATGTGAATAAATAGTTATATAAGCATGTGAATTAGTAGCAATTAATTGCTCATTTATCCGATTAATTACCCGATTTATCAATATAACCCCCAGACATCAATTATCATCGGAATAAATGTCGATTTCCATTAACACTAATAATTCCAACACAATGGAACTATCAATTTCATCTTTAATCAACACGAACTTATTCATCATTAATATTATAATTCACAATATTTAACAACCAGGTCATTCCCAGGAAAGAGGGGGCTTTCCGATAAGGATTTCTCCTTATTGGCGTGCAATTAGATGACCAAACCTCTCCTTGACAGAACTTCTAGACATTGTAAATATTATAATTTAATAATAAGAATAACTTTGTCATCTCAATTATTGATTTATTAAATATATCATTTTATGCAGATGATATTGTGACAATAATTGAATCAATAATATGAGAGATATGATGCATCAATTACTGTAGCAATAATTGAGAATAACTGAGTGACTTCTTACGTAAGCATTAATAATCAATACCGTCTGCTACTATGCAACCACGCGTATTACTGTACTTTTACTACCGGGTAGTTCAACTAATTTTAATGATAACACTTTCGCCATTATTTTTAAAAAGATAATTTTGTCGTTTTCTAACTACGACAATACTTCCATTGTGGGGTCCACCAATGATTATGTCGTCGTACGAATATTCCCTGTTGAAATGAATATTCCCCGACCAATCGAATATTATATAACCACTTGCTTACTTTGCAAAATTTGTAAATATTACCCACAACTCTAACATTATATCAAATCCACACAATAATATTCAAAAAAAATATTTTGAGAAATTTAAATCTTTATTCATAAAATTTGGGGTCTCACAATCTCCCCTCCTTATGAAATTTTGCCCTCGAAATTTACGTACGTACCTGGTATGCCGAAAAGGTGAGGATACCTTGACTTCATTTCAGATTCTAACTCTTGAGGTATAACCTTTGAGTGTTGAATACGATCCTTCTTATCCAAGATTTTAACATGTATCTCCTCCTACGTTAAATCTTCTGTTATCTCGTCTAGTTCTAATTCAATAATATGGTTCGGGTCGTCCACATATTTACGTAACATATATACGTAAAAAAACGATCTGAACACGCGACATACGTAACGGTAAGGCGAGTCTATAGGCCACAGTTCCTACTCGATCGAGGATTTTAAATGGGCCAATTAAATCGAGGGTTGAGATTTCCTCTCTTCATCGACTTGCTTCTAGAATAATGCCTTCTTGAACCTTCTTTTTCACATTCATCAGCTCTGAGTCTGTAGCTTGAGCGGCTTTTAACTTTATCGATTAAAGTCAATTCTAATCGTATATTTGTTATCTTCACGTGGGTCTCTAGAGTCTGTAACTCTATCTTCATCATTTATAAGTTATACGAAATGGGTTTTTGTGTTAACAACATCACACTCGTAAACGTATACGATCTTCTACTCAACGCGTCAGCTACCACGTTCTCTCTTCCATAATGATATTGAATGGTATGATCGTAATCTTCAACAGCTCGAGCCAACGTCTTTGGCGCATAATACGTTCATTTTGGTTGAAGAAATATTTAAGGATTTTAGAAATGAGTTTTGTACTAGGGTCAATACAAAATTTGATTTCACGCTCTGGGGGTAGGCCAAGAAGTCTTCAAGAATACGTCAGGAAATTTAATAACAATAGAAATATCATTCAAAACTGTGACCCTCATCCAAGACTTGGATAGTACGTCACATTAATACCTATCAACTTTGCCGTTGTCATTCACGATGTCGCCTACAGAAAGTCTAGCTTCGGTATATTCCACACAAGGAAGTCACCAGATAAAGGCTCGGGGCTCTTTACTTATGGCTTGATTTGATTGTGATTGACTTTAGTAGTTTGGTTGCTTGAATTTTCATAATAGGTTGGTTAAGAATATGAAAACTAACAACCTTGCGAAAACAATCGTTTTTAGCATGATGAGTAGTTAACCAATCAATCCCTAAAATCACATCAAATGCAAGTATTTTCAAAGAGATAAGATCGATAGGTAACGTGAAAGTGTCAATTTGAATCAACAAGATTTATAAACAGTGGAGGTAACGAAGGTTTCTTCTAACAAAGTTTCAACCGATAAGTCAAAGTCTAATTTCTCCTAAGTTAAATTTAAACGTTGAGCGCAAGCAAGAGTGATAAAAGAATGGGTAGAACCGGTATCTAATAAGGTATAAACTTTGCAAGAATTTAAAATTAACTAACTCGTTCTAACTTCGTTCGGTTAACTCGATTTTTGAGAAGTCACAAAAAATGCTCTTCCTGAATCCACCGACTTTGTTTTGTCCGTATCCGCCTTTGGTGCCACTGTCCCAGCTAGACTTTACTTTGGTGCACGACAAAATCAGGCTAGGTGACCTTCTCTTCCACAATTGTAACACGCTTTGGACAGCATCGCGTAGTTTGGACTGATGTGTCCCTCCCCTCCGCATTTGAAGCATATGATAGGTGGTCGTTCTCCTTCCTTGAAAATGGGTGTTGGTGCGGCTGTCATTCCAATGTTGTTGAACCTTCTCTTCCTGAAATTTCCACTTCTATTATCTTAGCCATGATTACCACCGAAGTGGTTACCATTTCTGGCATGATAATTTCCTCCACGCTTATTGTCACTGCTTCGATGACTGCTATCACTGGTATTATCATTTTGTCGGCTGCTCTCTTTTGGTTGGGTTGACTCATTATCGCGCTCCAATAATTGAGCCCTATTAACAACATCTGAATACAAACACAGTTTATAAGAGATAAGATATTGACGTATGTCGGGTTTCAAACCTCTTAGAAACATTTTCGTCATTCTCTCCTCATTATCAACCAAATGGGACGCAAATCGAGACAACTCGGCAAACTTGGCTTTGTACTACGACACGGTTATGTTGTTTTGCTCCAGCTTGATGAACTCTACCTCTTTCATATGACGAATACTTTCGGGAAAGTACTTGTCGTTGAACAATTCTTGGAACTTCTCCCAAGTCATCTTTAGTGCGGCAGGTTGAGTACGCTTTACAGATTCCCACCAGTAATCTGCCTCTGCTACCGACATGAAGGTGGCAAAGGGAACCTTTTGCTCCTCGGAGCATCCCAAGACATCAAATATCTTGCATATCTGCTTTATCCACGTCTCCGCCTTAAGGGGTTTTGGCTCTCCAAAAAACTCCAGTGGTCCCAGTTCCTTGAACTGTTTAGCGGTGACCGTCTGAGAGTTACCAGTGTTTCTACCAGCATTTTAGATAGGAGCTGCTCTCTCCTGATGTTGCATGAATTGCATAAAGCCTCTAAACATTCCATCGTTCATCATTAGGTCAGGGTTGTTGTTTGCATGAGGATTATCGCCTTCCTGATGCACATTATCCTGGGTATTGATCGTTGGTGACTCAACGGTCTCATGTGCTTCATTGCTGATCTCAACATTTTCAAATGTCATTTTCAAACACTGTCACAAAAGAAGGGTTAATTAACATATCACATATTATCCATATACTCTGACCGACCAATTAAATACCAAATAAACTTAGGTAAGAAATTCCCCGTCTCTCCCCTCCTAGTTCTTGTCTCACATCTCAGCCAGGGATCATATCCCTAAGATTTGATACCAACTGTGACGCCCCCAAAATAGGTATACATCACCCATCTTGAGTCACCAAATACATGCTACAAAATTTAAATACAACTTAATTATACAACAGTCGTGTAAAATACGACAAAACATAACTAAGAGTTTTAATAAGAATATTGTCATCTAGACAATATCCACACTCAATGGAGTCCTCATTACTTTTATTGTCACACTATTTAACAGAATAGTGAGGACTACTAATGCTATCATCTGGACCGTCACTCCATTCCCCGACTAGTCCCAGCTACGTTCTCATTTCCTGAAGAGAACAGTGAAAGAAAAAGGGTGAGCTCAACTATGCCAATAAGAAATATTATGACTAAGATAATGGAGAATAAATTATCGTTAGCCTACAATAGTGTTAAACTTATACAATATAACAAACATCAAGTTTAACTGCAGCAGAACAAGCAATCCATTAGAAGAGTCAAGTAGAGAATAAAATCTACTATCTTCTATCATTTAAAAGGTTTTTCATCACTTTTATCGCTGAGACTCAGCTTAATAAATAATCCACATCATTGAATCACCCCTACACTATGGCCAAGGATATTCTTTAGTATCACGACCACAAATTATCCATACACTACGGGCCAAGGATATTTGTGTATTCATTAATGGTCATGATCATGCCAACAACTGTCCATCAATGTACTACGGGCCAATAAGGGCTTTTACCACATCATTTGTAACGTTACGGTCATGATTATATCGAATGATCCCTGGTCATAATCATACCAAGTCCATTTATGAACTACAGGCCACAGATGACTTTCAACAAAATATAAACATGAGGATGATGACAATGATATAGGAATTCAATAAAACAAGTTCAAGAATAAATTTTAAAGATTTATAATCTAATTTATCCAGAAATCAATAATATCCAAATTGTTAACATGATACTTATTTGTAGAGTAAAATTCAAGAATAATATTCATGTACCAAAAATAATTTGTACAGAAAAAAAATATATTTTCCGGGTAAATAGTACCCTGTGAATAGTACTTCGGGAATAGTACCTCATGAATAGTACCCCGATATGAAAAGTACCCCAAATACCCGAGTGAATAATATTCGGGTGAATAGTAATTTGGGTGAATAGTAACCCATGAATAGTAAATCATGAATAGTATTTCGACACAAAAAATACCCCGAATTCCCGAGTGAATAGTAACTAGGTGAAAGTAACCCGTGAATAGTAACTCTTAAAAAAATACCAAAGAAAATGATATTTCATGACGAGTACAAAAGAAATGATATCTCATACGAGTATAATAGAATATACGAAACTGCAAATGGATTTTCACCTGCCATGCGGTAATCCACGTAGACAGATCATTTCCACAATTTAATAAAGAATGAAGACGAAGGATCATTCACCATGCATGCGGTAGTCCACATAGACAGGTTATTCCAGCAGAATAATAAAGAATGGAATAACAGAAGAATTCACCAGGCATGCGATAGACCACACAGACACGTTATTCCAACAGAATAATAAATAATAGAACCAGGTCATGTGTAATCCGCATAGACAGGATATTCCAACAGAATAATAAAGAATGGAATAACAACAGAATTCGCCAAGTATGAGATAGACCGCACAGACAGGTTAGTTCTAACCAAATAATAAAGAATGGAACCAGATCATGCGTAATACATACAGACAGGATAACCTAACATAATAATAAAGAATGGAATAACAGAAGAATTCACCATGCATGCGATAGACCGCACAGACAGGTTATTCCAACATAATAATAAAGAATGGAACCAAGTCTAGCGTAATCCGCACAGACATGATATTCCAATAGAATAATAAAGAATGGAACCAGGTCATGCGTAATCCGTACAGACAGGATATTCCAACAAAATAATAAAGAATAGAATAACATAAGAATTTCACCATGTATGCGGTACTTCACATAAACATGTTATTCTAACATAATAATAAAGAATGGAATAACAGAAGTTCTCTTCATGAATATGAAAGAAATAATACCCCTTACCTTAGAAAGAAACTAGATACTTGAGTGGAGAGGTAGCTGACTTCTCTTCTTCTTTCTCTCTATAATAATTGCTTTATAGCTTGAGTGAATTGGTGAAGAATAATGAAGAAATGAGCTTCTATTTATAGGAAATTATAATTTTGATAATTGCACATTTTGGGGCTCAGAATATTACAGTACAATACCTTCCTCTTTTTCTTCATTTTTAATTTAGTCCTGCAAGTATTATCAAACTTTCACCACCTCCCCTAATACTAGTCCAAAATAGTAATAAGGACTTTTATCCTGGGACGGAGGGAGTAGTAAATAATGTGATTCAATAGTAAATCATGTGAATCAATCGTTCTAGACATGTGAAAATACGAATTACAGTATAGTACCTCCATCTATACCTCCATTTTTAACTTAGTCATCCAAGTATTATCAATCATGCACCAACTCCCCTAATAGTACAAGAATGTGATTCAATAGTACACACATGTGAACAAATAGTTATATAAGCATGTGAATTAGTAGCAATTAATTGCTCATTTATCCGATTAATTACCCGATTTATCAATATAACCCCCAGACATCAATTATCATCGGAATAAATGTCGATTTCCATTAACACTAATAATTCCAACACAATGGAACTATCAATTTCATCTTTAATCAACACGAACTTATTCATCATTAATATTATAATTCACAATATTTAATAACCAGGTCGTTCTCAGGAAAGAGAGGGTTTTTCGATAAAGATTTCTCCTTATTGGCGCGCAATTAGATGACCAAACCTCTCCTTGACAGAACTTCTAGACATTGTAAATATTGAAATTTAATAATATGAATAACTTTGTCATCTCAATTATTGATTTAATAAATATATCATTTTATGCAGATGATACTGTGACAATAATTGAATCAATAATATGAGAGATATGATGCATCAATTACTGTAGCAATAATTGAGAATAACTGAGTGACTTCTTACGTAAGCATCAATAATTAATATCGTATGCTACTATGCAACCACGCGTATTACTGTACTTTTACTACCAGGTAGTTCAACAGTTTTAACGGTAACACTTTCGCCGTTATTTTTAAAAAGATAATTCTGTCATTTTCTAACTACGACAATACTTACGTTGTGGGGTCCACCAATGATTGTGCCGTCGTACGAATATTTCCTGTTAAAATGAATATTCCCCGACCAATCGAATATTATATAACCACTTACTTACTTTACAAAATTTGTAAATATTACCCACAACTATAACATTATATCAAATCCACACAATAATATTCAAAAAAATATTTCGAGAAATTTAAATATTTATTCATAAAATTTGGGGTCTCACAGCGGGTCTGAGCTCTAATGGTACGAGGGAATCACCAATGCTGGAACATCTCCTGAGTGCAGCGGCCCTTTGATAATGTATAACCGTCAATCCCCAACAATGGGATGTCAATGACGGGTGACTACGAAATAGGCCAATAACGCCTGGCAGGAGGCAAGATCGGCATGCGAATCTCTCCTGTAGTGCTCCTGATAGCACGCTCTCCTAAGTAGAGCTCCCAACCTCCATCTGTGAAGAGAGGAATCCTATGGGTGGACATAACGTACTCAACTCCAGTTGGGTACCCATCCTCAAATCTAACACTCAAGTGTTCCCCAGAATAGGGAACCCATGTGATGACATCCGCTGTCAACAATTCCAGTTGTGGACGACAATGAGTGAAACCCTCAGCAACAGAGACCTCCGCCAGTATGGAATGATGTCATCTCCATCCTCATGGATAGGTGTCTAAACCTAGCACGCTCACAGGACGCAAACATGGAAGCCTCTCATAGGCCCAAAAGTGCAAACACAAAGGCGACATCTACTGTCAGTCAACACTCTTAACCTATACATGGGAAAAGACAAGAGAAACACTCACCAGCAAAAACGGGTAGAATCCGAACCACGCCTCGGTCAAGCCCTGCAATCGCATGCGCATTCCCCTGAGGAAGTAGGCAAAGGTGTAGGAACCCCAGTCATACTCTCCTATACGGTCCACGTGTCGAGTGGCGCTGATCAAAGCGAAGGACACCGTAGAAGAGTTATCTGCTACGAAGCAGCCCCTAATGATCATCAGGAATAATCACCGAAGAATGTGATCTCTGACTCTCACATCATTGGGTATGGGCTCACTCAACAGCCCACTCACAGCTCGAACAGTCTTGCCCTTGAGCACCTCCGCCGGAACTCCCAACAAGGATCTGACGACAGTAGGGGTAATATCTGTCACGCAAGGCACTGGATCCCCTCCAAACTCCATACCTATGATAAACTGCCAATCCATCGGTGTCATAATCACCTCATAGTCCAGTAAATAAAGTGACTGAGTCTGGTGAAACCACCGGTCAGATAATGCCCTGAGGTAACCCCAGGGACAGCGACGGGGAAGAATGGAGAAGAATGTCCCAAATCCCCAGCAATGTACAATCACTCTATAGTCATCATGCAAATCCTGATACATAGAGTGGATGTTGAACCAGTTCCCTCGAGGCTGTGTAAAGCCGGGAACCTACATCAAATGCATATCAACATCAAAATCCTTGACTCCTCATCAATAGGAAATAAGGAAGATTAAAGATCTAACTTCATACCTTGTTTACATTCAGGTAGACTGGGGGAAGCCGACTCAAGTCACCCTGAAGATTTGGGTTCACCACTTGAATACTTGGAAAATTCCTACGGGGAACACGTGTAACAGGAGTAGGAACCTCAATTGGTACGTCCTTCTCCTCATCCTCAACATCCGACACTTCAACCCGGATAGGACGTATCATCGCCTCCACCAAACAACGAGGCTGTCTAACAGAACGGGGTTGAGGTACTTCGAAAGCCCTCCTCCGTACATCTGAAGTACTCCTGTGAGAACTACTCGGTTGATCCGGATCCATAATATCTAGACAACAAGTCTTCAAATCACCTCAAAAAGGGTGTGGACAGTGAAGAATGCTTGTATGGTGGCAGAATATATAGAAAGTTGCTTGAACTCAGTAGGTCTGAAGAGAAGCTTTCAGATTTTCTTCGTTGCGCAGCTTGAAAATGACTTATGAAAGTAACTTTTGGGCTTTACATAGCCACGGTTGGCCGCAGGCCTACCTGCGGCTACTGTAGGTACACCTACGGCAGTCTTACGTGGGTCCCTCACCTCTGGCTCACTCTATTTAGAGTTGCAAAGGAGGTCTCACAAGCTAAAAAGGCCAAATCAGGAATAAAAATGATACACGATTGAACGGAATAGCCTGGAATCCTGGTTTTACGGGTCAAAATTAAACTCCCGTCGTCTCACTGGTATTCGCCTGAATGCAAGGTATACTATACCAATAAGCTCAGCTTTCATAAATCATGCTCAGCAATACCCCACAAAGGTCTGATGCTGACATTGCAGGGACACAACCCTAAACCTCCCCGGCGGGGGTTATAACGCCAAAGTCACGAAATGCTAATGTATCCCCGGCGGGGGTTACAACCCTGAAGTTACGAACTAATAAAGTATCCCCGGCGGGGGTCACAACGCAAATCTTTCAAGCATCCATGTATCCCCGATGGGGGTTACAGCGCATTCTCGACCATTGATACACATCAATGAAGGTCAAGCAGCCTTGACGACTTATCAGTCGATGGCAAGTAAACCCATCGAAGCAACTTATCCACGTATCCCCGACGGAAGTTACAACGCAATTCAACCATTGATACACACATCAAAGAAGGTCAACCAACCTTGACGTTATCTCAGTCGATTGTAAGTAAACCCATCAAAGCTACCTTCCCCAATAAGGGTCACAACGTGATGCAACCGTTGACATGTACATCAATGAAGGTCAAGCAACTTTGATAATTCACCCAGCAGAGATCTATCCGGTGATACACACAACAATGAAGGTCAGGCAACCCTGACAAACAATGGATTGTTGGCAGTAACTTCGACATGATGAGGGAATATGTTATACACATCCTCAAACAGACAAAGCTTTATCTCCACAGATCTATTGTACACAAGAGGCACCTCTATGGAATATAAGCCAGTGTCTAGGATTCAAGACTTTGGTGATAGCCCCAACGTCAACATCCTTGAAGACTTGGATTGCATGTCCAAGCCATCACTGATTGTCATCCCAGCAGGATTACCAGGGAACCGACAATCATCATGCATTATACATTTGCATCATGTTGCTGTGCATAGCATCATGTTTATCTTGCTTGCATTTCAAGTTTCTAGGATTCTTTATCCTATTAATGCCTTGCATTGCATGAATATGATAAAGAGGGACATCACTTCCAAACCCAAAACACACACCGGAAGGATCATTTCCAAACCTCGGAGATAACCCCGAGTTTCATCCTTGGAGATAACCCCAAGGAATGTTGTTGCAATTCCAGCGATAACTCTGGAAATACTTCTTTAAAATGCATGCTATTAGCTTCAATATCAGACCTCCTGTCGAGGCACTCATACCTCAGACCCGGAGCTAACACCGGGCAGACAGGCACTCTCACTAGATGACATTGCAGCATACAAAAAAGTAGTCCAATCTCAGATGTAACCCTGAGCAACATTTACTTTCAGCTCAAACCGGCGATAACCCTGGTGAAGAGTCAAATGTCATCTTGCCACCTCAAACACCTGCGCGTCGTTTCAACACTTCATACATACATACCTACAATGATGTCCCACAAGAACAAAGGAGTTACAATCCAGAGTTACTATTACGTGTGACAGCACACCGGATAGAATTTGAAGCTTGAACACCATGGGCATGGTCCCCTCTTCTTGACTTCGTACAACCTCTAATCCATGTCATTGCATAAATCTCGACATAAGCAATCCGAAGAAGGTCACATATACGTCGTTCAGATGCTCGAATTGAAGTTTTGCAAGTTCAAACGGACATTACAGTGCATGAGTGCACGTACTTCGAGACGACAGAACTCGCGAAGCTCGGGGACATCTCGGCCAGCTGCAGGTGCAACTGCGGCTATTGCAGGTACACCTGCTGCCATCAGTCTATAAATATAGACCTTGGGCCAGCCATTTTGAGATAGAGAAAAAAAAAGGCGAGGAAGCCTTGTCCAATTTGCTCTGTACACACCCATATTGAGTGTTTCCTCATTCTAAACATCTATTAGCTCACATATAGCTATATTTTTATCCGGCAGGAGCTGAGTGTTTATCCATATAGAGTCATAGAAGTCTACATTGGCAGCCCACTGTAAGCCTTCTTATATTCTATAAAGTCTTTCTTTTCCTCTCTGTACACACTGTTATACACATTCACAGTCATGTTGTGTGCGTATGCCTTGACTTCGATCTGTGGTTTTCATTTATATATATATATATATATATATATATATATTATATATGGACTAACATTATCGAGTTATACCTTGATTGAGCTTAGACTTATGTCTGGAGCATTTATTTGATTTCATATATATATATATATATATATATATATATATATATATATATATATATATATATATATATATATATATATATATATATATATAACTGTTGTCAGATATATCTGATGAGCCTGGATTTTATATCCAGAGCATTTACCTGCTTTTATATATATATATATATATATATATATATATATATATATATATATATATATATATATATATATTTACATTTCTGTCAGGCCTTGAATTTACTCTGTGGCCTTTTACAGCTTTATTTACATTTCGTCCTGCCTGGAGTTTACTTCGTGGCAGTTGATTGCTTTTACAGCTTTATTTACATTTCATCCCGCGTGGAGTTTACTTCTTGGTGGTTGATCATGTCCATATATATATAGATATTTACCGCTTATATATATTTACATTTCTGATCCCCCATGGAGTTGCTTCATGGTGGTTGATCATGCCTGTATATATATATATATATATATATATATATATATATATATATATACAACTTCTATATATATATATAACTGCTTACTGCTTTCCATACAAACTACGGTATCATGTGAGCCTAGGAATCATGTGATCACAGATTCAGTCTACTAAATCTAGATTCGGTTTCCGTGACGGACATTTTTCAGCTGTAAGCAGCTTGTACATTATTTACGGTGTCCGAATTTCCTTGGATGGTTGTCATGCCCATAAGGAGTTCGGTGATAAGTAGATTTTAAACCTACTTATCCGGTATCTATTACTTGAATTAGTTGCTTAAACTCATGTTTCTTAGTTACTTTTCATACATTTTGTGTTCATTTTGTAGGTTATATGTTTGGGAGCGGTGTGCGCGACTATTGGTAAGGAAAAACAAGGAAAATGCAAAGAAAAGCAATCCGAACATTATTTGGGATTTCATGTTCATTTCATGTTCTTGTCTTGGAACTTGGCTTAAATTGTAGAGCGTCTTCTTAGCTTTCTGGAACATCTTGAATCATTCTAATTGAAGTTCGGATGCAAGAGTTATGACATTTGTACCAACGGAAGTTGAATTTCGCTGTTTTGGGTGGTCATTTGTATACCAGTCACTTCCAGACCAATTTCGACCTTCATCCGTTCGTTATTTCTCAAATCGCAAAGAATGACAGTTGTAGACTTCGTCGATAGCTTCGATTTGATAGGTGGCAGGACCCATAACTCTTCCCAGATCAAAAGTTATGACCGTTTTACCAAAGGACATTGCAGTAGAAAAATAATTGGCAGCTTACTAGCAAGCCGGGGCTTGCCCTTTTGTGCTTTGATAGCAAGTCGGGGCTTGGGGTCAAGAATCAATAGCAGACCACTAGAAAGCTAGGGCATGCTATTACAAAGGGAAAAGGCAAGCTGTGGCTTGGGTATGCGCAGAATGAGTAGTTTTTGTCCGAATTTGAGTCCGATAAGGATTGGTTCGAGTTGTTTGATTCAAGGACTTCCAAGAGGACTTAAAGACATATAAGGAGGCTTATAAAAGGAGGAGATTTACAAGGATTGGAAGGAGTTTTTGGAAGAATTCCATTAGATTAGATTAGAGTAAATTAGATCAAAACCCTAGTTCTAATGAGTTTTAGAGATTGAAGCAGCTTGGAGACCATTGAAGATTCAAAGTAGGAGCAAGGAGGGAGCATCAAATCTACAGACAATAGATTCTATCTTCTTATTTTCTTCTATTTTTGTCTTTTAATGATTATTCAATTGTGGATTCTTAGTTTTAATTCAATGAACTAATTCTTTGTTTGAGATTACAATGGATCTTATTGTGTAGTTTATTTTAATATGCTTCGCTATCAATTATTGTGTTCTATTGTGAGGATTGTCTATTGTTATTTGGACTTAATTGTTTAATTGACTGGCCATCAATTACCATAATAATCTATATGAACTCGAGAGATGAAGTATTGATTTAGATCTTATTATGATAGCATGTGTTCAGGATTTTGTTAGTAGCTTAAACTTGATGAGTGTTAAGGTAGAGATATGCTTGACATCGCATGTAATCGGATAGAGAACTTATTCTTCAACCTTCTTCAATTGTATTTCACATTAAGATATAGTGGGTTAGTTGATTAAGGTGTTTAACGGATTTCTATCTTAATTGTGGATTGACGTTAATACGGTATTAGTGCATCGAGAGGTGATTAATACAACTTTCATGTTCTTGATTAACAATTCGGGATAGACAATAATTGATGAGAAGTGTGTTAACTTAAATAAAGCAATAAGTGAAGTTGTGATCTTAATTCTCCATAATCTGATTTGTAACTAGTGGTAATTAGAATTAGTTTAATTAAGTAATTTACTTTATAACATTAAATTGATTGTTTAAATAAAATTAGTTTGATTAAGGGTTAGTACTTGGTAATTTGTATTAATAATTCCTCGTGGGAACGATACTCTACTTTCACTGTATTACTTGTTGACCATGTATACTTGTGTGTTGTGCGTAACTAGATTTTACCCAACAAGTTTTTGGCGCCGTTGCCGGGGAATTAGTTTAATATTTTTTACCAATATTAGCTTCAATAAAATTAGTCTTAATTTAAACATTTTTATTTTTATTTTTAACTATCTTCCTATATTTCTCTCTTTTCAGGTACCATGGATGAATTTGTGTATCAATGGCCATACACGAACATGACTCAACCAAGGGAAACTGGGATTGATGGACTTAATACATCTTCTATAGAGCCAATACAAATTGAGGCAACTTCGAAGACGTTGGAGGTTATCGCAGCCCAACGGAGTCGAAGGATGGCAAGAATGACTCAGCCAATGGGAGTGGATATTGATAGACTCGCGACACTTTCCGCAATGTCAGCACAGATTGAAGAACTTTCGAGGAGGTTGGACATTATCGCAGTCCCAACAGAGTCGAAGGATGGCAGTTATGTGAGACTATTGTGCTGGCAATCACTCGAGTAATCAATGCACCATCAATCTTGGGCCGGTACAGTATGGTGGTAACTACCTCAATCAGTATGCATATGATAATTATGATCAAGTTTGGGGATATCACCCGGATTCGTCATGGAGCTATACTTATGAAGACCAATACTATGCTCCAAATCCATCATACACGGCGGAATTCTCATATCCACCTCCATGGCGACAAGAAGTCAGTTCAGAGTTTAAGGAATTCATGTTAAGGAGTATAGCAGAAACAGAAGAGCTAATAAGGAGTCAGGAGCTGTCACTCCAAAATTTTAATAAATGGATGGAAGAACGTTTCACAACCTTAACCAATGGTCCTCAATACATGGCTTCCGAGACTGAAATAAAAAATTCAAGGCTGGGGGAATTATTTTCCAAGTTCATAGTAGATGAGGAGAAGATGAGTAATCAAGTGCGGGAAAGTCAAAATCTTGCGGATCAGATAGAGCAAATGACCAAAGACGTAAGTAACCTTCCTCCAAACACTTGGCTTTATGACATGGATGACGAAATTGATGGAGAACCTGAACCAAATCTACAACTGGATGAGCCACAAGATATAGGAAGTGTGGAGACAATTGAGGATAATGAAATAGAGGTCCACGAAGATCTAAATGGGTCTCCACCAAAGATCAAAGAGTTGGTCAGATTTGCAAAATCATGCCCACTTGGTAGTCATGTTGTCGGTGAAGCTCTTGTTAACATAAGAGTGAGTATAATTTTCAATCCATGGTGGGAAGAGAAAGAGAAGATAGACGAAGAGCCCATTGTGTGTGACAAGCTTCCATGCCCCAAAGTGATCACATACACAATAGAGAAAACACATAGCTGTGGGACGTTCTTGATTGAGATCATACCAAATTAAAGCATGCTAGGTGACTTTGATGCATTGGCCATCGTAAATGGGAACCTACCAAAAGCTATATTATTTCTGATGGATGGAGGGTTCCTCAATTATTGACAAGGAATTGGATAGCGTTGACCAGACAAAGTCAGGCTGAAAGATTGTAATTCAAGCGCTAACTGGGAGGCAACCCAGGAATTTTTTTTATTATTTTATATTTATATGCTTTACTAGTTTATTTCGTAAATATAAATTAATTTGCGTATTAAGTTCTCTTATAATCTAATCCATGGTGTCTCTCTCCATTGCAGGTATTGGAGGTTCAATGGATAGGAAAATGATCGTCGCCGTCATCGCCACCATCACCTCACACTTAGCTGATTAAAGGGAAGTTCTCTTCTACTTACCGTTATATTCTTACAATGAGGACATTGTAATTGATAAGTTTAGGGGAGTTTAGTTTAGTTCTTTATTGCATGTTTATTTTCATGTTTTTGTTATGTTATTTTGCATACGTTGTTAATATAGTATAGGTTCATTATGTTTGCATTCATGTAGTACAATTGCATAAGTAGTTGCATAATAGTATAGTTTGAATAGCATTATATTCAATTTTTTTCTTTTTGTTAAAAAAAATTCAAAAAATTCAAAAAGTCAAAATCAATAGTTAGTTATTATGTTCATTTTGCATGATTCTAGCTGTTAGATATTTATAATTTGTTTTGGCCAATTATGAGATTGGAATTGAGTAGACAAGTATAGTATTGACTATTAGAGCTTTGATATAATTTCTTGTTAGGAATTGAGTCTTTTTCTGTTTGAAACTGGTATAATAAGGATAGCACAGTAAAAATAACTTGTGATTGATTGAGTTTAAATTGATACATAATGGGACTCTAAAGGATAATGCTAGTGTAAATGAAAGAATGACAAGAACAAGTAGTGATGGCTAAAGTTAAACAAGAACCTAAGTTTGGGGGAATATGTGAGATATATAAGCTATTGAAAAAAAGAAAAAAAATATGAATAAACATCGTGGCGTGCTTGTCTAGTTTTGTGGCCTTTGTTACTTAAGTAAGTAAGTCCGAGGGGATTGTCTCTACACCTAGCGCCCTAAGGTCTTAATGGTCTGGGAGTCGTTGGTCGAAAGCTCGTTAAGGTAGCATTGAAAAGCATAAGGAAATAAGACATTGCATAGCTATGTGTATATAAACCAAAAAGAAAAACAATAATAAAACGGGAAAAGAGCAAAAAGCCCCCGTAATGAAAAATAAAGCATAAGTATCTCATGTTGACCCTCGATATTGGTAATTGTTTGATTTTAGTTGAATCTAGCTTGTTTTTGAATTTCTTGAGTTTACATTGTATGATGCCTTCAAAGAGACTTGTTATGTGTTAAATTTGATTTTATATCAATTAACATTGTTGTGGAGCACACACGCACTATACCAGTAATAACAGTTTAAGACTTGATGATGGATTAGGAAGTTATTAATAAGTTTTGATAAGATGTATTATCATGTTTACTAGATTTCTCTAAGGTCGAGTGAATAGATTTGATTTTATCAAATATTGCTGGATTAGTAGGCATATAGATTAGTTGCATTCATTGCATTGCATTGCATTATGTTGTGTTGCTTGAGGACAAGCAAAGGTTTAAGTTTGGGGGTATTTGATAAGTAGGTTTTAAACCTACTTATCCGATATCTATTACTTGAATTAGTTGCTTAAACTCATATTTCTTAGTTACTTTTCATTCATTTTTGTGTTCATTTTGTAGGTTATATGTTTGGGAGCGGTGTGCGCGACTATTGGTAAGGAAAAGCAAGGAAAATGCAAAGAAAAGTAATCCGGACATTATTTGGGCTTTCATGTTCATTTCATGTTCTTGGCTTGGAACTTGGTTTACATTGTAGAGCGTCTTCATAGCTTTCCAGAACATCTTGAATCATTCCAATCGGAGTTCGGATGGAAAAGTTATGACATTCGTACCAACGGACGTTGAGTTTCGTTGTTTTGGGTGGTCATTTTCGTAGCAGTCACTTCCAGTCCAATTTCGACCTTCATCCGTTCGTTATTTCTCAAAACGTAAAGAATGAAAGTTGTATATCTCATTGATAGATTCGATTTGATAGGTGGTAGGCCTCGTAACTCTTCCCGGATCAAAAGTTATGACCGTTTTACCAGAGGACGCTGCAGCAGAAAAATAATTGGCAGCTTACTAGCAAGCCGGGGCTTGCCCTTTTGTGCTTTGATAGCAAGCCGGGGCTTGGGGTCAAAAATCAATAGCAAGCCACTAGCAAACCAGGGATTGCTATTATAAAGTGAAAACGCAAACTGGGGCTTGGGTATGCGCAGAATGAGTAGTTTTTGTCCGAATTTGAGTCCGATAAGAATTGGTTCGAGTAGTTTGATTCAAGGACTTCCAAGATGACTTACAGACATATAATGAGGCTTATAAAAGGAGGAGATTTACAAGGATTGGAAGGAGTTTTTGGAAGAATTCCATTAGATTAGATTAGAGTAAATTAGATCAAAACCCTAGTTCTAATGAGTTTTGGAGATTGAGGCAACTTGGAGACTATTGAAGATTCAAAGTAGAAGCAAGGAAGGAAGCGTCAAATCTACAGACAATAGATTCTATCTTCTTATCTTCTTCTATTTTTGTCTTTTAATGATTATTCAATTGTGGATTCTTAGTTTTAATTCAACGAACTAATTCTTTGTTTAAGATTACAATGGATCTTATTGTGTAGTTTATTTTAATATGCTTCGCTATTAATTATTGTATTCTATTGTGAGGATTGTCTATTGTAATTTAGACTTAATTTTTTAATTAACTGGCCATTAATTACCCTGATAATCTATATGAACTCGAGAGATGAAGTATTGATTTAGATCTTATCATGATAGCATGTGTTCAGGATTTTGTTAGTAGCTTAAACTTGATGAGTGTTAAGGTAAAGATATGCTTGACATCGCATGTAATCAAATAGAGAACTTATTCTTCAACCTTCTTCAATTGTAATTCACATAGAGATATAGTGGGTTAGTTGATTAAGGTATTTAACGAATTTCTATCTTAATTGTGGATTGACGTTAATACGGTATTAGTGCATCGAGAGGTGGTTAATACTACTTTCGTGTTCTTGATTAACAATTCGGGATAGAGAATAATTGATGAGAAGTGTGTTAACATAAATGAAGCAATAAGTGAAGTTGTGATCTTAAATCTCCATAATCTAACTTGTAACTAGTGGTAATTAGAATTAGTTTAATTAAGTAATTTACTTATAACATTAAATTGATTTTTTAAATAAAATTAGTTTCATTAAGGGTTAGTACTTGGTAATTTGTATTAATAATTCCTCTTGGGAATGATACTCTACTTTCACTGTATTACTTGTTGACCACGTATTCTTGCGTGTTGTGCGTAACTAGATTTTACCCAACATCCGGCACTGCTGTATATTATTTTCTCGAGAATGCTTCGTATCTCGAAAATAAAAGCAAACAAGCCAAACATTTAATAATAAAATGGAAGTATGAAAAGGCCTCAATTCCTATTGAGCACAAGGTTTGAAAAATCTCTTTTTATAAAACTTCATTGCTATATATTGGTTAAAACTGAATTTTTCTATAAATTCAAACCTTGTGTATATAGGTGTGAACGAGGCCTCGCACTACTTTCAAATAATTACACATTGATCCACACACACATTCATATAACAGTTTCTTCGAAAAGTGGCGGTCACCGTTGCAACACGGATGTCGGGGGGTGCCTAACACCTTCCCTCCGCATAATCAAGCCCCTGAACCCAAATGAATCTCAGTTTCACAGACCCGTTTAGCAGTGTCACATCACTGGATCAATGTGCAAACCTTTTCGATTGTGTTGGTACAACCAGTTAAAAACACCAACTGGCGACTCTTAAAGTCAAAAAGTCGACATTATATATGTCGGACCTTTTTCACTTGTTTTTTCAAACAAATCTCACATTAACATGAGAACACTAAAGAACAAGTAACGAAAAGGGACATCAAAAAATCCCGATGTCGACAGTGATAACATATGTGAAGTGGTGTATGGCTAAATAAACATATATACTATAGTTATGGATATATACATTTATAGATTTCATTAAAAATGAAAGCTTCTTAACCTAATTATACATTAGGTGAGATGATTGAATAACCTATGGGTTATGGTAATAAGGAATGGTTAATTAGTATTTAATATGTATACTAACTTAAGTGGGTAATTTTATTATTTCAAGTGATTAATAATTTTAAACCTAATTAGGTAACTAGTTAAAGAGATATGTGTAAGTAATTAAATTCCATAAGATTGGAAATGGAAACCCTAAATAAACAATTAGGGTAATATATATTAAAATTGTTAAACTATGTTTATTACATAGCCCAAAACAATTAAAGAAGAAGTCCAAAAGAAATAAAATGCAAGCCCATACTTAGCCCGCTTTATTAAAGGTATTTTAGACCTTTGATTAATCAAATGGTGCATTAAAATAAAAGCTAAATGGATGGGTTATTGGCATATATTTGACCGGCCATATTAGGCCTTTTAAGGCAAAAAGATTAAGCAAATCAAGTTCCTTAAATAGAAGTTCTTACGCACAAGGACAAGTGTGTCATGCTCTCATTGGTGGAAAATCTAATTAGCATCCTTAATGGCATGATTAGGAAGAGATCAGGCTAACCCTTTTATCCGAGGGACAAAAAGAACATGGGGGATATTAGTATCCCATTTCATTTCACCACATTCATTTTATTCCATTTCATTCTCCACCATTCTTCTTCTCCTACTTTCTCCCAAAGCTAGCAAAAATACAAAGAGAGAAAGATAGGGTGAGATTCGGATCTAGAGTCCAGAAGGAAGAGAAGGGAGTTGTTCATGCATCCCAAGTTCCTAACCTACTTTGGAAAGAAGAGGAGGACATCCCACAAGACAGGGTAAGAAAGGATCAAACCCTAGTATTATGTTTTGTATGTTCTATATGATCTTGTGAGAGATTCATGGAAGTGCAAGTGCTAATAGGCTAGAGTCTTATATGAATGATAAATCTTGGGTATAATATGTTTAACTTGCTCATCTATGTAAGTTTGTGTTGGAAATTTGGGAAAAAGGAAACTAAAGATGTTGTTAGGAAAAATTTATTTAAAAGGGGTGATCTATGCTTTTCATTTTGAAATATACAAATTGTTTTTGTGATTTTGTTTCTTCGTATTCTAGAACTATGAGTTAAGAGTAAAACCTCTTTGGAAGCATGTAAAAATGTTAAAAAATGAGCAAGCTATGGAATTATTACCAAAACACTCCAACTATGAACTTATGTGCAAGAACAGTTACTTCTGGGCTAATTTTCGGGACCAAAACAGATCCAAATTTGATGTTTGATGAATGAAAACTATAGTTCGGGAAGATACGAATCCAACGAGTCCAATTGGACCCAAATTCGAGTTGTTGATTTCATTTTATTCAAGTTTTAGTGAAGGACCCCAAATCTGGAAAAAAATCAAAAACCTAGAAAACCTACTGCCGGTTCAGCAATTACCGAACCGACGAAAATTTTCCGGCGACCGGTTCGTCACTTTTCCGGCCGGTTCCGGAGATAGTTCTTGGGCCCCAATTTTTCTAAAATTATGAATTATATTAAGATATTTAATCCAAAATTTATCTGAGTAGTTAGCTAATTATTAAGTAATTAGTGGTTTAAACTCATTTAAAATCATTTAAAACTTACTAATTTATACTTTTTAATGCCACTAAATGATTATTAAACTAATTACATGTAATTTGAATGTAATTAAATATTTAATTATTAACTAAGTGATATTATGTGATAATTAAGTAGAGATAGTGTAGCATCCCCGAATCCGGGCCCAAATCGCCGCGGATTCGGTACACTAATTCTTTCACTAATTGCGGAAGATATAAACATAAATTGTTTATACAATACATTACACACTATTCCCCAAGGTCGAGTAACCTTAACTTAATACACAATTCATAAACTTTCTAACATATAACACATTTATCAAAATACAATATTACAAGATAGCCGCACTTTATATTCCAAGCTGAACTTGGCTTTAACCGTTTCCTGTACCCGAACACGTTCGCCTTATCTGCTATGTTTTATCATGATATAGCAAGGGTGAGCATGCAAGTTGCCCAGCAAGTTTAAATACAATAATATTACGATATATCATGATTGAAGAGTATGAATAATAAGCTGGCTATAATTCATCTATATAGTTGAGAATTATCACGAACAAACTTTTGACTGAACAAGTTTTAAATATGAACAAACATTTCTGAACCAACTGGTAATGAAGGTGATCAGCCTTTCATACCTGACTTATACATGCAAGATGTACAGAGTACAAATTTCATGGCAATCGGCAATGATTAACCATAAGCTTGAAGAAACTACTCTTATTAGAGTTAAGTAAAAGAAAACTTGCCTGAACCGTTGATTACCGCAACGCAATTTATAACGCTTTACCCGAAGGACCTAATATTAATAATATAGATCTCCAATATTAGAATAATATCATCACAGTATAATACTGTTATATTTATATCCACAGAATAACCTAAACACATTACCACATAATCCTATCAGTCTATAACACACATAAGACTAGGTATCAAGTCAAACTATTGCAGTCTGAGTTGAAACCGACACAATTTTATCATCTCGACGGTCTAGTCGGACGAATATCGAGTTTAAGTTCAATTAAACTCAGACTTAACACTTAACAATATCACAGATAATTTTCTTATCAGTCAAAACATATTTCCTATGCTCGTAATAATTTTCAGATAATTATTACCATTTTTCGATCATTAAAACCGTATTTAAATGAATTAAATACAACATAATACCTTAATCATTAATATTTACATAATATAAAATATTAATGAAAATCATTACATAATATTATAATATATCAAAGTATTTTTAATACCTTAAAATCATAATTATATGATTTTCCAATACTTTAATCCATTATCCGATAATTGCTATTAATATTAAAATATTAATATTTTCATGCCAAAATATCAAAAGTTATATTTTATAACTAAAAATATTTTTATAACACTTAAATCATTTTTATATGATTTATAAAGCATTAATTACATTTTTCCTTAATTTATTTAAAATATCTATTAAATAAACTAATTATCATTAATATTAATTAATTAATGAATTTCATCACTAAATATTAAAAGTCATCAAAAATAACTTAAAACATTTTCTTATACCATAATATCATTTTTCATGATTTTTCATGAATTAAAATTATTTTTAAATCATTTATTTAATATTATAATTAAATAAATAAATACCATTTATATTCCAAAAATAATAAATAATTTCAAAATATACCCAAAATAATTAAAAACTTTTTTTCAGACTTTAAAATAATTTTTCATAATTTATTATGTATTTTTAATAATTAAAAACTAATTTTTTCTAATTTTTAATTAATTTTCAGAAAATAATATTAAAACTGCCGCTAAAGGGCTATAGCGACACTTTCTGTCGCTATAGGTGCTCTTGAGTGTTCTGGAGCTTCATAATCAGATTTCGAGTGGGTAGGTTTGACCGTGATTTAAGCTGTGTTCTTGCTAATTTCTGGGAAGTACTTCATACCAAAGTTGTAGTACTTATGTAATACTACAATAATATACCAAGATCATGATCATCACATATCATAACAGAGAGATCTAAGCTCTCAAAAGTGTTGTCAGACCTGTTCTTCAAATTCTGGGTTTTCCAGATTTGAAGAACAGCCTTAGGTACCTACTTTCAAGCCTTTGATCTTAGTATTCTGGGCTCGTTTGGTGTGATATAAAAGTTCACAATTGTAGTATTAGTATCAGGGTACAATAACATATCAACATATCGTTCTAACAACAACATATACATAAGATTCATGCTGGTCAAACTATGCAACAAAGCTGTTCTTGGCTGAATTCTGGGTTTTCCAGAAATTCATCCGGACAGTTGGTCAAAGCATGTTTGACCACTGATTACATTCGTTCTAAGCACGATCCAGGTGATCTAATGGTTTGAGTATGTAGAATACATGTCCGACTACAACATCCAACCAACAACATGACATAAAAAATAACAGACCGTGAGATCTAGCGCCTGAAAAACCTTGTCAGACAACATAGAAATTTCTGGGTTACCCAGAATTCAATTTCTGTGAACTTTCAACGTGGTTTGACCGAGCATAATTGATGATCTAGACTAGATCTGACCCTTCTTCCAGTTTTGGATCAAAGTACTCACGACATAGAACACATTTAAAACATAAAACACACAAATCCTTTAACACGTAAAGATCTAAGGGCTCTGACATTCGACTGTCAGGCCACTTTGTTCATCATTTCCAGATTTTCAAAAATGCTAGATTCGTGCATCTAAGTGTTATGGATCTGGGATTTAACAACCCAGATCACTAAATGACACCTTAATACACTATATTAACCAACAAACAACAACATTAAACATCAAAATCATAGATTTAGAAATTTAGGGTTTATATACCTTTATGCTCAAATCCTTTGATTCTGACCTCTGATCATGTATTTGATGATCAAGAGACTTGTTTAGAGACTGAAATACTTTGTATTTTCGGAGGTTGGGAGATAGAGAGAGTTTTTAGGAACTTGAGAGAAAAGTGTCCAAATTTTTATGACTTTCTCTCTCTAATTCCCTAATATTCTACAAATACAATGCATGTTGCTGATTTTGCTGGATTTTGTCACATGGCTATGCTAGGTTTAGACTAGGGTTGTTCACCAACCCAAAATATGGCAAGATATGCACTCCACCAATTAAAGAATGTGACAAAAGGGTACTTTGGACATTTCCCTTTTATTTCTAGATTTTCCATGTGTTGCAAACCCTTAGGGTTAGGGTTTCGATCATTGAGAGTTTAGGATTTGACCCTTTAAAAAAATAGCACCTTGAACTTTAGAAAAATTTTCTAATTAGTATTTAAAAATAGAAAATTTTGATTTCAAATTTATAATTAGGGCTTCCTAATTATATCATAATTTCCTAGTTATAAATCAATCTTTGTTAATTAGGACCAATTTATCCTAATTAAAATTGTTTATTAAGCACTTAGGGCCACAATTGTACATTAAGGTTCAAAATCACATTTTAGGGTTTTAAAATAATATTTCAATTTTAGAAATTAGATTTCCTAATTAGATTAGGGTTTCTAATAACTTGACAATTAGGATTTATATTTCCTAATTAACATTGCTAATTTAGCAATTAAATCCACCACTGTACAATTAGAGTTTCTGACGGAACAATTAGGGTTCCAAAAATTGGAAATTAGGGTTTGTTAATTAATTAACCTTTACCCTAATTAGTACTTAATTAATAGCACTTAAGCATTAAAATTCTTCGTTATATTCCCAGATCAGGGTTTTATTTTATCAGAATCTGAAATTAGGGTTTTCAGATCTGGTATTAGGGTTTTCAAATAATCAATCAGGATTTCCAGCAATTCATTAGGGTTTTCCATAATTAATTTAATATTAATGACGTTTAGCCTTGTACATAGCATTGCATTCCCAATCTAGGGTTTTCAATATCCGATTTAAGATTTCATACTCCCGGAACTGAAACTAGGGTTTCCAGAACCGATTTCTAGGGTTTCTTATCAGACGTTAGGGTTTTCTAACTGAACGTTAAAGTTCTTAATATATAATTAGGGTTTATTACAGATATCGTTTATCTGATCAACCCTTGTCCCTTAACCACATTATGAACACATACATAACCATTTTCAGAGAACTTAATCACATAAATCCTTAATCCTGAATAATTCACCTAAATCATTCACAAAATTTTGAAATCCTCAAAATTTCATCCTAATAATATCAAACGCATACACTTATTTTCTGTTTAGGTCTAATATTTGACTTAAATCAATCATTTAAGATTTTAATAAATTGCCCAAATTCTCGGGTTGTCACATTCACCCCTCCTTCTAAGAATTTCTTCCCCGAAATTCACCTTACACCTTACACCGTGCACCTTACACCATTCACACATATCACATTATACCCAATACACCACTCACAAGAGCAAAAGTTTTGAAATTGTGTTGAGGGGTCATATAGACCATGAACACATTTAGTTTTAACGCTAGTGATCATACCGCAAAACAATACATTACTTGGTCTGTTTATAATCACAAAGAAGGTAAACAACTGTTGCTAGTACTTTAGGTGATCAGCCCATCGTACAGTTATGTCATGCATAACGTATTAATCATTTTTAGCGAATATTTACGCTACTAGATTGGATTATTTATCCAAACATTATCGTTCACCTCAGTCTTATAATAGGATTCCGCACCAAAACAATTTGGTTCGGGAAATTCTTTCAATAAACACTTGGAGTTTTTATAACATTAGTCTAGCTGAATCAAATAGCATAGACTCATATCAATAATTCAATTCAATCGAATTATTTAGGTGTAGCCGAACCCCGTTGGCAAATTAAAATTTTTGAAAACATTTTCGAGAATGACGTCATGATGCCGCACTGTAATAACAGTCCGTTGAGGATTCCGTCATTTGGTGATTTTATCATACTACATCATACCATAGTAGAATTGTGACTTTAGGTCAAATTCACACTAAGTAATAATGCATTGATGACTCCATCATTTTTATCATCTCTGCACCAGGTTACATGGTACATAAGTGATAAATAAAAACAATTTTTGATATTTCAAATCATTTGCGTCTAGCCGAAATAAGTAGCATAGACTGTACTTTAAACCGTTTCAAAAATGATTATGAGTCTACATTTTTTTTAAAAAGGCACATAGTGCGTATTTAGCTTGATGTCAAAAATTTTGAAGTTTAGCATAGCTAGGAGTTTAGGAAAACCTAAGTCTCCACTAATGATCATTTGCTTAATAATCTATCTGTTCCTATAATCCTTAAAACTCCATTCACACACAACTATACCCAATTCATAAAACCACACTTATGAGTTCATAACCTGACCACAATTATATGAGTTTAGGAACTTACCCTAGTCTGACCTTTGGCGTCCGTTCGCTGAGGGGCTCATAAACATTTCATATAACTATAAGTCAAGAATGTCACATAAGTATGAGTTCTAAGAACTCATACTTAATCCTATATTATCTACCTATAACCTATTTATCTATATATAATAACTAGTGTGACACAACATTTCAATTATTACCAATGCCACCAACTGAGTAGTTTTTACACCAAGTACAATTCCCCGCCCATACAAGGAATCATACAACTCAGTTGCTGACACGAGTCCTCATTGAAATTCCCACCTAATCTTAACCCCCTCCTTTTCCATACGAATTCAATTCGTATACATAATCCATAACTCTTTTATGAGTTTTCATTTTCATAGTACCATTTCATAGTACAACTTTCACACAGCATCTTGCTGTAAACTTTTCAATCATTAAATTGATTCATTTCCCATATCATAACCTTTTTAGATCACGGGGTGATCTTATCGTATATATTACGATTCAATTCCATGCACTATGATCGTTTTGTTTTACGATCTTCTATCCCTGCACTTTCAGTCTTTTAGACTCAATCTATTCACCATTACTGTTCAACCTTATTATCAGAGTTAGGAAACTCTGTGTCTTTACACTCGCCGAGATTTGTCTTTGAATCTTACCGACACACTAACTCGATTTGAGTTAGTCTTATCCTAATTACTGCGGTTATTGGTCTCAGGCATTCCTACCTAAGCTTCATAACCAACAGCTTTGATACCAACTGTAGCATCCCCGAATCCGGGCCCAAATCGCCGCGGATTCGGTACACTAATTCTTTCACTAATTGCGGAAGATATAAACATAAATTGTTTATACAATACATTACACACTATTCCCCAAGGTCGAGTAACCTTAACTTAATACACAATTCATAAACTTTCTAACATATAACACATTTATCAAAATACAATATTACAAGATAGCCGCACTTTATATTCCAAGCTGAACTTGGCTTTAACCGTTTCCTGTACCCGAACACGTTCGCCTTATCTGCTATGTTTTATCATGATATAGCAAGGGTGAGCATGCAAGTTGCCCAGCAAGTTTAAATACAATAATATTACGATATATCATGATTGAAGAGTATGAATAATAAGCTGGCTATAATTCATCTATATAGTTGAGAATTATCACGAACAAACTTTTGACTGAACAAGTTTTAAATATGAACAAACATTTCTGAACCAACTGGTAATGAAGGTGATCAGCCTTTCATACCTGACTTATACATGCAAGATGTACAGAGTACAAATTTCATGGCAATCGGCAATGATTAACCATAAGCTTGAAGAAACTACTCTTATTAGAGTTAAGTAAAAGAAAACTTGCCTGAACCGTTGATTACCGCAACGCAATTTATAACGCTTTACCCGAAGACCTAATATTAATAATATAGATCTCCAATATTAGAATAATATCATCACAGTATAATACTGTTATATTTATATCCACAGAATAACCTAAACACATTACCACATAATCCTATCAGTCTATAACACACATAAGACTAGGTATCAAGTCAAACTATTGCAGTCTGAGTTGAAACCGACACAATTTTATCATCTCGACGGTCTAGTCGGACGAATATCGAGTTTAAGTTCAATTAAACTCAGACTTAACACTTAACAATATCACAGATAATTTTCTTATCAGTCAAAACATATTTCCTATGCTCGTAATAATTTTCAGATAATTATTACCATTTTTCGATCATTAAAACCGTATTTAAATGAATTAAATACAACATAATACCTTAATCATTAATATTTACTTAATATAAAATATTAATGAAAATCATTACATAATATTATAATATATCAAAGTATTTTTAATACCTTAAAATCATAATTATATGATTTTCCAATACTTTAATCCATTATCCGATAATTGCTATTAATATTAAAATATTAATATTTTCATGCCAAAATATCAAAAGTTATATTTTATAACTAAAAATATTTTTATAACACTTAAATTATTTTTATATGATTTATAAAGCATTAATTACATTTTTCCTTAATTTATTTAAAATATCTATTAAATAAACTAATTATCATTAATATTAATTAATTAATGAATTTCATCACTAAATATTAAAAGTCATCAAAAATAACTTAAAACATTTTCTTATACCATAATATCATTTTTCATGATTTTTCATGAATTAAAATTATTTTTAAATCATTTATTTAATATTATAATTAAATAAATAAATACCATTTATATTCCAAAAATAATAAATAATTTCAAAATATACCCAAAATAATTAAAAACTTTTTTTCAGACTTTAAAATAATTTTTCATAATTTATTATGTATTTTTAATAATTAAAAACTAATTTTTTCTAATTTTTAATTAATTTTCAGAAAATAATATTAAAACTGCCGCTAAAGGGCTATAGCGACACTTTCTGTCGCTATAGGTGCTCTTGAGTGTTCTGGAGCTTCATAATCAGATTTCGAGTGGGTAGGTTTGACCGTGATTTAAGCTGTGTTCTTGCTAATTTCTGGGAAGTACTTCATACCAAAGTTGTAGTACTTATGTAATACTACAATAATATACCAAGATCATGATCATCACATATCATAACAGAGAGATCTAAGCTCTCAAAAGTGTTGTCAGACCTGTTCTTCAAATTCTGGGTTTTCCAGATTTGAAGAACAGCCTTAGGTACCTACTTTCAAGCCTTTGATCTTAGTATTCTGGGCTCGTTTGGTGTGATATAAAAGTTCACAATTGTAGTATTAGTATCAGGGTACAATAACATATCAACATATCGTTCTAACAACAACATATACATAAGATTCATGCTGGTCAAACTATGCAACAAAGCTGTTCTTGGCTGAATTCTGGGTTTTCCAGAAATTCATCCGGACAGTTGGTCAAAGCATGTTTGACCACTGATTACATTCGTTCTAAGCACGATCTAGGTGATCTAATGGTTTGAGTATGTAGAATACATGTCCGACTACAACATCCAACCAACAACATGACATAAAAAATAACAGACCGTGAGATCTAGCGCCTGAAAAACCTTGTCAGACAACATAGAAATTTCTGGGTTACCCAGAATTCAATTTCTGTGAACGTTCAACGTGGTTTGACCGAGCATAATTGATGATCTAGACTAGATCTGACCCTTCTTCCAGTTTTGGATCAAAGTACTCACGACATAGAACACATTTAAAACATAAAACACACAAATCCTTTAACACGTAAAGATCTAAGGGCTCTGACATTCGACTGTCAGGCCACTTTGTTCATCATTTCCAGATTTTCAAAAATGCTAGATTCGTGCATCTAAGTGTTATGGATCTGGGATTTAACAACCCAGATCACTAAATGACACCTTAATACACTATATTAACCAACAAACAACAACATTAAACATCAAAATCATAGATTTAGAAATTTAGGGTTTATATACCTTTATGCTCAAATCCTTTGATTCTGACCTCTGATCATGTATTTGATGATCAAGAGACTTGTTTAGAGACTGAAATACTTTGTATTTTCGGAGGTTGGGAGATAGAGAGAGTTTTTAGGAACTTGAGAGAAAAATGTCCAAATTTTTATGACTTTCTCTCTCTAATTCCCTAATATTCTACAAATACAATGCATGTTGCTGATTTTGCTGGATTTTGTCACATGGCTATGCTAGGTTTAGACTAGGGTTGTTCACCAACCCAAAATATGGCAAGATATGCACTCCACCAATTAAAGAATGTGACAAAAGGGTACTTTGGACATTTCCCTTTTATTTCTAGATTTTCCATGTGTTGCAAACCCTTAGGGTTAGGGTTTCGATCATTGAGAGTTTAGGATTTGACCCTTTAAAAAAATAGCACCTTGAACTTTAGAAAAATTTTCTAATTAGTATTTAAAAATAGAAAATTTTGATTTCAAATTTATAATTAGGGCTTCCTAATTATATCATAATTTCCTAGTTATAAATCAATCTTTGTTAATTAGGACCAATTTATCCTAATTAAAATTGTTTATTAAGCACTTAGGGCCACAATTGTACATTAAGGTTCAAAATCACATTTTAGGGTTTTAAAATAATATTTCAATTTTAGAAATTAGATTTCCTAATTAGATTAGGGTTTCTAATAACTTGACAATTAGGATTTATATTTCCTAATTAACATTGCTAATTTAGCAATTAAATCCACCACTGTACAATTAGAGTTTCTGACGGAACAATTAGGGTTCCAAAAATTGGAAATTAGGGTTTGTTAATTAATTAACCTTTACCCTAATTAGTACTTAATTAATAGCACTTAAGCATTAAAATTCTTCGTTATATTCCCAGATCAGGGTTTTATTTTATCAGAATCTGAAATTAGGGTTTTCAGATCTGGTATTAGGGTTTTCAAATAATCAATCAGGATTTCCAGCAATTCATTAGGGTTTTCCATAATTAATTTAATATTAATGACGTTTAGCCTTGTACATAGCATTGCATTCCCAATCTAGGGTTTTCAATATCCGATTTAAGATTTCATACTCCCGGAACTGAAACTAGGGTTTCCAGAACCGATTTCTAGGGTTTCTTATCAGACGTTAGGGTTTTCTAACTGAACGTTAAAGTTCTTAATATATAATTAGGGTTTATTACAGATATCGTTTATCTGATCAACCCTTGTCCCTTAACCACATTATGAACACATACATAACCATTTTCAGAGAACTTAATCACATAAATCCTTAATCCTGAATAATTCACCTAAATCATTCACAAAATTTTGAAATCCTCAAAATTTCATCCTAATAATATCAAACGCATACACTTATTTTCTGTTTAGGTCTAATATTTGACTTAAATCAATCATTTAAGATTTTAATAAATTGCCCAAATTCTCGGGTTGTCACATTCACCCCTCCTTCTAAGAATTTCTTCCCCGAAATTCACCTTACACCTTACACCGTGCACCTTACACCATTCACACATATCACATTATACCCAATACACCACTCACAAGAGCAAAAGTTTTGAAATTGTGTTGAGGGGTCATATAGACCATGAACACATTTAGTTTTAACGCTAGTGATCATACCGCAAAACAATACATTACTTGGTCTGTTTATAATCACAAAGAAGGTAAACAACTGTTGCTAGTACTTTAGGTGATCAGCCCATCGTACAGTTATGTCATGCATAACGTATTAATCATTTTTAGCGAATATTTACGCTACTAGATTGGATTATTTATCCAAACATTATCGTTCACCTCAGTCTTATAATAGGATTCCGCACCAAAACAATTTGGTTCGGGAAATTCTTTCAATAAACACTTGGAGTTTTTATAACATTAGTCTAGCTGAATCAAATAGCATAGACTCATATCAATAATTCAATTCAATCGAATTATTTAGGTGTAGCCGAACCCCGTTGGCAAATTAAAATTTTTGAAAACATTTTCGAGAATGACGTCATGATGCCGCACTGTATTAACAGTCCGTTGAGGATTCCGTCATTTGGTGATTTTATCATACTACATCATACCATAGTAGAATTGTGACTTTAGGTCAAATTCACACTAAGTAATAATGCATTGATGACTCCATCATTTTTATCATCTCTGCACCAGGTTACATGGTACATAAGTGATAAATAAAAACAATTTTTGATATTTCAAATCATTTGCGTCTAGCCGAAATAAGTAGCATAGACTGTACTTTAAACCGTTTCAAAAATGATTATAAGTCTACATTTTATTTTAAAAGGCACATAGTGCGTATTTAGCTTGATGTCAAAAATTTCGAAGTTTAGCATAGCTAGGAGTTTAGGAAAACCTAAGTCTCCACTAATGATCATTTGCTTAATAATCTATCTGTTCCTATAATCCTTAAAACTCCATTCACACACAACTATACCCAATTCATAAAACCACACTTATGAGTTCATAACCTGACCACAATTATATGAGTTTACGAACTTACCCTAGTCTGACCTTTGGCGTCCGTTCGCTGAGGGGCTCATAAACATTTCATATAACTATAAGTCAAGAATGTCACATAAGTATGAGTTCTAAGAACTCATACTTAATCCTATATTATCTACCTATAACCTATTTATCTATATATAATAACTAGTGTGACACAACATTTCAATTATTACCAATGCCACCAACTGAGTAGTTTTTACACCAAGTACAATTCCCCGCCCATACAAGGAATCATACAACTCAGTTGCTGACACGAGTCCTCATTGAAATTCCCACCTAATCTTAACCCCCTCCTTTTCCATACGAATTCAATTCGTATACATAATCCATAACTCTTTTATGAGTTTTCATTTTCATAGTACCATTTCATAGTACAACTTTCACACAGCATCTTGCTGTAAACTTTTCAATCATTAAATTGATTCATTTCCCATATCATAACCTTTTTAGATCACGGGGTGATCTTATCGTATATATTACGATTCAATTCCATGCACTATGATCGTTTTGTTTTACGATCTTCTATCCCTGCACTTTCAGTCTTTTAGACTCAATCTATTCACCATTACTGTTCAACTTTATTATCAGAGTTAGGAAACTCTGTGTCTTTACACTCGCCGAGATTTGTCTTTGAATCTTACCGACACACTAACTCGATTTGAGTTAGTCTTATCCTAATTACTGCGGTTATTGGTCTCAGGCATTCCTACCTAAGCTTCATAACCAACAGCTTTGATACCAACTGTAGCATCCCCGAATCCGGGCCCAAATCACCGCGGATTCGGTACACTAATTCTTTCACTAATTGCGGAAGATATAAACATAAATTATTTATACAATACATTACACACTATTCCCCAAGGTCGAGTAACCTTAACTTAATACACAATTCATAAACTTTCTAACATATAACACATTTATCAAAATATAATATTACAAGATAGCCGCACTTTATATTCCAAGCTGAACTTGGCTTTAACCGTTTCCTGTACCCGAACACGTTCGCCTTATCTGCAATGTTTTATCATGATATAGCAAGGGTGAGCATGCAAGTTGCCCAACAAGTTTAAATACAACAATATTACGATATATCATGATTGAAGAGTATGAATAATAAACTGGCTATAATTCATCTATATAGTTGAGAATTATCACGAACAAACTTTTGACTGAACAAGTTTTAAACATGAACAAACATTTCTGAACCAACTGGTAATGAAGGTGATCAGCCTTTCATACCTGACTTATACATGCAAGATGTACAGAGTACAAATTTCATCAATCAGCAATGATTAACCATAATCTTGAAGAAACTACTCTTATTAGAGTTAAGTAAAAGAAAACTTGCCTGAACCGTTGATTACCGCAACGCAATTTATAACGCTTTACCCGAAGACCTAATATTAATAATATAGATCTCCAATATTAGAATAATATCATCACAGTATAATACTGTTATATTTATATCCACAGAATAACCTAAACACATTACCACATAATCTTATCAGTCTATAACACACATAAGACTAGGTATCAAGTCAAACTATTGCAGTCTGAGTTGAAACCGACACAATTCTATCATCTCGACGGTCTAGTCGGACGAATATCGAGTTTAAGTTCAATTAAACTCTGACTTAATACTTAACAATATCACAGATAATTTTCTTATCAGTCAAAAACTTTTTCCTAGGCTCGTAATAATTTTCGGATAATTATTACCATTTATCACCATTTTTCAATCATTAAAACTGTATTTAAATGAATTAAATACAACATAATACCTTAATCATTAATATTTACTTAATATAAAATATTAATGAAAATCATTACATAATATTATAATATATTAAAGTATTTTTAATACCTTAAAATCATAATTATATGATTTTCCAATACTTTAATCCATTATCTGATAATTACTATTAATATTAAAATATTAATATTTTCATGCCAAAATATCAAAAGTTATATTTTATAACTTAAAAATATTTTTATAACACTTCAATCATTTTTATATGATTTATAAAGCATTAATTCCATTTTTCCTTAATTTATTTAATATATCTATTAATTAAACTAATTATTATTAATATTAATTAATTAATGAATTTCATCACTAAATATTAAAAGTCATCAAAAATAACTTAAAACATTTTCTTATACCATAATATCATTTTTCATGATTTTTCATGAATTAAAATTATTTTTAAATTATTTATTTAATATTATAATTAAATAAATAAATACCATTTATATTCCAAAAATAATAAATATTTTCGAAATATACCCAAAATAATTAAAAACTATTTTTCAGACTTTAAATAATTTTTCATAATTTATTATGTATTTTTAATAATTAAAAACTAATTTTTTCTAATTTTTAATTAATTTCCAGAAAATAATAATAAAACTATCGCTAAAGGGCTATAGCGACACTTTCTGTCGCTATAGGTGTTCTTGAGTGTTCTGGAGCTTCATAATCAGATTTCGAGTGGGTAGGTTTGACCGTGATTTAAGCTGTGTTCTTGCTAATTTCTGGGAAGTACTTCATACCAAAGTTGTAGTACTTATGTAATACTACAATAATATACCAAGTTCATGATCATCACATATCATAACAGAGAGATCTAAGCTCTCAAAAGTGTTGTCAGACATGTTCTTCAAATTCTGGGTTTTCCAGATTTGAAGAACAGCCTTAGGTACCTATTTTCAAGCCTTTGATCTTAGTATTCTGGGCTTGTTTGGTGTGATATAAAAGTTCACAATTGTAGTATTAGTATCAGGGTACAATAACATATCAACATATTTTTTCTAACAACAACATATACACAAGATTCATGCTGGTCAAACTATGCAACAAAGCTGTTCTTGGCTGAATTCTGGGTTTTCCAGAAATTCATCCGGACAGTTGGTCAAAGCATGTTTGACCACTGATTACATTCGTTCTAAGCACGATCCAGGTGATCTAATGGTTTGAGTATGTAGAATACATGTCCGACTACAACATCCAACCAACAACATGACATAAACAATAATAGACCGTGAGATCTAGCGCCTGAAAAACCTTGTCAGACAACATAGAAATTTCTGGGTTACCCAGAATTCAATTTCTGTGAACGTTCAACGTGGTTTGACCGAGCATAATTGATGATCTAGACTAGATCTGACCCTTCTTCCAGTTTTGGATCAAAGTACTCACGACATAGAACACATTTAAAACATAAAACACACAAATCCTTTAACACGTAAAGATCTAAGGGCTCTGACATTCGATTGTCAGGCCACTTTGTTCATCATTTCCATATTTTCAAAAATGCTAGATTCGTGCATCTAAGTGTTATGGATATGGGATTTAACAACTCAGATCACTAAATGACACCTTAATACACTATATTAACCAACAAACAACAACATTAAACATCAAAATCATAGATTTTGAAATTTAGGGTTTATATACCTTTATGCTCAAATCCTTTGATTTTGACCTCTGATCATGTTTTTGATGATCAAGAGACTTGTTTAGAGACTGAAATACTTTGTATTTTCGGAGGTTAGGAGATAGAGAGAGTTGTTAGGAATTTGAGAGAAAAATGTCCAACTTTTTATGACTTTCTCTCTCTAATTCCCTAATATTCTACAAATACAATGCATGTTGCTGATTTTGCTGGATTTTGTCACATGGCTATGCTAGGTTTAGACTAGGGTTGTTCACCAACCCAAAGTATGGCAAGATATGCACTCCACCAATTAAAGAATGTGACAAAAGGGTACTTTGGACATTTCCCTTTTATTTCTAGATTTTCCATGTGTTGCAAACCCTTAGGGTTAGGGTTTCGATCATTGAGAGTTTAGGGTTTGACCCTTTAAAAAAATAGCAACTTGAACTTTAGAAAAAATTTCTAATTTGTATTTAAAAATAGAAAATTTTGATTTCAAATTTATAATTAGGGCTTCCTAATTATATCATAATCTCCTAGTTATAAATCAATCTTTGTTAATTAGGACCAATTTATCCTAATTAAAATTGCTTATTAAGCACTTAGGGCCACAATTGTACATTAAGGTTCAAAACCACATTTTAGGGTTTTAAAATAATATTTCAATTTTAGAAATTAGATTTCCTAATTAGATTAGGGTTTCTAATAACTTGACAATTAGGATTTATATTTCCTAATTAACATTGCTAATTTAGCAATTAAATCCACCACTGTACAATTAGAGTTTCTGACGGAACAATTAGGGTTTCAAAAATTGGAAATTAGGGTTTGTTAATTAATTAACCTTTACCCTAATTAGTACTTAATTAATAGCACTTAAGCATTAAAATTCTTCGTTATATTCCCAGATCAGGGTTTCATTTTATAAGAATCTGAAATTAGGGTTTTCAGATCTGGTATTAGGGTTTTCAAATAATCAATCAGGATTTCCAGCAATTCATTAGGGTTTTCCCTAATTAATTTAATATTAATGACGTTTAGCCTTGTACATAGCATTGCATTCCCAATCTAGGGTTTTCAATATCCGATTTAAGATTTCATACTCCCGGAATTGAAACTAGGGTTTCCAGAACCGATTTCTAGGTTTTCTTATCAAACGTTAGGGTTTTCTAACTGAACGTTAAATTTATTAATATATAATTAGGGTTTGTTACAGATATCGTTTATCTGATCAACCCTTGTCCCTTAACCACATTCTGAACACATACATAACCATTTTCAAAGAACTTAATCACATAAATCCTTAATCCTGAATAATTCACCTAAATCATTCACAAAATTTTGAAATCCTCAAAATTCCATCCTAATAATATCAAACGCATACACTTATTTTCTGTTTAGGTCTAATATTTGACCTTAAATTAATCATTTAAGATTTTAATAAATTGTCCAAATTCTCGGGTTGTCACAGATAGTATTAATAAAGTTACTATTGATTATGTAATTAATATTAAATAGTAAATAGAGTTAAACCATTGTTTAATTAATATTAAATTAATAATTAAAGAATGCTTAAGTAAGATTAAATAAGAATAATGTAATTACTTAATTACATTGACAGAAAATTTATAAAATAATTATTTATTATTTAGTTAATATTAAATAATAAATAAGAACAAATGATAATTAATTATTCTTAGATTAATAAGAAAGAATAATTAAAGACTTATGAAGTGAATTAATTATTTATTATTCAAGGATAAATAATTAATCAAATAATATTAAATAATAAATAAGAACAAATAATAATTAATTATTCTTAGAAAGAATAATTAAAGAGTTATGAAGTGAATTAATTATTTATTATTCAAGGATAAATAATTAATAATAAATAAGGACAAATGTTAATTAATTGTTCATTTTTGAATAGTTAAAGACTAATAAATCAATTATTTAGTATTAAAGGATAAATGATTAATTAATATTAAATAATAATTAAAGACAAATAATGTGATTACTCATTGTTTAATTAACATTAAATAATAAGTAGATGTAATTAGCTATTATTTATTAAATAATAACTAAAGGTAATTAATTAATTACTATTTAACTAATATTAAATGGTAATTAAATGAAGATGGAGTTAATAAATTAAGATAATATAAATGACTCATTAATTAAACAATTATAATAAATTATTTAAACATCTAATAAGTGTTTATTACTTAAGAAAACCTTATAAATTTATTAAATCATTAACCTAAGATCTATTAAATATCTTATAGGATTAATTATGGTACATTATATTATGGGTACATTGTGATTGAATTATTTACCAGATAATAGCATAAGTAAGCGTATAGACGGACAATTATACGCAGTACTAATTAGTAGACCAACATTGTCAATGTTAGGTCATTCAAAGAGTTGTAATTAAAGCTAGTTAGTCGTAGCTCGATGAACAGGTAAGTTTCCTAACTCAAACTCGAGTTATTATTTTCAAAATATGTTAGTAAATAATTATTGATGATTATTCACATCTATATTGATTATTGAGATTCACACTTTGTGCAATTGAATTCATGTTCTATTATTATTGAACTGCGAATTAGATTAAAGTTCTTCATTCATGAACTGTTTATGAGATGGATCTATGCTAATTGTATTAGCTAGATCAAGCATGTTTAAATTTGTTAAATCAAATGTGTTTTAAAAAGTTGTTCTTATTAAATTTATATGATAAGAACTTTTGATTGAGAAAAGGACGAATTTGATTAAAGCGTGATATTGATGCTGGATTATTAAGTGTTTATGCATAAATCAAAGGGTATAAAAGGTTGATCCCCTTGACTACAAAAACTTATTAAGAGGTCTAGTTTAAATGTTAAGAACCTTGGTAAATTTTCACGGTTATTTCAAACCACTCAGTACCTGTTATTCAATTATTCGAATATTCAACTGTTGACTATTAATTCATGTTCCTTCATAAATTTATAGTGTTTTGAACATTGAAAGCAAAACTTTTTTACAATTATGATATATCTCCCTTGTATATAAACTTGATAAGCAAATTAGTTGTTTACCATTGCTATATCATGACAATTATTTCAGTTAAGCCCAAAGGATCGAATACAAAAGACAAAGGCAAGGGTAAGGTCCAAGAATAGTTTAAAGTGAATGTTAATTATAATGTTATCTGATAGAATTAATTATGTAAACCTTTTGTAATAGTAAAGGTGTGTTTAAGTTAAGGTAAAGAAGACCTTGGGATTATGTTATGAAACTTTATTATAATGAACAATGTATGTTTATTATTCCGCAATAGTTTATAGAATGCTGATGATGATGGTAGATTGTGAGCACTGAATCTAAGGTTAGAGAACCTGGATTTGGGGGCTTCACGCGTTTTTCTGGGCCTTTTTAATTCGACGGGGCGAATTCACTGAACTTCCAAATCTACAAATTTTGTTTTCCTGATTTTCCTAGCTTGGTATATGGCTTACATTGAGTTCATTGCCTTGGTCCATCACATATATCATAGATATGAACTTAGACTCCACATACATAGCTTTCGAACCTGTGATAACCCTGGATTTCGAATAATTAAAATTTTATGAATAATTTTTTTTTAACATTGACTGTTAATAAGGTATTGTGTATCTGTGATACGAATTTTGAAAATTAGTCAATTTGTGTATTGACTGAGAAAATAGAGTAGAGTTGTGCTCAACAACTTTAGAAACCCTAACCCTAATTTACGGATAGGGATTCGGTAGAAAATATAATTAAAATAATTATATTGCTAAGAATGTGTTTGTTTTATATGAGCTTAATGATCAATAATTGATCGGATAGGTTTTAATATTATTAAACCCTGATAAGAGATTAGAAACCCTAATCTCAGTTGTAGAAAACCCTAATGTGGTGTAGAAAACCCTAATGTGTTGTAGAAAACCCTAATTTTAAAAATCGGGGATTGTAAACCTTAAATTAGGAACCCTAATCCTAATTGGTAAACTTAATGGATTCATTAAACACAAATATGAGATTAGAAACCCTAATCTCCGGATTAAAAACCCTAGCGTATTATAGAAAACCCTAATTGTACGCCGGGAGCCCTAATTTTTAAAACCGAGAATTTTAAACCCTAATTAGGCAACCCTAATTTTTGTTAGCATGCCTAAAGTATTCATTAAACTTAAATATGGTTAGAAATCTCTAATTATATTTTTGTATAGTAAATTCCTATTTTAGAAACCCTAATTTTTATTTTGGACAAATTATTTTTTCTAGTTAAACCCTAAATTTGAAATTTATAGGAATTAGAATTCTATAACCTAAAGGGTTCAAAACCTAAACCCTAGATTGTCTAAACCCTAAACCCTAAGGGTTTTATTAAATCCAAGTTCTAGAAATTAATGAAAATGACCATAATGCCCTTGTTGTATTATTGGATGAATCTAGCAATAATTGAGTGGTTGAACCACTCCACCAACTCCACATGCTACAAGTTCAACAACTCAGCCTACAATCAGCAGCTATACAAGCAAATTCATTGGATCAAGCAATATATAAATGATTCAAGAGAGAGAAAATCAATTATTTGTTCATTTGGCCAACCAAACTCTCATCAAATCTCTCTCTCTCCAAAACCCACGATTTATAGAAGTGAATCAGTCCCAAAATCTAGCCCTACATTGATCATAACAACATCAAAAGTCAGAATCAAAAATCGGAATGCAAAAGAGGTATAAACCTTAATTTTTGAAATCCTTCGATTCCTTGTTGTTTCTTGTAATTGATTGTTCAAATATGTGTAATAAGGTGTCAATTGAAGTTCTGGGTTGATAAATCACGAACCCATAACATCAAAGTGCACGAATTTTTAGTTTTCCAAAATCTGGAAATTCGAAAATCTGTGATTTTCAGTCAAATGTCAGATCTTATAACTCCGTGTGTGTTACATGATTTTGATGTTTAAGACTTGTTACTTGTAGCCTGTTATGAGGTCTTTAAGCTTCAAAAAGAATTAAAGCCATATCGTTTATAGATCAAAAGTTATACACGGTCAAAACCCCGTTGACCGAATCTGTCAAGAGCACAAACCCAGAAAATTTTAGCCCAATGTCCGTGTTCAATTTTGACCGATTATATCTAACACATGTTTTTATGTTTGTGTTTTATTATGTTTTCTAGTTGTAGTAATACACTTTTTCTACAACCTAGAGTTGATAGATAACGTAAATAATGGTTAGAAAATAGATTAAATCGAGCTTGAAAGTGGAAACTCGCGTCTGTTTCTGCCCAGAAACAGTTTGTCAGAAAGTTTGGAGGCTTTGATCTCCTTGTTGTAATGTATTTTAACCAAAGTGTTGGTTGGATGTTGTAGTGTGACATTTTGTCTACATGACCAAACTTTTAGATAGCCCAGATCATTGCTATATTGAGAGATAACGCCGGTCAAACTAGACACCCTCGCCTGTCGGAAAAGAAATCTAGGTTGCTCAAGAACACCTATAGCGACAAATAGTGTCGCTATAGACCTTTAGCGACGGATTAATTTATTTTAATTTTCTGATTTTCGGAAATTGATTAAAAAATAGAAATAAATTCTAAAAATTACCAAAAATGGTTTTAAAAATTATTTTAAATTATGAAAAATAATTTTTGACCAATTGGAATATTTTTCTTTAATATTTATAATTATTTAAATATTAAAGATATTTAATTTATTTAATTAGTGTATTAAATAAATTAGAGAAAAATCATTTAATATTTTGAAAAATCATTTTTAAATAAGAAAAATGTATTTAAAAATATTTTGAGTTATAAAATGTAACTTTTAATATTTTTGGAGAATTTTCATTAATAATTTAATATTAATGATATAATATTTATTTGATTAATAAATTAAATAAATAAAATGAAAATGATTTAAATGATTTAAAAATCATTTTAATTGAGAATAAAGTATTAATAAATATTTTAAATTATAAAAGATAATTTTAAATATTTTTGGAGAATTTTTATTAATAAATTAATATTAATGATGTTTGATTTATTTAATCATTATATTAAATAAATAAATTAAAAATGATTTTATTGACTTAAAAATCATTTAAAATGAGAAAAATGATTTAAAAATATTTTAAGTTATAAATTATGACTTTTAATATTCAGATAATAATTTCATTAATATTTATATATTAATGGTGATGATTAAAAATGATTTTTAATTATTTTAAAAATCATTTAAGTAGAATATTGATGATTTAAAAATATTTTAAGTTATTGATGATAACTTTAATATTTTGGAATGTATGTTAATAATATTTTGATATTATTATATATTAATAATAATATGATTATTTGATAATTAAATCATTTAAAAATGGTTTAAGTGTTTAAAAAATTATTATAAATTATAATAATTGTTTGATTAATAGTAAAAGCTTCTGAAAAATATTATTATTGATAATTGACTTATCTAAATTAATATTGAAGCTTAGAAACCAAGTTTAATTGACAATCAATGTGTTAATTGTCGGATAGGGTGACTAGAACACCGAGAATGGACCGAAGTCCAACCAGACTGAATTAGTTTGATTTGTTAAGTGTTTATATAGGTTATAAACACTAATGTGGCTATGTGGTAATGTGCTTAGGAGAAGTTTGACTGTAAAATAAAGTGATATGTGATATAAATGTCTGTGCTAATTGTGAGACCTACATTATTGGTTATAGGTCTTTAGAAATCAGATAAGTATATTGTGTAGCTGTAATCAGCAGAAGAGGCAAGTTCCCTAACTCAACCATGAGTTATTTCATTCAAATATTATTGGTGGTTAATTATTGTTGATTAAGCCACGTCCAGGGATTTATTGTTGAAATTAAATTTTCGAATTAGAAAATATATATTCGTAGAATTACTGTTGTTGGATATTCATATCTGTAGAAGTTAGAATTGACAGTACAGATAATTCCTGTTTATTGTCGAATTATGTTGAGAAATGTCTTAGCCAATTATTCTGGTTAGACAAACATTTGTAAAAACTTGTTAGGTTTGAGAAGAGAAGCAAATAGAATTTGAAATCCCAGTATTTCGTTGTAAAATCAAACTTTTGATTCCAAGACTGAGAAGAACAACCTTTTATATAAAGGGAATATTTTATTGGTCGTGAATTCGATCTTTGCGCGCGTTTTGAGTATTATGCATAATATAGGGTACAAAGAGTTGGCCGGCTCTGAGTACTTGCAGAGGGGTATAATTTAATCTTTATGGTTATCTGATACACCTGAGTATTTATCAAAGTAAATCTTTGATATTTACCCGAGAAAAATATGTTCAAAGATCTAGTGTGATCACTCAGTATAAATCTGGAGAAATATTTCAATCGTAGAATTGATTCTAGGTTATTCACTAGAATACCGTAGAAACTTGAAAGCGTTGTACTCTTTCATTATTGACTTATTGTGTTGCGTAGAAGAAGAGAATTCTTGTTATTGAATAACTATTTGTTCAGCTATTTCAAAGTTCCCCGAACTTTGGTTTCATTCTATCAAAATAGATAGTCTGTTGTTTTGAATCCTTATATATTTATTGTATGTATTAACTTGCGGGGCAAATTAGTTGCTCACCCTTGCTAAATAAAATTTTTCAGCTAGGGGCGAAGTTGCAGAAGGTGCTGTGAAGCAGGACAAGGGAAAAGGAGTTGTAATAAACTAGTTATAATTAGCATATTTATTATGTTGTATTTGTAAACCCTTTTTGTATATCCAAAGGGTATGTTTTTAAAGTTAAGGTTAGTGAACCTGGGTAATGTATTGAGAAACTCTGATAAAAATTTATGTAAGATACTATCTATATATATTATGGGTAGTTAAATGTTATTTATATTGTGGATCGTGAACACCAAACTCGGGAGTCAGGTAACCCGGATTTGGGGGTGTCACAGAACCCGTACCTTTCCCATCCCAAGCTTGAATAAGAGTAAGTAATCCTTCCTTGAATCGCTTAGCCCATTCATGTGTACTAGTCCAACTGCAACTTGCATTGGATCCGATCCACAACCTCCATTTGAGTCCAAGCTAGAGATGTACTCCTCATCATTCCTCTCCTCTTGAAAAGAATTTGCTCTCAAATCATCACCTACATCAAACGAACTTAAATCAAAAACATTTAATATTGCAATAACATTATACTCACCCGGTATATCCAGTTTGTAAGCATTGTCATTAATGCGCTCTAGCACTTGAAATGGACCATCTCCCCTTGGAAGCAATTTTGACCGTCTTTGAGATGAGAATCTTTCTTTCCTTATATATAACCAAACCCAATCTCTTGGTTCAAAGATAACTTGACGTTGACCCTTATTGGCATGTTTAGCATATTACTCCATCCTCCGTTCAATGTTGAGTCATGCCTTTTCATGTATCTACTTAACAAATTCAGACTTTTTCTTTCCATCCATGTTAGTAAACTCAGAAACAGGTAATGGCGATAAATCTAATGGAGTTAAAGGATTAAAACCATAAACAATTTCAAATGGTAAAAATTTAGTAGCAGGATGAACTGAACGATTATAAGAAAACTTAACATACGTTAAACATTCTTCCCAATGTCTGATATTCTTTTTAATGATAGCCCTTAACAAAGCAGACAAAGTTTTATTTACTACTTCAATTTAACCATCGGTGTGTGGGTGACAAGTAGTAGAAAATAACAGTTTAATTCCCAATTTACACCACGAAGTCTTCCAAAAATAGCTTAAAAACTTAGCATCTCGATCAAAAACAATTGTTCTAGGCATACCATGCAAACATACAATTTTCCCTAAAGAACAAATCAGCTATATGGGATGCATCTTCAGTTTTGTGACATGGAATAAAATGCGCCATCTTTGAAAATCTATCCAAAATCACAAATATAGAATCATTATCCTTCTTAGACCTAGGTAAACCTAACACAAATCCATTAACAAATCAATTCAAGGTTCGATAGGTATAGGCAATGGTGTATAAAGTCCATGGTGTTGACACGAGATTTAGCTTGTTTATAGGTAATGCATCTATCACAAATTTGCTCAACATCTCGTTTCATATGAGGCCAATAAAAATGTTCCTTCAAAATGGCTAAGGTTTTATCAACACCAAAGTGTCCCATCAAACCACCTCATGTGATTCCCTAACCAATAACTCACATAAAAAACTTGCAGAGGTATGCAGAATTTATTCTCAGGAAAAAAAAAACCCATCAATTTTGAAGTATTTACCTACAGCATTCTTTTCACAAGTTTTAAACTTTCCACCAAAATCAAGGCCATTAACATATAATTTTTTGATTCGTTCAAAATCAAGTAATTTCGTATCAAGAGTATTCAATAACACATACCTACGAGATAAAGAATCTGTAATGACATTCTCTTTACCTTGTTTATATCGAATGGCATATGGGAAAGTCTGGATAAATTCCATCCATCGCGCATGCCGCTTGTTCAACTTGTGCTGACCCTTCAAATATTTTAATTATTCATGATCGGTATGGATCACAAACTCCTTGGGCCACGAGTAATGTTGTCACGTCTCCAATGCTCTAACCAATGCGTACATCTCCTTATCATAGGTAGGTTAGTTCATGGATGCCCCACTCAATTTTTCATTAAAATACGCCATTGGTTTCCCTTCTTGCATCAAAACAACTCCAATACCTAAACCTGAAGCATCCCACTCAATTTCAAAAGTTTTAGAAAAAATTGGTAAGATAAGTAAAAGAGCATTAGTCAATTTATCTTTGATCAATTGAAATGTTTTTTCCTATTCATCACCCCACTTAAAGCCCACACTTTTCTTGATAACCTAAGTTAATGGTGCTGTAATTTCGCTGAAATTTCGAACAAAGCGCCAGTAAAAATTGGCAAGTCCATTAAAGCTTCGTATTTAACTCACATTTGTCGGACTCGGCCAATCTCGAATTGCATGTATTTTCTCCTCATCAACTTGGACTTTCTGTGAACTCACAACAAAGTCAAGAAAAATAATTATATCCAAACAAAACATGCATTTTTTTATATGAGTAAACAATTTTTCCTTTCTAAGTACATCCAAAACATATTTAAATGTGATCCATGTTCAACCAAGTTTTTGCTATATATGAGAATATCATCAAAGTAAACAACAACGAATTTACCAATGAATGGACACAAAACATGATTCATTAGGCGCATGAAAGTGCTTGGTGTATTAGTTAAGCCAAAAGGTAACATTATCCACTCATAAAGACCATATTTAATTTAAATGTTGGTTTTCCATTCATCACCCTCTTGCATTCTTTTTTGATGATATCCACTCTTTAAATCAATTTTTGAAAAGAAATATAACTTATGCAATTCATCTAACATATCATCTAAACGAGGAATGAGATGTCGATATTTTATCGTAATGTTATTTATCGCTCGACAATCGATGCACGTCCTCCATTTTCCATCCTTTTTAGGTACTAGGATCACCGAAACTATACACGGACTCATGATTTCCCTCACGAACCCTTTTTCCACCAATTCGTCAACTTATCTTTGTAACTCCTTCATCTCCTCGGGATTACTCCGATAAGTCGGACGATTTGGAATGTTCGCATCGAGAACAAAGTCAATTTGATGTTCGATTCCTCAAATAGATGGTAGTCCTTGAGGAAACTCCTCGGGAAATACATCTTTAAAATCTTGCAAAAGAGACGAAACAACACTAGGCAAAAAATCATTAGTGTTAGTATTCAAAAGCGCATTCTTATACTGAAATATAATCATCGGTTGTTTAAAACCAGAGTTTTTCTCACATCGCTCCTTTTTGCAAAAAATGTTTCATTTTCTCTCTTATTTTTTTCTTCTTGAAATTTCTTTTCTTCACTCTCTTTTCTTTGTACATGATTTTTCTGCAAATGAATTTGATCCTCATGCACTTGTTGGGGTGACATAAGCTGTAAAGTGATTTTTTTGTCGCGAACAAAGGAATATCGTCCATATTAGTTCTAACCATTAGCATTTCCATCCCCTTGAAGTAATCCTTGACGCTCTTGCTTTCTTGTTTCAAATTTTGTAAAATTTGAAACAAGTCGTGGTGGTAGTGGCTCGGTACAAATCTCTTTTTCATAACTGCCTTCATCTTTGTCCATGTCTCAATTAGACGTTCACCGCATCTTCTTCTACTAGTAGTTAACTGATCCCACTAAATAACTGCGTAATCTAAAAATTCAGTAACAGCTAATCTGACTTTCTTGAGATCTGAGTAGTTTTAACAATCAAATACCCATTCTAGGTACGCCTCTGGATCGCTCCTCCTTTGGAAAGCTGGAATTTTCATTTTGACGTTACTCACGTTATCATATTCTCTATCCTCACGTCCTCTTTCTCTAGCACCTCATTGCCTTCGATGTAGGAAGTCAGATTCAGGATCTTCATCCCCACTGAATCCACCTTCGAAGTTATTTTCCTCCGTTTTAGATTCCCGTTGTTGTGTCCTCCCCTTTTTATGTGCTCCATGAGGAATTTGAGATGATTCTTCTCGGGTCTCACTTACCTGATCAAGTCATTCATTCATCATCTCTCATCTTCTGTTCTATTCCTTATTCATGGCTTCCAACATAAATTTCATATCAAATGTTTTGAAAGATTGATCCTCAAACGTTCCTTTATCTTTAGAGCTAGACATTTTCTGCAAAACAAGGGTTAGTAGAAAATAATTTCCTCACCACTCCATTACGTATTTCGCTTGAATCAATGGTTCACTCGTGTATACACTCAAAATTAGCTTTTACCCTATATTAATCTCACCACTAAGCCTTTTACCTCTAAATATTCTCTCTAATAGGTTCTTCTCAAATTCACCTAGAAAAATCCTCGATTTTACTAATAAATTCAAAAATAACTTATCATGAAACAAAATATAGAAGGTATAACTTCTCACAATAGAATGCAATAGATGAAAATAAAAATTCTGAAAAATTTTCTATACTTTTTTATTTTTTTACTCAACAATTCAAACAGGAACTTAAAAGATAAATAACTCGCTAGAAGACTTAGCATTAATACCAAATGCTAGACTCCACAGAACGTTTTCGTGAGGTGGTCGTCGCCCTGATCGTTTCTAACAAAGTTGTTTGGGTGAATTGCTTGTAACACCTTAACCCCTCGTCTATATGTAGACGGTAATCTTGGTTCAATTGTTCGCGTTCGAAAATATGTGTTGAATGACACCAACGACACATTGACCCCTCGTTTATATCAAAGCGGTAATCTCGGTACAATCGACGATTGATGCAGTAGAAGACGCTACACACAACTATGAATTGTTGTATGATAAGTCAAATTAAATCTCAAAGAAAAGCTAAGAAAATAACTTAGGAATTCTTCAAAGAACCAAAAGTAGAGAATAGTGTTACAAGAATTTGATAAATCTGAATAATTGAATCATTAATGTTAATTACATCAATAAGCCCTTTAATAGTAGTAATTGAAACCCTAGAATCCCAATAAGTAATTACAAGTGTTTTTTGAATCAAAATCTAATCTAATATCCTAGTTATAATAGAAATCTAATAATAAACTAGAAATAATGAGTTTAGGTAACAAATCCACGCTCAAAATATGTCAAAACATGTCTGCCTCAAAAAACGTGTCAACCAAATATGAGCTAATTTGTTGTGGTGGATTCGTTTTGCATAGGAATTCACGGGGGCGAATCTAGGTCGGGGCGGATTCATTGAGCCTTCTGAATTCGCCGTGAATTGGCGAATTCACTGAACTTCCAAATCTGCGAATTTTATTTTTTTGATTTTCTTGACTTGCTATATGGCTTGCATTGAGTTCATTGTCGTGGTCCATCACACCTATCATAGATACGAACGTAGATTCCACTTCCATAGCTCCCGAACCCGTTCTTTTCTTATCCCAAGCTTGAATAAAAGCAAGTAATCCTTCTTTGAATCGCTTAGCCCTTGCACGCGTAATTGATCCAACTGGAACTTGCACCGGATCCGATCCACGACCTCCATTTGAGTCCATGTTAGGCATGTCCTCATCAAAGCCATTCATGAATCTACCGACAGCAATATTCGGATCAAATCAATCAAAAAAATATGCATATCACCATATAAACATAATATTAATATATTAAAAGACACTAACCAGAATATAATCTGGATATGTTGGTGGGGACTGGTTGGGTGACCTTCTTTACGATCGTCTACCTTTTTTGGGGATTCAACTTATAGTGCAACAGATGGACAATACATCAAACATGTGGTGCATATATTTCAAAATTATTATTGATTGAGCACCAAAATCACGACACATAACCAAAATCAGATTTGATTAAACACAAATAGATGAATAAAGTGAAGAAATTACAAATAAATAAACTGAGATTAGATGTCTTACCGAATTGAAAATCAATTTCAACTAATAAATGGAGGATAGAGAAGAGAACATAAAGGAGAGAAATGAGAAATGAGAGAGAAGATAAAGGAGAGAAGAAGGACCTCTATTTATAATGATGGACATGAGAGGGTGCGAAGTTGGGGCGATAAAGTTGGGGGTGAAAAATGAACCAAGCAAAAATAAACTCATCTATTTAAAAATGAATGAAAAATAATAACTAAAGGAATAGAATACTCATTTCAACTAAGTAATCAAACATGTTTTAAGTCATTTCCGAATGAATCGTTAAATATGGTCTGTTTCGCCACAATGCTTTTCATTTCCTTAACTTGCATTTTCCTTCTTTTGTCCTTGACAACTAATACATCATATCATCAAATTAACTAGCATATACGCAGTCAAAGAATCAGGATCAATCATTCATTAAATTCAAAATTTGTCTTTTATCTATTATATATTGTCCAAAAATTGAAGCTAATCATTCATTTTATTTGTAGTTATAGCCTATATTAGTAGGTCTAATATGAAGTATATATACTCTGCTACATTAGACACTAGTTAAGAAATCACTTATATATATATATATATATATATATATATATATATATATATATATATATATATATACAGAGCAGATTCTGCCCGGGAGTCCGGACAGTGTTAAATACAGAATTTTAATTTTTTTTTTGCTTTTATTTAAAACAACTAAAAAAATATTTAATATTTTATGGAACTGGAATTTTTTCATAATACAGTGTTTGACTGAATCCGGACTCTATATATATATAGATGAAAAAAGACATGGGAGTAACCAGGACCGTGTATAGTATAGTTATTCCTTAATTTATTTGTAATTTTTTCTTTTGCGGTAGTAGAGCCGGCCTTGGCTAAGGGAGCAACAGCTCGGGACCCACAGTTGGGAGGGGTCTAAATTTTTTTATAAACTTATGTGTATATATGTGTATAAAAAATAAAAAAGTTACCGTCTGTACCTGTTAATGAAAAGGGATGCCAATCAATCCAATTAATCTTTAAATACTCAATTTCAAGAAGAAATGTTGTGACAACCCGAAAATTTTTAAAATCTTGAATGATTAGATAAAGGTTAAAGAATAAAGCCTAGATGAGAATTTGAGGATTTGTTTAAATTTTTCAAGTAAAACCTATATGGTTTGATATTCGAATGTGAATAGAGAAAATATGGGTTACAAAATTTCTAAACCCTAGAAATGAATTAATATGTACTTGAAGGAATATCAAGTATAAGGTATTACGATACCTGTAAATTCGATGTGAACTGAATAGTCTAAGAAATGTTTTATAAGTACATATGGAAATTTTATTATTGGAGATAAGATTTCACATGAAGAGATGCTATGAGGTTAAACAAAGATAAGTATATGTATAGAAATATATATACTTAGTAAGGTGCTACATATTTTAGCAAGAGGAATGATGAATCGAGTTAATGATATTAAAGATCCGGATAAAACTATGTTAGTAATTAACATAGCTTGAGTGTTGGCCTTGACTGACAAATAAGAATTTGAATAAGTATAAAGTCATTAGTTAATACGATTAGTAATGAGAATGAAGTAATTTAAAACTCAAAATTTGAGTTAGAGATAGAATTTTAAAGCATGGACTGCTCGGTTGCGTCCGGAATGTCATATGTAGTCAGAATGGACAGTAAACACAAAATGTGTAAAGGTTGACTTTTGGTCAAAGTCAATAGTTGACTTTTTATGATGAAAAGTCAAAATTAGTGTGAGAAGTGAAATATGTTATGATTATGTGAATTATGGATATGAGTAAATAAATATACATTATATAATGTGAATACATTTATTTTGTATATAGGAGTGAATTAAGAATTATGTTATGTAACCTAATATATATATATATTAGGTGTGATAATTAAATAACCTAAATGGTTATCGTTATTAGTGGTCCTAATATTTTATTTTTATACTAGTAACCTAATTTAAGAGAATTGTGGAACATGTCACAATTTATTAAATTATTTTGTTCGAATATGTGAGTAAAGGAATATGAAGATTATGTGATGGTTTATATTTGTTTAATTATATAAACAAATAAAATAAACTAATGTGATCCTAATTATATATTAAGAATGAAGAATTTAATAACTTAAGGGTTATGAGATGAGAAAATTATGGTAGTTAGAATATATACCAATTATAATAGATTTATTTTATACATCTCAGTTACTTAATTTTATAGCCTAATTATAGCAAGTCTAATTAGGTTAAGAAAGTAAATGTACTTAAGTAAGAATTTTTATTTCACTTGAGTGCGTGTAAACCCTAAATAAAGGATAAGGGTAGAATGGAATAGAATTAAAAGTAATGGGCTATAGTAAGGTCATAGCCCAATTAATTTGAATAGAGTCCAAGAGAAGTGGATTAAATGGACTAAAGGGATTATATTGTTTAAACAAGTCCAATTAATTAATTAAGCATGAGACTTGTAGATAATATGGTTTAAGGGCGATTAAATTATTAATCTAGCTCATTATATTATGTGTGGGACAAAAATTATAATGGCCCAATCTAATTTGTAGAGGAAGCCTAATTTTATTTTTGTTAGTAAGTAAACAAATAAAATGGCTAGCTCAATGGAATTAATTAAAAGCCCAAAGCTTAGCTCATTTGTGATAGACATGTGATAAAGCAATTAATTAAAGGTTCAAAGAGATTTTATATGGTGGTCCAAGAGTTGGCTCAATCAATGATTTAAAAAGGTCAAAAATGTGATCCAAGTATGAGGAACATTTTTGGGACAAAGAAGTTAAGCCCACTTGTGGAAGAATAATAAATTGTATTAAGTTAAGAGATATATTTTTATTATCTCAAGTTATTAATTTTGTAACTTAATTTAAATAAGTTTGATTGGGTTATAAAAATTTAGTGTAATAGAGTGTTGATTTAAATTCTAATTATTTGGAATGGATACTCTAATTAAATATTTAGGGTGAGATAAGATGGAATGATTGGACTATTTATATATTGCATGACCCAAAAAGATTAAATTGAGAGCCCAACACATTTATGGGACATGTCTCAAATTTTTTTAAAAAACCCAATTAGTGATAATGGGCATGGTGGTCATTTAAATTAGCAATTAAACAAAAAGAGATTTGGGTGATTTTTTTTTTTGGCCACTTAGCCGAATTTTTCAAAAAAGAAGAAGAGAAGATATTTTTTCTATTTAAAGCCAAGGGGCTGAATATTGCAAGAAGAAGGGAAAAGATCGGCTAAAAGAAAAGAAAAGAGAGAAAACCGAGAGAAGAAGAGAGAAGATCGGGAGAGCCAAGAAGGAAAGAAGGAGAGGATAGGCAGCCTTCATGAGGAAGAAGAAGATGGAGAAGAAAGTTCATCCATGGAAGGAAGGAAGGAAGGAAGGAAGAAGGAGGAGAAAAAGCAAAGGGGTATAAACTAGTTTTTTTCTCTAAGCTTTGTTCTTTTTCTTTTTGTAATTGATGAGGGGGGTTTTGATTTGGGTGCTCAAACCCCTATAATCTATGTGATTTATATGGATTCATGTATAGATTTAACCAATTTGGGTGTTGATTTGGAGGAAACCAAAAGGAAAAGAAAAATAAATTTTCTAGTTTAAAAACCCAAAATTTCTATGTATTTTGAAAAACGACCATTTTTAATCTAATGCTTCTTTTTGTGATCTGTCAAAAAGTAGTGCTAGATATATGTGTTGGCTAGTAAACCCAAGTGGTAGAACTCAAAAATCACGTTTCTAAAAGTCGTGGTATTGATTTATGTGAAAACAGTCCCGGTTTTAGGAACTGTTTTGGATCAGTCCGTAGCAGGGGCAATTTCGTCTAATTTTTTGTGCTTTAAAACTTCTGGGCTTTTGGTATATTGTAGAACACTGATTAAGCTTTCCATAGACTCCAGAACAGACTATGTCCGGCTCCGGATGAGGTAGTTATGGCGTTCGGAAGGTGCGTAATCAAAACTGTTCACCAATCCCGAACAGCCTCCTTTGTTTAAATTTTTGGACTGATGTGTTCGGATTTTGGGGAAACATCGTGAGACAAAAGTTGTAGCCCTGGAAGTTATCTTCGCGTGGGCTCAAGAATCACTCGAAAATGATTTAAAACGCGAGAGTTATGGCTGTTTTAGCGAGGCTGGGTAAGATCCAAAAAAATATTGAAAATCAAATTGTCCAATAATAGGAAAAATGCGATTTATGATGTGAGACCCTTGAGCATAGCGTTTGCAAGTTCGTAATAAAGTTTTGGGTCGGGTTTGAGGTGTTGTGATGTTTGTGACATTTTAGAATGCTTAAACAAGTTTATTAATTATGAAATAGAAAACAATTGAAATAAATTGTTTATTTATGTGATTAATGACTTAAGTTATTTTTATATGACTAATAGTATTGTATTGAGATATTATTAGTAGTATTTGAGGGAAATGTTATTAAAAGGTTAGTAACCTTAGTATAAAATATTATTGCATATTAATAATATTCGACGGGAGATTAAAATAAGAGATTTATGTTATTTCTCAACATAATTGAATCTACAAGCTAAAAGTTAAGCTTGGGGCTGTTGAGCCAAGTTTGGGTTGCTATTATTTTATGGGGCTGTTTAGTATTGCTTTGAAATATGATGGGTTAAAAATAATAATAATAAAAAAATTGATTGTGTGGTCAATGGGAATATTTAAAATATAACTGTACAAGTTATATGGCATGTTTGTGTGGTGAATACGTTCATATATAGTGTAAAATTTTTATATACTCAAATGTGAGAGACCTTTATTTGGTTTAGAAAGGTTAAAATGAATTAAGTTTCTAAATAAACTAATATTCGTTTTGAGTAAGAATAAGTAATATTGGTTTGTATAAAACTAATAATTGTTATTGATGAATATACATGTATGTTTTGTAACATATTCGATTATCTAATATGTGTGTGCATGTAAATATAATTCTGTAGGAATTGTGGAGAAACTCTAAGTTAAATTTTGTGGTAATCTCCAATCAAGGCAAGTTTTTCGGTTCTATGATGTTTGTGGATTAAATGTGATTATGTGGTGAGTTACATACCATGCTTTATGAATTGTTAAAGTCAAAATATGACCAAGTTAATTGGGTTATGGAACTAAATTTATATGTGATATGTGATAGCACGTGTTGTATAATGTAACTCGATAAATTAGAAATGTATAATGCATGAATGTATGCTTTGTAAGGAATTATTGTTGCATGTGGGATATGCATAGTAAAGAATACATGTTGCAGGCATATATGCATAATAAAGGAAATATAGTACATATGGAATTGTGTGCTATGTGAAACATGATAGACTGTTAAATTTGCTGGGCTGTCGAGCTCAATCTTGCAAATACAAACTTTTTGCAGGTTAATGATGTTAGGCAATATTACTTGTTATACGGATGATGAAGATTGAACGATGTACAAAAATGAATACATTTTCTTGAATTAGAAATGGTATAAATCTATGATTGATAGTTGTGTCAAATATAATTGGCATTTATGTATAGTTTGAAATGTTGAATGGTTAAAGAATATTTATTCTGAAATGAGAATAGATATGATTCTAAAATGAATGAATCATCAATATAAAAGATATGAAGTATTGAGACTTAAGCTTTTAATACATTTACACGGATTATACAAATTATATAATAAATATGATTTTAGTATAAGAAAGAATTGTAAAGGTTGCGATTCAGGGAATGGATGACTGGAAAAAAAAAATTAATTATTTCGAAATTTTTAGTTATTTTAACATTAAATAATATTTTAAAGCTAGAACAAGGTAGTATTAACGCACAAGATCGGGAAGGAAAATAGTCTCGATTTTGGGGGCGCTACAAATGTACTGAGTAAGGAAGTCCCAATTTAATTATAAAATATAATATAAAACAAATCAATAAATATGGGGGCAACTTCTTTAAATGATGTTTTGTGGTTCAAATTTCATTGTTATTTTTATTTTGTAGATACATATGATGATTCTTTGCTTCGATTAATTGTGGAGGATGAAATTTTTTTTTATCGAAATCAAGAAATGCTTATGGATTCGGGAGAAAGCATGTAGACTCAAATATGTAGTTTTCGTTTTTTAATGCGATGTTTACAATCAGGAATATTCTTTTTCCTTCGTTTGGAGTTTTGTCCCATTAGGTTTTCCCCAACCAAGGTTTTAATGAGGCCTCAAAGTATTCTTCCTTATCTTTTATAAATTTTTATAATTTTAATAAAATTAATTAGTTGATAATTTATTTATTTAATTTGTATAAAAGGACATACTTGGAAAAATTTGTCCTAGGGACCGGCTGTGCAGTAGTAGGAATATTGTAAGCTTTTGTAATTTTTACCTACTAGAGCATCCTACAAACCCAAAAAATAACAAAATCCTTTCAAAATAGACAACACATAATATTGTAAGCTTTTGTAATTTAACTACTAGAGCATCCTACAAACCCAAAAAATAACAAAATCCTCTCAGAATAGATAACACATGATATCAAGAAACAACCGCAAAGAAAAAACGAAACCCCTACTGCTTGTGACATTCAAAAGGCCTCTTTATTTTTCTTAGACGTATATGGTAGTAGCCCTTGCCAGAAACTATCACATCATCAAGATCTCTACAAGTTTATACCCATCTTACCAGCAGCCAAGAAGAAGTAAATTTGTCAAAAAACAAATAAAAACATCAAATTTGACAGGGAAAAAAAAACCATTCCAAAATATAACACCCAAATGAATTTTAATTTTATTCCAAAATAAATGGAATCAAGATAACTTTAGAGACATAAATATACAAGCGAGTTTTTAGCTTTTACATTTTTAGCAAGTTGATATTATATTTTGGCACGTAGGATGTATATCAAGAAAATTCTGATGATCCAAGTTCAAACTGAAAAAGTAAATAGTTGGGAAAAAAGAAATGAAGCATTTCGAATGTGACCATGCATTAGAATCGGCATTATTTTGCTTTCTGCATAATTGCACAAGTAGAGAAGCTATATAAATATACAAGCAAATTTCCTCCATAGGAAAAAATTTGGGAGACTCAACCTACAGTTACAACATGGAATCTGTAATCTCGACCTGCCTTGAGAATATTTTCCTCGGTGTGCTGAAAACTACTACAAGATCAACAAAAAGGGGCGACCATGCGGCCAAAAGCATGGCACCCTTCAATATTTGTAAATTTTGTAAAACCTTTATTTATTGTTCTTCCTTTCCGACTTTATAGCCTCGTAAGATGTCATAACCTCCTTGAATTTTGCTTCAGCAGCCACTGCAACAAAATCACCAAAGTGCAAAACAAGGGATGGGATAATTAGACATTAGAACAATAAGAATATGCAATAGTTTAGTTAAATGGTTAATCAAGGTCAACCTTTATTATCCTGATTCTGATCTGGATGGAACTGTTTTGCTTTTTCTCTGAAAGCTGTCTGCAACACAAGAATATATTAGATTTTCTTTTCTTTCTTTTTTTTTACTTTAAAATAAGAATCTTAGCTAAGTTTTTAGAGAAATAGAGCGCAGAAACTATAGAACAAACACCCCAGCTCAGTGAGTGTGTCATGGTTCTCTTGGGCTATGTTCGTTTGCTATATGATGGACGGGTTAGGAGTATAGGACTACTTGTGCTAATTTAATACATTTAGGATATTTTTGTTTGTAAAAATGAAGGGTAGGATAGAACTATTTGCACTAATTTATTATCACTTTGGATAATTTTATCCCATGGTTAGTCTTAACTAAAAAAAATCATGTGTTTGGTAGTCCCTAATGATTAAATAAACCAAGATTTTACCATGACTCCAGTTTTAGAGAGACGTAAAAATGAAAGCCTATGGGATCATTTAATACCTCAAAAGGGAAAAATATAATACCCACCTTTCCACTTGGGAATATAATTTATCATCAAATGGCCTTAGAAATGACAAAATATAGTACATGGGATTATATAACAGACTAATCATTGGATAAAATAATCCAAAGTGATTATAAATTAGTGCAAATGATCCTATTGGACCTATCATTTTTACAAACAAACATAGCATTGGGTACTATTTTATCCCATTAGTCCATTATTTAATTCCGTAGATTATGTGCTCTTTTCAATTAAAACATGATTAAATCAATGACGTGTACCTTAATCTCATCTTCCGTGTAAGGTTTTGTCCGCAACCTGCCAAACAAGGGAAAGAAAATTTAAAATACGATAAGTTCAAGCATACAAGTCTTCACATTAAAATCATTATTAATGTTCGTTGTACAAGTTTTCTTTATTTACTCAACAAACATAATCTGAAGTAAAAATGGCGTGATTTGATGGACATTGATTGCCACTAGCAATACAAAGAAACATACTATACCCAAACAGAGAGCATCAAAAGTACCTGCTTTGACCCCAATAGGGCTTCTTTATATTTTCCTTTTTCATTTCCCAAAAGGTGCTACTGATTCTTAACACATTGCCTTATTCGAGGCACGGGATTTAATAGTGATAAACTCACAAGGTTATATAGTTTTTTCTTTATAATTGTTCGGGTATCACAACTTATCAACTTCAGAACAAATATACTAGACCTTTAGATAGTGGTTTTAGCTTTTCTTAGTATTTAGCTTTTATAGTTAAATTGAAAAATTCCATTCAAACTTTCAAAGAAAAAAAAATACCATTGTCTTAGTTGTTATATTATTATTCAACCATTAAACTGATGGAGCAAAATGATTTACAAGATCCAAAAGGGCATAAGTTTCTCTTCATTTTTAGTTTTCAATTAATAGAACATATGTTAACATAGTTCTTTTGAAAGTTTTTTAAAGAAATGGCTAATTGTCTAAATCTTTAGATTTTTAGAGGTAATGCTACGTACACCTGACTTCCACACCTCCCCATACGATCCACTTAGAAAGAATGAACCAATTCTTATTTTTTTCCTAGTGCTTAATTGATCTTATATTAATCTGATCAAAAAATTACTCATGAACCAAAGCAGTGATGCAGACATACTTTCCTGTTTCATACGTGTGTATGTGTGTGCGCACTCATGGGTGTGCCGTATTGAGCTAATATCAATATTATAATTAATAACCTGTCAAGACCCAAAACTGTATAGTGGTGGGATAATGGGTAGCTTAAATTATCCTGTGGAGTCCTTCGATCTCTATTTGATGTCTCAGTCTTCCAATACCAATCCTCGCGCTGGAAATGTTGATGATATTGACCCTGGCTATTTTCCCTCCAGCTCTCATAGCTTCTTTTGTATTTATTTCTCTCTCTGTTGAAAACACTTTGCATGCGTCTTATACGTTCCTATTAAGCACAAGAGAGTGAAATAAATAATTAAAAAAAATCAAAGGTAGCAACAAATGGTACATAGGAAACCAGGAATCTTACTTACCAGAAAAACAGAAAAATCTGGAAATCAAACAAATATATAAAATTAATTGCAAAGCAGGGTATGAAACTATTTCCATTACCAGCATATTCTATTTCTTATGGTCATACTTTATGATCCAGAATACAAATTATTTAATATCAAGATATTGTGATTCTAATATTTGAATAGATAAAAGATATAAACTCTTGAGATTAGCTCAGATAACGTTATATATCTACTCCAGCAAAATAAGCGAACCAGAAAACAATAAATTTAAAAGCATGACTGCAACTCTCTCCATCCCAAAATATGTCATATTTAAATTGCCATAAATATGAACGAGAAAAATGTTCACCAATTTATTAATACCCATTCATTAATACCTGTCCTTTAGTTTCACAAATTAAATCCAATAGTGGCCTCCACAAACTATTTCTTTAATTTGTAGAAGGGTAATATAGTTCATTCACATTACAACTGTATTAAAATTCTAAAAGTTACAAACACTCGGACATCTGAAGTGAAAAGTATGCATCTGGCGGGGATGGATTTTTTTTTCTTTTAGAAAGTAAAAAGATTACTGATACTCATCGGAAAATGAAAAGATAGCTGGCTGCTATTACCATCCCAACAGTTAATTCTATTATGCAGCATAACCTAATAAAAATTAAAAAGTGGTACGTATCCTGCATCTGTGAATTCATGTATAAGCATAAAAAACATCCTATACCATCTTCAGTCACAGGAGTTTCCAAATTTTGAAAATATTTGGATATCTAGATTTCAGAGAATTGTAAACATGGGCGACAAGAAAGATGAAAGAACTATTGTATAATTATAATTTAAAATAAAAATGATTCAAAATGCAAAGGTTTAAACAGAGTTTCTGCATACCAGATGATTGATATAATAGCAGAAAGACGGAAAACATAAAAGACAGAATTATAAGGCTCTCACCACTCTCTCCATTTCTTCTTCATACTCTTCCTGCATTCGTCGATTATATTTCTTCCATGCTTCCTCCTGAAAACTTGTGCGGAAAGAACCACCTGTTGTTCCTTTCCACGATGACTGTGATCTGGTCAACTTTTTTGCGGTGGAATGACATGCATAATACGTTAAAACTAGTAAATCAAGCAATTAACGAGAATGATTTCAACACTTAAAGAACAAACAAAAAAATAACTAGCTTATATTGTATGTAGTTTTAATTCATTTCTAATATCAATGTTAAGGAAAGGCTTACTTTAATTAAAAATAGACTACAAATCTTAGAGTGGCAAAAGTACTGATAGAAAAATGGGAAAAGGTAATACCCCCTTGTTGTATTTTGATATGTTCATTTTCTTCTTAAAAAAGTTTTACAGCCCTTAAAATTAATTTATAATTAATATTACTCTAGATAATATAAATGGGGCACGAGGAAAGGTAGTTGGGTACTCAAATATTGTACCATGAGCTCAATCATAGAAGCTATAGATCTTTTGCTGGATGATAATCATACTGCCTCAGAAAGTTAGAAATCCAAACTTTACAAGGCTAGTATAAAAAGGAAGCTCAGAATGTGCCAGTAAAGCCTAAATCATGGTGCACATATATAAAAGTACCCATATTATGTATTGACTCCTTAATAGTTCCACATCTTCCACTTAAGAATTCATTCTTCCAAGTACAGTAGACTGTGTACAATGGTCTTTAATCTAAAAAGATTTCAAATTTGTTATTATCAACTTAGATATGTGTTACATGGACTCTTCAGTTGTGGTGAGGCACCCATGTTGGCACAAGCGGACGCGCGCACGGGAGTGGGCGCTGGCGCGGGGTGTGGGTCAGATTCTTCACTTGGTCATACAATTCAAGTTACAAATGATCGATTGTGTACCCCATAAAATTTTATAGCATTTCCAAATTGAACCCATAAACTTGATGCTTTTTCAACTAAAACTCGTGTAAATCATCACACAAATATACCTCACTAAGTATCTTTTATATTCAAATTAACCCAAAAAGTTTTAGATATTTTTTCACTTAATCTTTACACAACATTATCTTTAAACAGCATTACTTGTCGTATACATGCAACTTATCAAAAATTTGTATCCTCTTACGCGGTGCCCCTACATGCCAAACACCTAGACACTATCAACATCCAATTCCCGCAAATTCAGAGTGCTTCCTTCGTAGAATCAAAGCTAGTGTCTCTAATGAACCAAAAGAAAACAACTGAGCAAGCAAGGAACAACACAAGCTACTGATGGTATCTGACCTTATTTTAGGAAATATTTCCAATTGCCCACAAAAAACATTCTTAGCTTTGCTCAGTAACATCATGTAATTATGGTTTCACATAACAGATTTGAAGAGCTTCAGGAACACAACTTCGTCTTAGTATCTATTTCCATGGGTATTGGTCATTCACAGCACAGGTGAAAAGATTGTACATGTTGCAAATACAAATATGAGCAGCAGCGTTGAAAAATTTACTGCTTATCTTTCACTTTTTTATTTTAACAAAGACAAATAACCACTACCTGACCAAAGAGCCAATCGACTGTTCTCCGCAACCGCCCGACCTGCAAGATGGTTCCAACTGTCACATAGTTTCTATGTCGATAATAATACAACATAATGCTAAAAAAAGAGGGTAATAAAATAGATATCCTAAACACAGTGGAAGCAGTGTCCTCGTCGGGACCCATTCATTATTATTATATTGATATGTTTGTAGGATATAATCAAAATCAATCATAAGGTCTCCCCAATTAGACATTGGAATTTTGTCAACTCTATATTATTCACAATATAGTGCTCCTTGTTAGGAACATTAATATATGCAAAAAAAAAAAGGAATAATTTAAATTTACCAACCACTTTGATTTAGGTGAACTGTTTCAGCTGTCAGTTAGGCTCACATAGGCAAACAATAGATTATGATCTATTTTTGAGGTGCTTTTCTTTCAATGGTTAATTGGACCAATTCGTCACGTCCGTCAAGTTTGTTTTCTTTTCCTTTTTTAATATTTGACAAGGAATCTGGAATGATCATTTACAAAGTATAAGGGAATGTTCTTAACTCAGGTAAATAGATCCAAAGGGCGAAAAATAATAACATAAGAAATTTAGAAGATGATAATAGAGGTTATAATTGCATGACCCTAAGGTGGGGTTTGGTTCGTGGAATAGGATTTGGTGTGATGCGATGAATTCCGTAACGCAATAGCTATGTAACGCACCAACAGCCTATTACAATTTCTTTGTTTGGTCCAATATTGAGTTCCATGCAAAATATATAATCCTCTTTCATTACATTATTGTCTTGTTTGGTTCATTGAAGTTGAACATGTGTACTGCAGTGAATATTAATATTTAAAGACAATATTACCCTTGTTATGAAACAAATAAAACTAATAAAAGAAACATGAGACAATTGTGGTAATTTCGACACTCTCAGTACTTTTTGACTTGTATGAAGAACAATTTTTTGTTTCAACCAACAAGTCATAAATTTGTGTTAAAACTTGTATAAATAATAACAAAAATGTACAACTATTTTATAATGTAACATAGTTTTTGACAACAACTCATTATAATACAACCCATCATTTCTAAAGTGATTCTAATAAATATTATACATCCCATAAATGACGTAATAAATAAAAACTTGTTTACCAAAAGTATTACACCACCACCAAAAATTATTATGCCATCACAGGAGTTAGAGGGGGATACTAGAAAGGTACTATTAAAGAGAGTTTTATTTTCATTTGTAATATAAGGGTATTTTCGGGTAAAATGTGCACAAAAAGAGTGATAACAATTGAGCTGACATGTTTTGTCTTTTATTAGCTATTGCAATACATAATGTAATGAATAGCATTACCCATGTAATGAGCTAATACATGAATTGGTGAACCAAACACAATAAATGTCACATCAATGTAATAGTCTTGCATTACAGAGCAACTACATTGATCTAAAACGAACCAAACACTATCCAAAGAAGAATAGGATCCTATTGAAATCAATATAGATTGAGGGCAGGGGTCCTGCCCCAACTAAATATTTGAAAGTTTAACACTTTAAACCTATATAGATTTAATTTTTAAAGCCTTATCTTCTTCATTTTTGTTGCTAATTACTTTTAAAAATCCCTTTTTTCTAGAATATTTACTTTGGCATGGCCACATGGTTGTCATTGAAATAGAAGAGTAAATTTAAATCCTAAAGTCCTAGCAAATTACAACTCCTGTATATCGTGAAAGTTTCCTAGTCAATCAGACTTGCCAAATTTCAGCTAGGAGCATATTCCCTTGATATGAAAGACTAGTTCCATGTGATCTACTTGAATTCTGTCTCTTAAACTTCTCTTTTTAATTGAAAAGAGATGATTTTATTACAAAAGAAAGAGATTTCTCTCTATATATCTTTATTATTGGGGTATGGAGTACAATACAAATCAATATCAAGGCATGCTACCATCTTCAATGTATCTCAACTTGAGGCCTTCTATCTCAAACTACTTGGGGTAGAACCCCGTAAGCAAATAAATAATAAAGTCATCAAATTGAATAAGAGAATAGGAATAGATATAACAAAAAAAATATGTAAATACATACATACAATACATATATAAAAGAATAATATAAAAATAAGGGGAAAAATAAAAGGGGAGGGGGAAAAATAAAAAGGAAAGAAAAAATGATGGAACATCCTCCTCTGCCCCCCAAATATGGGAATTGTACTCCTCTACTCACTCTTATCAAAGATCATGTCCTCTCAGACTGAGAAATCAAAGTTGGCAGAAAAATAAGCAGTATCAAGAAAAAAAAAATTCAAAAGTAACTGAACCATTTATCTTAAAATATAAAGTCCCATAACAACGGGAAACTTAGTATGTTTTGCACACGCAAATATATAAAGATGGTGCTGAAAGGCTAACCAAGTACACACCTACCAAGTAAAGGTGGTATGCAGATATTAGCAAGCTAGAAGCCTATAAGCATCTAAAGTAAAAAAATTAAAAACATAAAAAAACATAAGCTTTTCACAAAACCAAAATATCAAAAGCAAGTGCAGCCAATTGAACTTCCTTAGTTGACGAAGTTTATTTCCCAGTTCCATCCCAGGTCAACTTTTGTTCAGATGAATAACAACAATCTTTCATCAAGTTTTTATTCATGGTAAAACTTTTAATATTTGTTTTAAAAAAGGACCTAGATTTATTACACACGATCTAAACTATCAGAATATTGTCAAAATACTAATGATACAAAAGTCTAACTTAAAAACTGGCAGATAAGAACTGCTCGTATAGTTCCACTATTTTAGCAAGTTGTAAAAATATATGATACAGCTGACCTTCAATGTACTCAGTGAGAATCCGCTTCACACAAGTATAACCACTGTTGCTAAGGATTCCACTACTATTCATTTGGCATAGCAATACAAATTCTCTGTTGAAAGCGTAAACTATCAGGCAGTAAATGTGAGCGTATTCATTTTGAAGACCTCAGAGTCATGAGCCTCATCCTATTTCAGTACTCTCAAACAACTCTTGAAAGGACTAAGATGGGAAAAATTAAGCGGTAAGATTCCAATTTAACCTTGGACATTTTTTAATATGAATTTTTCTTACAAGTAATTTTGGTCCAAATATGACCTTGAGATTATTCCACAACGCCTTCGCCATTTCTCCCACCTCTTGGCCATCTTAATCAGAATTAGCGCTTACTAAAGATATATTTAACATCAATTACTTCTTTTCAATAGCTTGGGATATGTGCTGGCATAAAATTTCACTTTCCAAACACATTACGGTGACATATATATCAAACAAAATTGAAGATTTGTCATGTTAATGTTACTAGTCCATCAATCTCTAACAAATTGAATGGAGTGAAAGTCAACCCTATTCAAGAAGGAACCTAAACCCTCATGCATCACAAAGAGAGGGAGAGAGGGAGCGAGAGAGAGATGGAAGAAAAAGAACTATTTCAAGTTTTAATTTGAATCGACTGTTGAACTAGGTCAAGACAATATGGTATAATATTATATTTAAGTTACAAATATGTCAGGTATCTTAATATGACGTCGTAATCTTTAGTACTAAGCCCACCCCAAATGAGAAACCACATTTGTAATTCAAATTTCAAAGTTCAGATGGGATGTTTATTCCAGTTATGCACCTTTATTATGTTAAAACTAGCAATGTAAAGCCACAAAAACATTTTCTTGTTGAACAAAACTAATAACTTGGTATTCATTGGGAAAGGTTCTACAAGTAGCACCACAGTAAACATGTCAGATAAGCACTGATCCTTCAATGTTACGAAGTTTGTTCAATGTTCATTATTCTTTTTCTTTGTCTTCCAATACTCGGCAATTATTTTTAATCTTGTAAACTTACGAACTTTAATGTTATTTTATTTTTTTCAGTTAAGTTCGGGCCCAAGTATGGGACTTGGAATACAGTTATGAAATTTATTCATATAGAAGACTGCATAGATCACTATCAACACTCATCAAAAGATTCAACCAGTTGAGATTGTTTATCTTAGCTCCTATGATTAATTAAGCTGCAAAATGGTATAGCTTTTGCAACAACTTTCCATTTTAATTTGATACCAAATAACTACAAGCAAGCAAATACATCTAAACTAACGAACACAATTTTACAAATTACCCAAATATTTACTCAAACTAATCCTATTTAACATAGAAAAACTAAATGAATTAAAATTTACAAATCAAAAGCCTTTTAAAATGACAAAAAATGAAGAAATGAAGAGAACTCACAGCCAAAGTAGTAGCAGTAGCTCCAATCAAACCGAATACTAAAATTCCCCATAGCTTCATGTCCTCTTCTTCATTTTTAGGTTTATTACTATTATTTTCATACGCTCTGTTGGTTGCGGCCATGGATTGTCTTTTTGATTCTCCCGTTTATCTTCATCTTCGCTTTTCATTGTCGGAAAATCTCGTCGGGATCAAATTTTAGGGGTTCGCTGTCATACAAACCCTAAAATAATTATATCAGTTCAAACAAATCCTAAGGATTAATATTTTCTGGGAATTGGGAATCTCTTTTCTCCCCCAACAAGGACCGATAATGATTTTTACTAGTACAACTGGTTAGAGACGAATTTTTGCTGAGTTTTAAGAAAATAATTTGTTGGACTTTCCTCTCTAACTAAATTACAAATCTAACCTTCCTATTTGTTTTTGTTAAACTGTTCCTTAAACTTTTTATTAGAATAAATGTTCCTCATAAATATATTAGTTATGTAAAAGTGTTCCTCTATCATTTTTGTGACGCCCCAAAATAGGTATACATCACCCATCTTGAGTCGCCAAATACATGGTACAAAATTCAAATAAAAATTAATAATACAACTGTCGTGTAAAATACGACAAAACATAAACTGAGAGTTTTAAAACGAATATTGTCTTCTAGATAGTATTCAACTCAAAAGGAGTCCTCAATACATTTATTATCACACTATTTCATTGAATAGTGAGGACTACTAATGTTATCATCTGGACCGGCACTCCGTTCCCCGACTAATCCCGGCTACGTTCTCATTTTCTGAAAAGAACAATGAAAGCAAAAGAGTTAGCTCAACTAGCCCAGTAAGAAATATTATGACTAAGATAATGCAGAATAATTTATCGTTAGCCTTCAACAGTGTTAAACTGATAAAATATAACAAACATCAAGTTTAACTGCAGCGGAACAAGCAATCTATTAGAAGAGTCAAGTAGAGAATAAAATCTACTATCTTCTATGATTTAAAAGGTTTTTCAGCACTTTTATCGCCGAGACTCAGCTTAATAAATAATCCACATCATCAAATCACCCCCTGCACTACGGTCAAGGATATTATTTAGTATCACGACCACAAATTATCCATGCACTACGGGCCAAGGATATTCGTGTATTCATCAATGGTCATGATCATGTCAACAACTGTCCATCAATGCACTATGGGCCAATGAGGACTTTTACCACATCATTTGTAACATTACGGTCATGATTATACCGAATAATCCCTGGTCATAATCATACCAAGTCCATCTATGCACTACAGGCCACATATGACTTTCAACATAATATAAACATGAGGATGATGATAATGATATAGGAATTCAATAAAACAAGTTCAAGAATAAATTTTTAAAGATTTACAATCTAATTTATCTAGAAATCAATAACGTCCAAATTGTCAACATGATACTGCTTTGTGGAGTAAAATTCAAGAATAATATTGTGCAAAAAAATAATTTGGACCAAAAACGAATCAATTTTTATCATGAATAGTACCCCGTGTGAGACCCCGAAATTTATGAATAAAGATTTAAATTTCTCGAAATATTTTTTTGAATATTATGGTGTGGATTTGTTATAATATTTTAGTTGTGGGTGATATTTATAAATTTTGCAAAGTATGCAAGTTGTTATAAAATATTCTTTTTGTCTGGAATATTAGTACGACGACACAATCATTGGTGAACCCACAACGGAAGTATTGTCGTAGTAAGAAAACGACAGAATTATCTTTTTATAAAATAACGGCAGAAGTATTACCGTTAAAACTGTTGAACTATTCGGTAGTAAAAGTACAGTAATACGCGTGATTGCATAGTAGCACACGGTATTGATTATTGATGCTTGCGTGAGAAGTCACTCAGTTATTCTCAATTATTGCTACATTAATTGCTGCATCATATCTCTCATATTATTGATTCAATTGTTGTCACAGTATCATCTACATAATATGTTATATTATTAAATCAATAATTGAGACTGCAAAGTTATTCATATTATTAAATTGCAATATTTAGAATGTCTAGAAGTTCTATCAAGGAGAGGTTTGGTCACCTAATTGCGCACCAATAGAGAGAAATCCTTATTGAAAAGCCTCCTCTTTCCTGGGAACGACCTGATTATTAAATATTATGAGTTATAATATTAATGATGAATAAGTTCGTGTTGATTAAAGATGAATTTGATAGTTTTATTGTGTTTGGGATTATTGGTGTTAGTTGAAATCGACATCTATTCTGATGATAATTGATGTATGGGGGTTATATTGATAAATGGGGTAATTTATCGGATAAATGAGCAATTAATTGCTACTAATTCACATGCTTATATAACTATTTGTTCACATGTGTGTACTATTAAGTCACATTCACTTACTATTAGGGGAGTTGGTGCAAGATTGATAATACTTGCATGACTAAGTTAAAAATAGAGGTATAGATGGAGGTACTATACTGTAATTCGTATTTTCACATGATTATAACTATTGATTCACATGATTGAACTATTGATTCACATGATTGAAATATTGATTCACATTATTTACTATTAGAGGAGGTGGTGCAAGTTTGATAATACTTGCAGGACTAAATTAAAAATAAAAGAAAAGTTGGAGGTATTGTACTATAATATTTCGATCCCCAAAACGTGCAATTAGCGAAAATATGTTTTTCTATAAATAGAAGCTCATTCCTCCTTCATTTCTCACCAATTCACTAAAGCTATAGAGCAATTATTATAGAGAGAAAGAAGAAGAGAAGTATGTTACCTCACTATTCCAGTATACAGTCTTCTTTTGAGGTAAGGGGTATTATTCTTTTGTATTCATGAAGAGAATTATTTTCTTTCAATACTCGTAAGAGTTGTTATTCCATTTTTCATTATTATATTGGAATAACCTGTTTATGCGAAGTATCGCATACATGGTGAAATTCTTCTATTAATCCGTTCTTTATTATTCAGTCGGAATATCATGTCTGTGCATTTACGCATGACTTGGTTCCATTCTTTATTATTCAGTCGAAATATCTTGTCTGTGCGTTACGCATGGCCTGGTTCCATTCTTTATTATTCTATTGGAATATCATGTCTGTGCGTTACGCATGACCTGGATCCATTATTTATTATTCTGTTGGGAATAACCTGTCTGTATAGTCTATCGCACGCATGGTGAATCCTTATGTTATTCCATTCTTTATTATTCTGTTAGAATAACATGTCTATGTGGATTACCACATGCATGGTGAATGATCATTTGTATTCATTCCTTATTAAATTGTGGAAATGATCTGTATACGTGGATTACCACATGGCGGGTGAAAATCCATTTGCAGTTTCATATATTCTGTTACACTCAGTTGATTAAAGTTTTGGCTTCTATACTCCATGAAATTAGTAGAATACCCTGGATGTTTGCGCTTCATCCAATATCTTTTCGTGGAAATATTCTTCTGAGCATTCTTGAATTTTTCTCCACAAAGCGTATCATGTTGATAATTTGGACAGTATTGAGTTCTGGATAAATTAACTTATAAATCTTTAAAATTTATTCTTGAACTTGTTTTGTTGAATTATTATGTCATTGTCATGATGAGTTATGTTGGTTATTATGTGAAAATATGAAAATTTCTTAGAAATCACAAAGGGTTGAAAATTAGATTATGGTGAAAATAGAACATGAAATTCAATTGACCATATCTCCTATTATATTTCGAATTTTTGAGTGTGGTCAAGTTCTAGAGTTAGATCTATGAGTTTTCTAACTTATCCAAGTGGAATCACTGTAAAAGGTGTTATAGATTTTTGTGTAGAGTAATTTTAGCAAAGGAGTCAAAAGCTGCAAATTAGGAAAAAGCTACTGCCCAAAAAATTTTAAAGGGCAATTTCGCCCACTTAATTTGTGAGAAAATTTCTGGCCTTTTGGGACATGGAAATATATGGTATAAAGTACCTCCTGTCCAAAAATGAGTTCATTCCGACTTAAAATGAGCAAGTTATGACTATTTCAATATTTAGATTTTTTCGACGAAAAACGCTATAACCGGAGTTCTATAACTCCGATGACCATGAAATTTAAACTGGAAGCTCATGTTAACAGGTGTAAGATCCTGCCAAGATTTGGAAATTTTTGGAGTTAAACTTGTGGTAGCTAATTTTTTAAGAAATTTATTTTTTAAAAAATAGTAAATAAATTTTAAAAATTCCGAGAAAAATATATGTTCAATATGGGACTATATTCTGCTATATCCCAGAAAAGAAATATTTTTGGGACTGATTTGGTATTTTTTAGAAAAATGCACTAGTTATGAGTAAATTAATTAAATATGTTATGTAAAGTAACAAAATTGGAAAATAGGATTTTATGGCTTGGGAATCCTATATAAGGTATATGCAAATTTTTGAAAAGGGATTTGATCATTGGTGATGAAATCTTATGAGTATGGCATTTTAAATGATTAAATGCATTATGTGGTAAAGTGTAAGCAATTGAAATAAATTGTTTATAAGTTTAAGCAGTGATTAAAATATTGTTATAATATTAGATTATGAGTTTGTTAAGTGGTTAGTAATATTTGGATAAATTTAAAATCTTTAATATTTATCCTTATTTTCGTTTGATTAATGCTTATATCATTGTCATCATCCTCATGCTTATATGGTGATGAAAGTTATCTTTGGGTTACGTGCAAAGATGGACTGTTGATTATTGAATTGCATATCTTTGGCTTAAGTGTAAAGATGGACTGTTGATTATTGGTTTTATAGTTGTATATCTTTGGCTTACGTGTAGAGATGGACTTGGTATGATTATGACCAGGAATCATTCGGTATAATCATGACCTGTAATTGTGACACCCCCAAAATAGGTATACAACACCCATTCTGAGTCGTCAAATACATGATACAGAAAGCAAACTACAACTTCAATAATACAATTATCGTGCAAAATACAACAACACATACTGTGAGTTTAAATACAAATATTGTCTTCAAGACAATATCAACACTCAAATAAGTCCTCATTACAATTATTCATACACTATTTTATAGAAATAGTGAGGACTGCTAAAACATCTTTCTAGAACCATCACTCCATACCCCGACTCGATCCTGCTATGTTCTCACCTCCTGAGAAGAAAAATGGAATAAAAAGGAAAAGGGTGAGTTCAACTAGTCCAGTAAAGAATATTATGACTAAGATAATATACAACAAATTATCATTAGTTTTCAACAGGAAAAAATCTGATAGAATATAATAGACAACAAGTTTTAGATCAACAAATGCAGCGAAAATAACAATCCATTAGAAGAGTCACGTAGAGAATGAATTCTACTATCTTCTAAGATTTAAAAGTCCATCATCAATATTTTATCCCTGTAACATCAATCAATATACATCTTTAATCAAATATTTATCTTTGCACTACAGGCCAAAGATATTCATCAGTTAATCATTCATCTTTGCACTACAGGCCAAAGATATTCATTTATATCACCAATCGGTCATGTTCATCTCAACACCTGTTCATCTTTGCACTACGTGCCAAAGATATTCAATAATATCATCATTTAAGGACTGAGTATGATGAAAAATATTTTAAAGAAAACGAATCCAGTGAGACAGAAGGATAAATATTAAGGATTCGTATAACAGTTTATCCAAGATCAATAATACTTCATAATAACCAATTGTGAAGCAGAATTCAAAAATAATGATCAAAATATGGATACAATCAAAGATAGTAGTCAAAATAGACATCTTGGACAAAAAAGAAAATTTTTATTTTTCGGTGAATAGTGTTGTATTCGTGAATAGTGTCATATACGTGAATAGTGCCGTATACGTGCATAGTAATCCCGACACAACAAGTTCGAAATTTAATTAAAAAGTTTACCAATATTTCGGCATAATGATATTGAAGAAAATAATATCATTTAAGAAGAAAATAACATCCCTTACCTCAAAATAACCATACTTCTGACTGAATTTCAGATATAGTGATGACAGAAACTTGCACCGTATAGCAACACTCAAAGTATCAAAATACTCACAAGAATATGCTCGATAATATAAAGAGAGAAATAGAGAAAACTTGTTTCTGGTGTGATTTTCAATTCTAACTTAGTCCTCTATTTATAGGAAAATGCTAGAACGCCAAAGGAGACTAAATTAATAAAATATTAATAATTCTTTTCTTTTCTCTACGCATGCTAGGTTGGACAATCAACCATCTTTGAACAAAATTATCAGCCCATGTGCATTCAACACCAACCAAAAAGTGGGTCCCACCCATAATTTAATAAAAATCATTTATTTTCTGAAACTTCAGTAATTTATAGAAAATAGCTCGTTTATCAGAAAAATACGAAATTTATGTCCATTCCACACAAAATCGAATTCTCTACAACTTTGTAGCTTTGAGTTGCTCCAAATTCCAAACTGAAAATATCCGAAATTCGCAAACGGATGATTTTTAATACCTCCATTCCGATAAAAATACTGATAAAACACCTCAACATTAATTCCTTCATTTATAACCACATAAAATAAATAAATCCATCATTTATATCCACATCAAATAAATATTTCTTTATCATATAAATCAATAATTAATTATTCACAAATAATATTACAGAATCACAATTATGACAACCAGGTCGTTCCTAGGAAAGAGAGGGCTTTTCAATAAAGATTTCTCCTTACTGGTGCGCAATTAGGTGACCAAACCTCTCCTTGACAGAACTTTCTAGACATTACCAATAATGTTATCTAATAATATTATTAAAATAATATGAATTATTGATCTGATAATAGAAAATACTGTGCAGTGACAATTATTGAAACAACAATAATATTAAATATCAACGCAACAATTATTGAAGTAATAAAATAAAATATTGAACAATAACTACTGTAACAATTATTGAGTAATGCCTTCTTACGTACGAATTAATAATTCAACAATACTGTGCAATACCGTGTGCTACTGTGCAACCACGCGTATTACTGTATTTTAACCATCGGGTAATCCAACAGTGTTAACGGTAATAATTACGCCGTTATTTATAAAAATTCATACTTTGTCGTTTTCTTCATCCGACAGTTATTCTGTTATGAGCCCCACAAATGGCTGCGCCATCGTACGAATATTCCCCGTCAAAAAGAATATTCCCCAACCAAAAGAATATTTCCCAACAAAAATGAATATTTTATAACCACTTACTTATTTTGTAAAATTTGCACATTTCACCCATAACCAAAGCATTATATCAAATTAACACCTTATTAATTTAGAATAATAAAAATTCAATTTTATTTATAATAAGTTGGGGTCTTACAGTAATGTTATAAACAATGTGGTAAAAGTCCTCAGTGGCCTGTAGTGCATTGATGGATAGTTTTTGGTATGATTATGACCAAGGATTATTCGGTATAGTTATGACCATTGATGATTTAATAAATATCCTTGGCCCGTAGTACAAGAATGATTAGATGATGTGGTTTATTTATTAAGTTGAGTCTCAGCGATAAAAATTGATTAAAATATTTTAAATCATAGAAGATAGTAGGTATCATGCTCTACTTAACTCTTCTAATGGATTACTTATTTCGCTACAGTTAAACTTGATGTCTATTGTATTTTATTAGTTTAACATTGTTGAAGACTAATGATAATTTATTCTGCATTATCTTAGTCATAATATTTTTTACTAGGATAGTTAGCTCACCCTTTTGCTTTCATTGTTCTCTTCAGGAAATGAGAACGTAGCCGGAACTAGTCGGGGAACGGAGTGATGGTCCGAGATGGTGTATTAGTAGTCCTCACTATTCTATAAAATAGTGTGATAATAAATGTAATGAGGACTCCATTGAGTGTGGATATTGTCTAGAAGACAATATTTGTATTAAAACTCACAGCATATGTTTTGTCGTATTTTACACGACAGTTGTATAATTAAATTTTTATTTGTATTTTGTACCATGTATTTGGCTACTCAAGATGGGTGATGTATACCTATTTTGGGGGCGTCACACCCCGGGTGAATAGTACTCGAGTAAATAGTATCCCGTGAATAGTACTTCGGGAATAGTAACCCCATGAATAGTACTCCGGCATGAAAAAATTAAAACTTATCAAGAATGCTCAGAATAATATTTTCACGAAAAGATACTGGATGAAGCGCAAATATCAAGGATATTCTACTAATTTCATGGAGTATAGAAGCCAAAATTTTAACAAAACGAGTATAGAATTCGAAATCTGACACAAAATAATATTACTTACATACTACAGAGTATGGAAAAAAAATATTATTTCAAGCAAATATTGAATAAAAATAACATCTCTTACTACTGTTGAACGAAAATAATATTCCATAATAAACAATAATGGAGTAAAATTCAAGAATGAAGATCAAAACATGGATACAATCAAAGATAGTAACCATAATAGACATCTGGATGAAAAAGAGAAAATTTTATTTTTCGGTGAATAATGTCGTATTCGTGAATAGTGCCGTATACGTGAATAGTGCCGTATACGTGAATAGTAACCCCAACACAAAAAGGTAGAAATTCCACAATAAAATTCATAACAATATTTCAACATAATGATATTGAAAAAAATAATATCATTTACGAAGAAAATAACATCCCTTACCTTGAAAAGAAGAGTATTCCTACTGGTATAGCGGAGATACTCTTGAAGAAAACTTTCACTATTTTCTACGCTCACAACTTTCTAAAACTCTAAAGAAATACGCCCAAGATTATCGAAGAAGAATTCTCGGATTCTGATGTGATTTTCAATTCTAACTTAAGCGCCTATTTATAGAAAAATGCTAGAACGCCACAGGAGACTAAAATAATAAAATAATAATAATTTTTTTTCTCTACGCACATGTATTTGAAAAAAAATTAGCCACCACAAGTGGGGCCCACTAAAATCAGCCACCTTTCCCAACAACCAAAAGTGGGGTCCACCCATATTTTTAATAAAAATATTTTAATTTCTGAAACTTCAATAATTCATAATATATAGCTCTTTTTTCAGAAAAATATGAATTTTATATCCATTCCACACGAAATTGAATTCTCTACAACTTTATAGAAGAAAGTTTTTTCAAATTCCAAACAAAAAATATCCGAATTCCACAAACGGACAGTTTTCAACACCTCTTAAAATTTATAACAAATCATACGTTAATTTTTAACGATTCAAAATTTGTGGACATATACTCCATTTATATAAGTATAACATATCCAAAAATCACAACGATCTAACGGTCGGATTAAAATTATAACTCACGCAATAGAGCTTTAAGAACACCGATTTGATTTTTTAATACCTCCAATCCGACAAAATACTGATAAAATACCTCAACATTAATTCTTTCATTTATAACCACATAAAATAAATATTTCCTTATCATATAAATCAGTAATTAATTATTCACAAATAATATTATAAAATCACAATAATGACAATCAGACCGTTCCCAGGAAAGAGGGGGTTTTTTCAATAAGGATTCCTTCTTACTGGTGCGTAATTAGGTGACCAAAACTCTCATTGACAGAACTTTCTAGACAATGCCAATATTGTTTTCTAATAATACTATTCAAATAATATGAATTATTGATCTAATAATGAGAAATACTATGCAGTGACAATTATTGAAACAACAATAATATAAAATATCAACGCAGCAATTATTGAATCAATAAAATAAAATATTGAACAGTAATTATTGCAACAATTTTTGAGTAGTGCCTTCTTACGTAAGAATCAATAATTCAAAAATACTGTGCAATACCATGTGCTACTGTGCAATAACGCGTATTACTGTATTTTAACCACCATGTATTCTAACAGTGTTAACGGTAACAACTACGCCGTTATTTATAAAAGTCAAACTTGTCGTTTTCTTCATCTGACAGTTATTCTGTTATGGGGATCACAAATTATTGTGCCGTCGTACGAATATTCCCTGTTAAAACGAATATTCTCTGACCAATCGAATATAAAATAACAACTTGCGTACTTTATAAAATTTATAAATATTACCCACAACTATAACATTATATCAAATCCACACCATAATATTAAAAAAAATATTTCGAGAAAATTAAATCTTTATTCATAAAATTTGAGGTCTCACAATTTTTCTGTTAAATCATTTAACAAAGATTAACTGAGCTAGGGGTATAATGGGCATGACAAGAAAGGAAAACGAAATGAGAGTTCTGTTCTAAAAATTGGCCTAGGCGCTAGGCGGAGGCTTGGCGCCGCGCCTAAGGCCAAATCGGTGAAAAAAGCGGGCTAGGCGGCGCCTAGGCGGGCTAGGCGGCGCCTAGGCGGGCTAGGCGGGGCCTAGGCGGGAAAGGCGCGGCCTAGGCGGAGTTTTTTTTTTAAAATTACTACCAAAATCAAATCTTGATATATTTATTTTTCTAATGATTTACCATATTCTTAATGCAAGTTGTAGCATATCAAATCACAACAAGAAGTGAACAAGATCAAGTCAAAATAGATAATTTTATTATAGTTGTAATTTTTTGAATTTGTACCAACTTGAAATTCTATAAATAGTGATACATTTGTAATATTTAATTTAATTCAATATAATTCTTAAATTTATATTTAGTTTTTTAAGTTTTAATATTGAATTGAATTCTTAAAATTTTAAATTTTATTATTTAATACCAATTTTTTTATGAATAAAACTAATACGTCAAAGATATGTTAGTCATAATTAGTAGATGGTATTTGTCATTTTCTTTAAGTCCTCAATTTTGAAAATTACACAAATTAAAATAATTTCATAATTAATAATATCTAATGTCTCATTCAATAAACTTCACACTAATTTTTAAAAATAACATTTATTTAAATTTTTGAGAGAGAAGAATGTCAAATCACAACAAGAAGTGAACAAGATCAAGTCAAAATAGATAATTTTATTATAGTTGTAATTTTTTGAATTTGTACCAACTTGAAATTCTATAAATAGTGATACATTTGTAATATTTAGTTTAATTCAATATAATTCTTAAATTTATATTTAGTTTTTTAAGTTTTAATATTGAATTGAATTCTTAAAATTTTAAATTTTATTATTTAATACCAATTTTTTTATGAATAAAACTAATACGTCAAAGATATGTTAGTCATAATTAGTAGATGGTATTTGTCATTTTCTTTAAGTCCTCAATTTTGAAAATTACACAAATTAAAATAATTTCATAATTAATAATATCTAATGTCTCATTCAATAAACTTCACACTAATTTTTAAAAATAACATTTATTTAAATTTTTGAGAGAGAAGAAGTACGTATATAATTATATATATGAAGATATCAAGATACTTCTTACTAGTTACTACTTACTAGTAACACTAATTCTATAATTTAATTATTTCAAGCAATTGATATATATCTTACTACTTAAATGCAATTACTACTAATTCTATAATTTAATTATTATCTTTACTATATATTATTCTGCTTTATATTATTATTTTGTTAGAATAATGTAAGATAAAATATTAAAATTATCTTAAAATAAAAAATTCCGCCTAGGCCCCCTGGCCACTCGCCTCCTGCCTAACGCCTTTTAGAACATTGAATGAGGGGGAAACATAATGGTACAATTTATTCCCTCCAAAACAAGTCTTCACTGTCAATTAGACAATCACTATAACGGCCATTTCTCTTCCAAAATAAATGGATGTGCAGGTTTCCAATATACTACTTTCAATAACTTAATTAAGTTGCATAATCATGTGTATAGGTATTCCTATACCTATAATTCTATGACATATAGAAAACAGAGACCGCAACATAATCCCAAATAGAAAAAATTGGAATATTAAAAAAAATATTTATGTTAGTATGATAATATCTATATGTAAAACAGAAAGAAGTAGGTAATATGAACATATCCTACTAACTTTGTTATATATTGATAATTTTCCTACTATTTCAAAAGTTAATTAATATTGTATGAACCGAAGCCTATACCATGATTTGATATTGCCATTAAAATGTTCAATACTAAAATTTAGTTTTGACGTAATTTTAAATTTATAGAACTTAAAAATTCTTATCTGATGGAACAAAACTAAAAATAACTCTCATAGAATTAAAAAAAATCAGTCATGTATATCAAAGCAATAAAGACATTCAAATATAGCTCCATTCTAAATATCAAGTCATGAATTTCTTTCCCTTTTTGTACAAAGTTCATTAATCCACACGCAGAGAGGAGAATCCATCAATCCACACACAGTCTACATATCTCAAAACTATTGATACCAACAATAATTTCATGGCGAAAAACATTGCCAATTAATACCCAAAAAGATTAGTTAAATATTTGAAGTATTCCTTAACGAACACCAAACACATAATAAACTACTTATTTATTGTCTTCTTGCAACCCTTAATCACCACTTCCTTGCAACCTTGAGATGACTTTTTGGTTCTCCAGTCCCGTAAACTACACATCAGGTTATGTGAATATAAATTAGAGATGACATTCAATTAAAAAAATACACTGTAATGATAAAATGACATTACTTGTTTAGATGTAGCAAATGATGACTCATTTGGATTCAAGTTATAGACCCTCGTTGGTGGTGGCAGTGGTGGCTCATTTGAAATCTACACAAACTAATTTAAAATGGCAATCTATTCATTTAAAATGGTAATCAAGGACAAGCAAATGAAAACAGTGGTAGATATAATTATAATTAGTAATATTACCATTGTAGATGTTGCTAATGTAGCTCTAGGAGGCACCCATGATTTTTTATATGGTTGAGGTTTAGACTTAGGGACCCATGTTTATTTATGCCTTTTTACCTACATACAAAATCATAATATATATATATATATATATATATATATATATATATATATATATATATATATATATATATATATATATAAGAACAAACTATAATGTTATTATAAAATAAATATAGTTACTGGCAGTTTTTGTTTTCTGATGCCTTGAGCTGGTTCCCTGATATTTCCATAACGTTCATTTCCTTGACCTCTAAATGTTATTGGCATCTTGCACCCTTTTTTGTGTGGCCATATTCACCACCTTGTAAGGCTTTCTCTTAAGTCTAGTTGGATTTGCACCTCCTTCAACCTCTCCTTGAATCTTCATCCTAACACTTTTGTGGTCTACCAAGTTTGATAGTGTATGCAGGGGGTAATATAGGTGGTAGGTTTTGCTTTTTCCAAAATTCTGATGAAGGTACAAGATTAATGATTCCAGCATATGTCTGTCTATAAGTCTCAACGTCATACCACTCGTGCACATAATCTAGTAGATCCTGATCATTATAAAATATGGCTCTAATTCGATGGCAGCAAGGTATACCATTTAATTACCATCTTCTACATGTGCACTCCTTTGTATATAGGTTAACTAAAAACTGAGAACCAAATGTTTCAGTCACTTGATTTTTACCATATCCAGCATAAATTGCAATGCAAGCTTTAGAATCAACCTTCAAGCATTCTAACTTCTCAACTATAGATGGACAAATCCATTTAGAATTCCACTTGTCTGGTCTATCCCTTGCTTCTTGCATCCTCTTCATACAATAGTCCCTAAGTCATTCCATTAGCCCAAGTATTGGTTTACCTCTTGGCACTCCAATTTTGCTATTAAAAACTTCATATAAATTGTTGCGTAACATATCACATTTGAGAAAACTACTGAAATAGGCCCTATACCAGTGTGCAGGGTCTTTGTCATCAAGCCAGGAACATGCTTTGGCATCCATTGTCTTCAACGCTTTGATTGCTAGCTGAAAAGTACCTTCGGTGGTTGCTTTGGCATAATCCCATAACTTCTCTCTAAGTATCAATCCCCTATGAACTGCAGTTCTGAAGTTGTTATACATGTGCATAAAACAAAATCTATGATCAGATAATGGACTAACTTCTTCAAGTGCTCTAATAAGGCCTTTTTGTTTGTCTGAGATAAATGTATAAGCACTCTCATTTACAATGTTTACATCCTCTTTTAAAATCTCAAAAAGCCAGGTCCATGATGCTCTATTTTCCCCTTCAACAACAGTCCATGCAATGGGAAACATATTATTATTCCCATCTACACCAATCGCAGTAAGCAATACTCCTCCATATGGCACCTTCAAGCAGCAACCGTCTAACCCTATTAATGGTCTGCAATGTTTGAAACCCTCCTTGCACGCACCCAAACAAATATACATTCTTTCAAATACTGGTTTTCCAGGAGCCAATGTACAATGTGCAACACCTAATACAACAGTACTCTCTGGATTCTTCCCCTTCAACTCTTCCACATAGTTATACAGATTTGTAAATTGCTCAACAATAGTACCCTCAATAATATTTTGCGCCTTCTTTTTCACCCTATATGCCTTGTGAGTAGAGACATCTAGTTGATGCTTTGCTAAAACTATTTTTTGAAACTCGCCCACATTCATCTTTGGATGAATTATATAATCCTCCAAGTAGTTATGAGCCAACCAATCTGCAGTCATAAACTTGTTTGTAGACTCTCCAGTACAACTACCAGGTCGGGTATAAACCTTTTCACTTGGATAATGTCTTCCCCAGCTTTGTATTGTGATGCAAATATCCTCACAGGACAGCGTGAAGTAGGTTGACATCTAAATCTAATTCTAAATTTCTCATTTTTGTTAATTTAAATGTTCTTTTAATGACAACTGAATGCCACTTCACAGCTTCGTTGAATGTTTTATTATCTTTGAAAAGCATCCCCACCTCAAATTTTGGTTTTTTAGGATCTAACATGTGTATCTTTGGATCATAAATTGAATATGAAGGATATTCATCATTATTGTCCCTGTATGGCGGCATCTCATCTGAGCTATACACTAGTTCATCACAAGTATCGGCCCCAACATAGTTTCCTACCCCAGCTTTTCTTTTTCTGCTTGTAGTCCTCACACCATCATCTTGCTGCTTATTGACACTTATAATTTGTTTGTCACTATCAAGAACAATATCATCATTTATCAATGATTTTTTACCCTTTCCAGGTCTCTCAGTCCCATCAACTTCAATTCCTTTGGTAACATGTGTATCATAGATTTTATCATCATCTTCATCATTTTCAAATTTGCTATCATCCAAATGTATATATGAAGCATCACTATCGTCATGTTCATCTTCTGCATAGTTAAGTTCTGCATCTTCATTTTCGGCATTTCTTACATTCTTGGTATTTTTTGGATCTTCATATTCAAACTCACCATCTTTATAATCTACATCTTCATTTTGAACCTCACAATTTTTGTCTTCACTATCATCAAATTCATTATCCACATACTCAGATTCATCTTTATTGATATCACTCATGCCCTCATTTTAAGATATATCACATCTTAATTCCCAAATGAGCATTGTGTTGCCTGACTTTGTTGTGTCCCAGTTGTTTCATGTAATATCTCGAAAGTCCTCAAATAAATTTTGACTTCATAATTTTCAGGAATAAAATTTTTTAAGACCTGAAATATCTTTATCAGTTTGTAAACAGTCCATTTGATAAGTTGTAGGTTGTTTGTGGTAGAAACTAAAGATCCCTTTGTGCCCCAACAAGTAAGCCATATGATTCAAGTCGATCATTGTTATAGTCTCAAAATTGCAATAATCAATATAACTCACTTTGCCTCTTATGTATTCAGTGTCATCCTTAGAAAATTGACCTCCATGATTCAATTTTATTGTAAAGCAACTGTTGAGCATTAACTGACCTTTAAGACAATATTAAACTATAATTAGGGACCATAATATAATATAACATTATACAAACAAAGAGGGCTGTCAACATATGATATAACAAATGTATAGAAATTAACTCCACTAGCTATATAACCTTAAGATTGTCTTAATCCAATGTATTTAACTCTCCACCAGGTAATAAAGTCAAGTGACATGAAATATAGAGTACTTAATTTTTGACATTCCCACGTACATAGAAAAGTTGTTACTAAATTTTAGATTTATAAATTCCTTTCAATCTCAATAAACAAAGATACATATCCACCATATAAATATAATAACCATATGAATATAATAAGCTCACAATAATTTTTTGTGATTTTTTTTGTAACAAATCCATACTTTTTATGGAGCAGAGTATAATTTTAAAATGAGTTTAGTTTTATTAGCCAATTGAACACAAATAACTTGTTACAACTTACAAGGAATACTCCAGGAGACAACACAAATACACAAAAGTTGACTGATTACAGAATGATCTACAATTTTAGAGCAATGATCAAGATTATAATTAGTGTTACAATTTATCTTTTTAAAAACCTAAAGAAAATATAGTCTTAGGTTGCTAAGAAGGTATTAGAACTAAACAAGTACAACCATAAAATGGACAGATTGCAAATTGATTTGTCGGATACAATTAATGTACATGAAACCCTACAGAGAGTTGGTCTAAAGGAAGCAGCTTTGAGAAATTTTTTGTAACAAATAAATACTTTTTTATGATGAAGAGTATAATTTTAAAGTACAACAACTTCGTATCTTAAAGTGCATGAAACTAATTCAAACATAAAAACTAATAGTCACTCCACTCTAAAAAAATAAAATCATCTGTCAAGCAAATTATCTTCTTCATTTTTTCAAGTTAGAGAAGTTGTGTCAAGGCATGTAATTGTTAAATATATATATATATATACACACACACACACACACACACACACATACACGCATACATATATACATACTATATTGGGGTGTGCCATCATCTTCGCATGAAAATCGAATCATCCACTCCATTTATAGCACTAATTAGAAGTTTAAATCTCACCAAGACATCTGATTAAGATGAATTTTATCCCCTATTAACAGTTTAAAACCTTCAAGCTCCTCTGCTATGTCTATTCTCAAACATCGAGTATGAAGGTTGTTCTCAAATGGGTCTCAAATAGGTTTAATAACTAAAAAGACTATATTAACCTTACTTTGGAAGAGAAAATAGTTGACTAGCGAAATTCTTTGAAGTTGACTAACGAAAATTAATTTTTAATCTGTGAAAAAAATTGGAGTAACATTTTTGCATTATTAACGCATCTATGAGGAATAGTTATGCTAATTTTTTTTAAGGAACTGTTTTGCAAAAACATGACAAATAGGAGGGTCAGATTTGCAATTTAGTCTTCCTCTCTGTTCTCCGTTATTTTATCTATTTACACATTTTTTTCTCAAAATAATAATAATAATCATAATACTCCAATAATTAAAACCTTAGAAAAGAATAAAAATATGGGCAACATGACTATACACAACTGTGTATATTTTATTCTTGTGCAGTCTGTCAAAACTACGTCATTTTGACAGATTTTTTTTTTTAAAAAAACAACCTCTATTCCCAAATCAGAAATTAAAAACAAATATGTCAAAACGATGTAGTTTTGACAGTCTGCTGTGTATGATCATTATTTCTTAAATATATATTTATATATATGTTGTTGTTAAATTTATAAACCAAAAAAGTTAAAATTATATTATATTGTATCCTTACATTAATTTTTTTAGTTGGCATGTTAGGGATTATAATATATTCATTAATTCTTACTTTTTCATAATTTCTTCTTCTTTTTTTTAAAATAAAATTCAAAATAATAGAATTAGCAGAAAACTTGTGTTGCTTTTAAGGCCAAACCAAATAGTTCGGACTCGACTCGAAAAAATACGAGCCAGACTCAGATTCGTTAATAATATGATCCAAATTCGAGCATAAAAAATATTTTGAATAAAAATATGAGTAGAATTTGAGCAATGTTATACTCGACTCGTTTAAGATTCAAACTATTTGAATTACCGATTCGATACATACTTGATTGATACAGACTCGATTATATATTTGATACATTCTCTTATAATATATACAAAATTAAATCAAATTAGGATAATTAATTATTATTAGTTTATTTAATTTTAATTTTAATTATGATTTTATATTTATAAAGTGTAATAATAAATATATTTTCTAATTTCTAAGTAAAATAACAAATTCAATTTATAATTATATTTATTATAAAGCTAATTATTATGTGGAGACTCGAATTCGAGCTTAAATTTGAAGTTCGCGAGTAGTTTGAATATAATTCGATCCGAGTCAGATCGAATTCGAGTAATAAATATTCGAGTCGAGTCGAGTAAAATCTAAGTAGAAATTTTCAAATACAATTCGAGTATGAATTTAATATTTCGAGTCTAATTCGAGCAGCTTTCTGTTCATTTCGATTCGACTTGTTTACACCCTTAGTTGCTTTTAGATATTGAAAGAATAAGTTCACTATCAACTATCAACTATAAGTATCAACAATATAATTAAAAGCACAAATTTAGTTTGATTTGGTTTAGTTTTACCAATTTTTAGTTCAGTTTTCCTAATTTATATTAGCATAAGTATTATTCAAATTTATATCAGTTAAATACTATCCAAATTTAAAAACGTTTCTATCTCTAAGAGGAATAAAAAAAAGAAGATGTTTTTCTTTTTTCTATTCAAATTTGAATAATTACTCCATGTTATCCATCAATAATTACTACATGTGTTCTTTTTAATAGTTTGATTTAATTTATATATCTTAAAAAAATTATATAGGATAATTTTATTGCTATAATTTTATTAAAATATTAAGATGTCAAAAAAACTCTTAACACATCACGTGATTTAATTATATTAATATTAGTCATGAACTTTGTTATTAAATTAATATCCTTATAACTAATTTAATTCATTAAAATTTGAAATTTTATCAAATCATGTGATTAATTATATTAATAATATATGTGAATTTGAAACATAATGACTATAAAATTAGTTTAAAAATTATAACGGATTCATTCCTAACTAATTGTCATAATTAAATCATAATTTATTAAAATTTGAGTTTCATAATTCTACTCGGATAATAATTTAAGCAAATTTTGTTAATATAAACACTTAGTATAGAATCCCATCACAAACTTAAATAAAATTAAAATAATTATTTTCTCATTATCATAACTAAATAAATCTACAATAATCCATTCAAATATTTAGTTTAACAATTGATTAAAAAAACTACAATATATAATTCAATAATTAGTTATCCAAATTTTTTGTTCAGCTTTCTTAATTCATATTAGCATAAGTACTATTCAAATTTGTATCAATTAAATACTATCCAAATTTAAAAATATTCCTATATCTAGGAGAAATAGAAAAAATAAGATATTTTTCTTTCCTATTCAAATTAATATATTGAATAATTACTAGATGTTATGCATGTGCTCTTTTTAATAGTTTTATTTAGTTTATATATCTTAATTAATTTGTTTAGGATAACTTTATTGTTACAATTTTATTAAAATATTAAGATGTTGAAAAAACCTCTTAACATATCATGTAATTTGAGTATATTAATATTAGTCATGAACTTTATTATTAAATTAATATCCTAACTAATTTAATTCATTAAAACTTTTTATTTTATTGAATCACATGATTAACTACATTAATAATATACGTGAATTTGAAACATAATAACTGTAACATTAGTTGAAAAATTATAGTGAATTCATTCCTAAATTAAATTAAAACTAACACTTGAGTTTCGTAATTCTATTTGGATTAGAATTTCAAGCAAATTTTGTCAATATAAACACTAATATAGAATTCCATTATAAACTTAAATAAAATTAAAATAATTATTAACTAAATAAATCTACAATAATCTATGTTGGGGTATGATTTAGTGGGCCCGGATGATAGCCCACGTGGAGGAATTTTCCTATGTGGAGGTATATTCTAATTGTGAGACTTGACTGTTAAGGAATCATTAGTCCAAATTTAACTTGATTTCCAACTTATAAGGAAAGAGTCAGGATTAAATTCGACTTCCTTTCTTTAAGGAGATTCACTTTTATCCTATTATGATAACTACTATGATAAGGAATCTTATTTCAATTTTGGGACAGGGCGTTAAGGAAGTGTGACCACTATAAATACAAGGTTATACCCTAATTCACATGAAACGATAATTTTGAGCACTAAAGCATTAAGTCTTCATTATTAATCTATTTTCCAGCCTGTACTTATTCTCACATCGGAGCTATTCCCTGGCGGTCCAGACCGTCAGTCTCATCAGTGTGATTTCGTTTTTGTGCAGGATTTAGCGTGATGCTTTGGTGATTGGATGTTGACGAATCTTGGTGTTAACATTGATGCTAGAAGGAGGGCCTTAGTGTTATTTAATTTTTTAATAACCCATATATTCAGTTGGAGTTATAACGAGTAAGGGGAACACAACCTCAAATCAGGTGAAATCTTTAACCAACCCAATGACACAATTAGGGGGGCTCAGTTAAAGATAGATTGGGACCCACCAAACATGCAGTTAGTTCAAGAAAAGTTCAATTCACCAAACGACGATTGTTATTTGCAAGCCAACCCCCCCAATCCTCACAGTCGTGCTGAGGACAGCCAGTCCCGAGCATGCACACATTAGGAGCGGGAATGGGAGGAATGCAACAAGGATAAACGTCAGTTGATTCTGACCCAAAAGATGCATCAAACCAAAGACAACATGGAGACCTTACGCCTCTTGCAAAAGGAGTTGTATGAACAGATGGCTAACTTGATAGGAGAAGAAGAGGTCTCCTTGAGTCGGCATCGTCACCAAGAGACCAAGCTTCAGAGCCAATCCAGGACACATCGTTCCGAAAGCTCACGGCGTGATAGGAGCAGGCGTAGGAGCTACTCCAGAGAAGGCAACAATGAAGATCAGGGGAGGTCAGGACGAAGACGGAGAGAAGCTTCTCTAGAACACCTAAGGGATATGCTTAAGTCATCCCCTCGAAAGGAGGATTCCGACCCCCTCGCGAAGAGAGTAGCGGAGTTGGAGCAGAGGTCAGCGGCAATCAATCAGGAAAATAAGATACCAATTGATCCAACATCACCATTCACCCCTGAGATTGATCAGGCTCGAGTCGATCTATCCAAAAAGATGCCACCGATAAAGAATTATGATAGCTCGGGGGATCCTTACGACCACAAAAATGCATATAATTGGCTCATGAATTATTATGGTCATCTCATTGTGGCCAAGTATTATATGTTTGCCCCCATATTGAAGATGGGAGCTCGAGAATAGATGGCGTCCCTCTCACCGAGTACCATCGGCTTGTGGAATGAGTTCTGCAAAAAATTCAACTTCAAATTCGGTAGTAATAAATGAGGGGAAAGGTGACGGCTTCTCTCAAGCATGTTAAACAACGTTCATATGAGATCCTGAGCCAATATGTGAAGAGATTCCAGGAGGCAGTCGAAACAGTGAAAAAAACTAAACGCCCCTCAAGCCCTCAGATTTTTTACCACCCGGCTGGATGTGATAAAGTCAAAAAAAATTAATGAAGGATATAATGTTTAACCCGTTGAAGGATCTGTCAGAGGCATGTGATCGAGTAGAAGGGTTTATTGCCATTGAAGAGCCCATTGGGAGCCTGAAACTGCACTTACAATTTTCAGATTAGCCCAGAGATCGGGATAGTAATAACCATCACAGGTCTGATAATAACCAAAACATGTTAGATAATTAGACGAAGAAGAGTTTCAATAATGGGGGCTCGGGAAGAGGCCTGTTGTCCAAAATTGACAGTGACAATTTACACGCAACTATACTTGGTCAAAAAGTAATAAAATGATAAGTAGAGTTATCGATCCCACAGAGAATTAATTCTAATATTTTTTCAAATATCTATTTCATATCAAGTCAATTTAATTTAAACAAATAGAAGTTTAACTCATAACACATAAATTAAACTTTTCCAAATAATATTTAACATCCAAGGATAATACAAGTATCAAAGAAAAGATAGAGAAGAAAAACTCTTGTGAAGATTTCCATCGCCAAACCTACTTCAATTCCCTGTCTCCATTGGTGTTAACAAGTGTTTTTGCACTAGAGCTTCATCTCTGAATTCTAGTCGTCGCAATAAAAGAATTAATTAATCTAAGAGCCTTTTAATAAGTACTATTTATAGGCTACAAGTCAAATCCTTAACATATGTGAAAAAATAATCCAATTTGGAGTTAAAAACATGCAAAAACACGTCCTAACTTGATCTGGCTGGACCCCGGCATTGCAGCGCCATTCACGACGCTGATTTTCTGACTCTAGGCGCCCTGACTCAAGAAATGTTCTAAGAATGGGCACTGGGAACTTTTTTGGAATTTTCTGCTTCGACTTTTGTTGGTAAAATGATCATAAGTCTCTCATCTGAACTTCGATTGGGAAGATTCAAGATGTTCCGAAAAACTAATAAGTAGATCTACAACTTTATTCTTTAAGCATTGAGAGATTCTGTCTGGATCAAGGTCAAAATTGGGCGTCAAGTGACTGTTATGTTAATGACAACCCAACAACGTGAATTATTTGTATATTTTAACCAAAAGATGTTCGAATTGCCCATCCTTGCTTCTTCCTACAACATAAACATAAAAAAACTATAAATACATAAAAATAACCAAAAACACTTAAGAATTAACAAAGATACAAGTCCAAATGCATATGATTCGTAGGTATAAAATGCACTCATCAAATACCCCCAAATTTAAACATTTTCTTGTCTTCAAGCAAAACACAAACAAAAGTTGTAAAAATAAAACTAATAACTAACTACATATTAAGCAATGAATCAACACGTTATTCACATATGGCCTCAAAGATTAATAACACTACTCAAAGAGAAAATCAAAACAATGCTATGTTTATAGTTTCAATTTGTTCATCAATTTTGCACATGCCCTCGACCATATTATGTTTGCGTGTGTGGGTACCAACTGCTTCAACCAATCATAATCCAAAATAATCCACATAACAAAAAATTTCAATATCAACTATACAAATTCGCTTAACACAAAAAATTTAGATAATCCAGACAAATCACCCAAATCTAGGGTCCCCATGATGTTTTCAACATTAAACACATATATATTTGTTTCATGCTTTTCCTTTTTCCCAATGAGACATTGCATATCTATTATTTTTCTCTTTCTGACCATTTACCGAACGAGTGCGTTTTACACTCCATCTCGTTCCTAAGCATGTGTTTATGAGAGAATGCGCCTTATGCTCCAGCTCGATTCACCACATATTCTTATTGCATCTAGGAAAACACATTTCTTCTATTTTTAATTCATTTTTAAACAACCTAAGAGTTCCCCCAAACTTAGAGAATTGCCTAGATTTCACTTTCAAAGATGTGCAAAACAAGTTTTATCAAGTCTCAACAAATTTTTTCCAAAGTGGATAACCATGCAATTTTGCTGAATTATAACTAGCCAAAATAGGTGTAAATGCTTATTAATTGAACCAAACAGGATCTCAGGCAAGTTAAAACCAACGACTAAATCAAAACGTCAACTACACACTATTTATCAATTTCCATTGAGTTAAGACAATATATTATCCATTCTTATCATCGGCCATACTAAACAACAACCACATCATTGCTTAACTCAAACACTACTATGACTCCATGTAATAACTAGATGTAATATGCAACCTAAAACATACAGTTAACATGCAACTAAATACGACAAATAAACTAACTAAAATGTAATACTAAACTAACATGCACAATTAAATCATTTTTTTTCATTTTTTTTATCAATTTATTACAACGCAAACTAATATGCAACTATGCACAAATAACAAAGTAAGATCTTAAGTACCCCCAAACTTAAAGATTACATTGTTCTCAATGTAAAAAAAATAGAAAGAATTAAATACAAAACAAAAGGACTTTCCTGGGGTTTCAAGCATCATCCTCCTCATCATCATCCATCTCATCATCGTCCTAGTCCTTATCTTTCATGTCTGGGGTGAAACACTAAAAACATAGGAGATTGAACTTGGGTGAACCTGAAATTTCAGAGTTAGTGCAATTGGAGAGACTTATTATTATTAAACCTACCTAATGAAAGTAGTATGCATGCAAGCCAATCATATTTGATATGATGTAGCATATACTTTGTAATCTTTTTAGTTTATTAAAAAAAGAAATAATTTATTAAAGACATTTTACTTTATCTACATGGTGTTGTTATATTAAATGTGATAAACCCATAGTTTTGAGCAATGCTTTTAGAATCACGATGATGATCATGCTAATGTGATCTAAATTCTAGATAGCTTACAAACTAAAATCGCTCCTAATCATTGGATTACTAAAAAAGAGATTAGTGAATCCGGATAGATTGGTTCATATGTTGCTTGCTCTTAGGAAGAGGATGATTGATCTCATAATCATTTGTGTGGAGACACTAAAGTAAGTATGTAGGTGCTTATTGGAGAATAAGGTCACTGAACGTGGCTCGCTAAAGGAATACTTAATGGAGTTTTACTTGTCTGTCAATAGGAATTCCTTAAGTGATAATAGTACAAGTGATTTTTGGACTTGAGATCATCATAATATCTAATATATGATGAATTATACTTTGACATATTCTTTAAGACCCTTAAGGTATATATCAAAGGGTATGCTTGAGTATAATAAGTTCTACATTAAGATAATGAATGATCAATTAATAATCCACCACTTCTAATAAAAGGAGAGAATATCCTATGTGATTCGACAAATGACAACTCAGTAGTCTTTGGCCAAAGCAGAATGAAATTAGAAAGGTGTTTCTAATTTGCATTAATTAGAGTTGTGCATTTGAGAATTGAAATATATATAATCAAATAAAATAAGTCTTGACAATAATTCCATGTATTATATTTGATTGAGACATTATATGGTAGAAGGATTGAATTGTACGGTGTTCTTTTATGATTAATGTTGAAATTTATATTATCTGAAAAGTTGTTGATCTCTAAGGGGGCTTACCCTTATTGTGGAATAAATATTATTTATTTAAATGAATTAAATTATTTAATTTCTTTATTTAAATAAGATTAGAATTGTTCTAATTGATTTATTCATAACTGGTTTAAAATGGAGAACCTAAAAGGTCACACCGCCAAAAGAAAAATATTTATTTAAGATGTAAATGACATAACCGTAATAATATGTTAAGTATATTTAATTTATGCTATGGTGATAGAATAAATTAAATAACTTAATATTTATTATTTAATATGTTGGAAATATTGAATATAAATTAATAAAAGGAGTCTTATTCATATTATTACTATTACTACTATTATTTAATTTCTAAATGGTTTAGGAATTTAATAATAAAAGTATTCTCATAAGTCCCTAATTGGATTAGGAATTTAATTTAATTAAACGAGTTTAATTAAATAAAACCATATTCCTAAATAGTTTAGGAGGGTTATATCTATAAATAAGAGAAGTCTTATTATGGGTAGGGTTACACAGTCAGCCATACTTCCAATAGTTGGGAGAGTAATGACATATTCTTTGGAGAGAGAAAACTAGGATTTTGCTAAACACCCAACTTCTTCAATACATATTATTCCTTGGTGGATCACCTCTAGAGGCTAAATACTTGGGTGACTTGCATTGATCTAAAGAAGGAATCTAATCAGTGGAATTCAAGGAGAACGTGAAGGGATTGGAGGTGAACTTGTACACGAGGAAGCTTTGGTCTACGAGGGTATGATTGTCAATGCTAGGAATTTTTCTTACCATATTCTCTATGTGACGCCCCCAAAATAGGTATACATCACCCATCTTGAGTCGCCAGATACATGGTACATAAATTCAAAACATAATTATACAACAGTCGTGTAAAATACGATAAAACATAGCTGAGAGTTTTAATAAGAATATTGTCATCTAGACAATATCCACACTTAATGGAGTCCTCATTACATTTATTGTCACACTATTTAACAGAATAATGAGGACTACTAATGCTATCATCTGGATCATCACTTCGTTCCCTGACTAGTCCCAGCTACGTTCTCATTTCCTGAAAAGAACAATGAAAGAAAGGGTGAGCTCAACTAGCCCAGTAACAACTATTATGACTAAGATAATGCAGAATAAATTATCATTAGTCTTCAACAATGTTAAACTGATAAAATACAATAGACGTCAAGTTTAACTGCAGTGGAATAAGCAATCCATTGGAAGAGTCAAGTAGAGCATGATATCTACTATCTTTTATGATTTAAAATATTTTCATTAATTTTTATCGCTGAGACTCAGCTTAATAAATAAACTGCATCATCGAGTCATCCTTGCACTACGGGCCAAGGATATTCATTAAATCATCAATGGTCATGACTATACCGAATAATCCCTGGTCATAATCATACCAAAAACTGTCCATCAATGCACTACAAGCCACTGAGGACTTTTACCACATCATTTATTACATTACAAGGTCATGATTATACCGAATAATCCCTGGTCATAATCATACCAAATCAATATATGCACGTAAGCCAAAGATGACTTTCATCACAATATAAGCATGAGGATGATTACAATGACATAATAATTTAATAAAACAAGTTCAAGAATAAATTTTAAAGATTTATAAGTTAATTTATCCTGAAATCAATTACGTCCAAATTGTCAACATAATACTGTTTTGTAGAGTAAAATTCAAGAATGCTCTGAAGAATATTTCCATGAAAAGATACTGGATGAAGTGAAAATATCAAGGATATTCCACTAATTTCATGGAGTATAGAAGCTAAAACTTTAACCAAATGAGTATCATAGAATATATGAAACTGCAAATGAATTTTCACTCGCCATGCGGTAATCCATGTAGACAGATCATTTCCATAATTTAATAATAAATGAATACGAATGATCATTCACCATGCATGTGGTAATCCACATAGACAGGTTATTCCAACAGAATAATAAAGAATGAAATAACAGAAGAATTCACCATGCATGTGATAGACCGCACAGACATGTTATTCCAACAGAATAATAAATAATGGAACTAGGTCATGCGTAAAACGCACCGATAGGATATTCCAACAGAATAATAAAGAATGAAATAACAGAAGAATTCACCATGCATGTGATAGACCGCACAGACAGGTTATGCCAACAGAATAATAAATAATGGAACCAAGTCTTGCGTAAAACACACTGACAGGATATTTCAACAGAATAATAAATAATGGAACCAGGTCTTGCGTAAAACGCACCGATAGGATATTCCAACAGAATAATAAAGAATGGAATAACAGAAGAATTTCACCATGTATGCAGTACCTCGCATAGACAGGTTATTCCAACATTATAATAAAGAATGGAATAACAGGAAAATTTCACCATGTATGCGGTAATTCGCATATACAGGTTATTCCAACAAAATAATAAGGAATAGAATAACAATAGCTCTCTTCATGAATACGAAAGAAATAATACCCCTTACCTTAGAAAGAAACTGGATACTGGAGTAGAGAGGTACCAGACTTCTCTTCTTCTTTCTCTCTAAAATTTCTCTCTATAATAATTGCTCTATAGCTTTAGTGAATTGGTGAGAAATGAAGGAAGAATGAGCTTCTATTTATAGGAAAATATAGTTTTGATAATTGCATATTTTGGGGTTCGAAATATTACAGTACAATACCTCTAACTTTTCTTTCATTTTTAATTTAGTCCTGCAAGTATTATCAAACTTGCACCACCTCCCCTAATATTAAATAATGTGAATCAATAGTTCAATCATGTGAATCAATAGTTATAATAATGTGAAAATATGAATTACAATATAGTACCTCCATCTATACCTCCATTTTTAACTTAGTCATACAAGTATTATCAATCTTGCACCAACTCTCCTAATAGTACATGAATGTGATTCAATAGTACACACATGTAAACAAATAGTTATATAAGCATGTGAATTAGTAGTAATTAATTGCTCATTTATCCGATAAATTACCCCATTTATCAATATAACCCCTAGACATCAATTATCATCGGAATAGATGTCGATTTCAACTAACACCAATAATCCCAAACACAATAAAACTATCAAATTCATCTTTAATCAACACGAACTTATTCATCATTAATATTATAACTCACAATATTTAACAACTAGGTTGTTCCCAGGAAAGATGGGGCTTTCTGATAAGGATTTTTCCTTATTGGCGCGCAATTAGATGACCAAACCTTTTCTAGAAAGAACATCTAGACATTGTACATATTGCAATTTAATAATATAAATAGCTTTGTCGTCTCAATTATTGATTTAATAATATAACATATTATGTAGATGATACTATGACAATAATTGAATCAATAATATGAGAGATATGATGCATCAATTATTGTAGCAATAATTAAGTATAACTGAGTGACTTCTCACATAAGCATCAATAATCAATACCGTGTGCTACTATGAAACCACGCGTATTACTGTACTTTTACTACCGAGTAGTTCAACAGTTTTAACGGTAACACTTCCGCCGTTATTTTTATAAAAAGATAATTCTGTCGTTTTACGACAATACTTCCGTTGTGGAGCCCACCAATGATTGTGCCATCATACTAATATTTCATGTTAAAACAAATATTCCCCGACCAATCAAATATTATATAACCACTTGCTTACTTTGCAAAATATGTAAATATTACCCACAACTATAACATTATATCAAATCCACACCATAATATTCAAAAATACATTTCGAGAAAATTATTCTTTATTCATAAAAGTCGGGGTCTTACAACCTCCCTTATGAAATTTCGTCCTCGAAATTAGGGTACGTACCTAGTATATCGAAGTGGTGAGGATATCTTGACTTCATCTCAGATTCTAACTCCCAGGTCATTTCTTCCACATCGTGGTTTCTCCACAAAACTTTGACTTGAGGTATAACCTTGGAGCGTCAAATATGATCCTTCTTATCCAAGATTTTAACAGGTAACTCTTTATATGTTAAATCTTCCTCTATCTCGTCTGGTTTTAATTCAATAATGTGGTTTGGGTCTTTCACGTATTTACATAACATTGATATGTGGAAAATGTTATGAACACGAGACATACTTGGCGGTAAGGCGAGTCTATAGGCCACAATTCCTACTCGTTTGAGGATTATAAATGGGCCAATGAATCGAGGTTTGAGCTTTCCTCTCTTTCCAAATCTCGTAACTCCAGTCCATGGAGTAACACGTAACAACACATGATCTCCAATATTGAATTCCATGTCTTTTCGATGAAGATCAGCATAACTCTTTTGTCGATCTTGTGAGGTTTTTATACGTTGTTGGATCGTTTGAATCTTTTTCGTAGTCATACGTACCAAATCCTATCCCAACAACGTTTCTTCACCCACCTCATCCCATCATACTAGAGAACGACACTTTCTTCCATACAACGCCTCAAATGGAGCCATGCCAATACTTGCTTGATAATTGTTGTTGTAAGAAAACTCCACCAATGGTAAGAACTTGTCCCAACTTCCCTTGAAGTCAAGGACACAGAGTTTTAATAAATCTTCAAGAGTTTGAATAGTCCTTTCCGACTGCCCATTCGTTTGAGGATGATATGCCGAGCTAGATCGTAAATCTATGCCCATAGCTTTTTGCAAACTAACCCAAAATCTTGATGTGAATCTTGGGTCTCGATCTGAAACTATGGATACCGGCATACCATGCAATCTTACAATATCGTTTATATACATACTAGCAAGACATTCAAGTGTATAAGTTTCTCGTATCGGTAAGAAATGAGCAGACTTGGTCAATCTATCAACAATGACCCAAATCGCATCTATGCTTTGAGAAACCTTGGGAAGACCAGTAACAAAATTCATGGTAATGTGCTCCCACTTCCATTCTGAAATTTCAAGTGGTTGCAATGGACCTTTTGGCACTTGATGCTCCGCCTTGACTCGTTGACAAGTTAGACACTTTGAGATAAACCCTGCTATCTCTCTCTTCATATTGCTCCACCAAAATGTATGTCAAAGATCACAATACATTTTGGAACTCCCAGGATGGATTGCAAACGGTGTGTTGTGTGCCTCCATCATGATTTTATACTTCAAGTCAGAATCGTTAGGAACACAAAGTCTAGAGTTGACTCGAAGTATTCCTTCTTCATCGATTCTTGCTTCCGGAATAGCACATTCTTGCACTTTCTTCTTCATACTCATCAGCTCCAGGTCTGTAGTTTGAGTAGCTTTAACTTTATCGATTAAAGTCGGTTCCACTCGTATATTTGCCATCATCACATGGGTCCTTGGAGTCTTTAACTCTATTTCCATCCTTTCCAAGTCATACAAAATGGGCCTTTGCGTTGACAATATTGCACTCGTGCCTGAATATAATCTACTATTCAACGCGTTAGCTGCTACGTTCACTTTTCCAGGATGTTTTATGATTCGTATAGATCTCCACCTTCTCTCCATACATGTAATGCCTCCAAATCTTAAGCGTAAAAACGACTGCTGCCAACTCTAGGTCATGAGTAGGATAATTCCTCTCATATTCTTTGAGTTGTTGCGAGGCATATGCTATGACTTTCCCATGTTTCATGAGAACACATCCTAACCCTTTTCCTGAAGCATCACTGTAGATGACAAATCCCTCCGAGCCAGATGGTATTGTCAGAACAGGTGCTGAAATGAGTCTTCTCTTGAGTTCTTGAAAACTCTTCTCAAATTTCTCGCTCCAACCGAACGTTATATCTTTTCGAGTTAGCTGAGTTAATGGAGTAGTGATTTGAGAAAATCCTTCCATAAATCTCCGATAATAACCAGCTAAGCCGAGAAAGTTACGTACTTCAATCACTGACTTTGGTTACTCCCATCTTTGAATTGCTTCAATCTTTGCTTGGTCAACAGATATTCCATGACTTGATACTACGTGCCAAAGGATTGCTACTTCCTCAAGCCAGAACTCAAATTTCTTCAACTTGGCATAAAGCTTATATTCACAAAGCTTTTGGAGTATCAGTCTCAAGTGTTGCTCATGATCTTCACGGCTTTTGGAATAAATAAGGATGTCATCAATAAAGATGACCACAAAGTGATCCAAATATTCCCTAAATACTCGGTTCATCATATCCATGAAGGCAGCAGGAGCATTTGTCAATCCAAAAGACATGACTAGGAATTCACAATGCCCGTACCAAGTTCTGAAAGTTGTCTTTGGAATGTCATCGGTTCTAATCTTCCATTGGTGATATCCGGAACGAAGATCAATCTTTGAAAAAAATTTGGCGCCTTGCAACTGGTCAAACAGGTCATCAATACGTGAAAATGGGTGCATATTTTTGATGGTGACATGATTCAACTCTCGATAATCAATATAAAGTCGCATACTCCTATCTTTCTTCTTCGCGAATAGAACAGGAGCACCCCAATGAGAAGTACTAGGATGAATGAAACCGATGTCTAACAATTCCTGCAGTTGGGGCTTTAATTCCTGAAGTTCAATAGGAGCCATTCGATATGGGGCTTTGGAAATGGGTTTTGTATTGGATTCAAGGTCGATACAAAATTCAATTTCACGTTCTGGGGGTAGGCCAAGAAGTTCTTCAAGGAATACGTCAGGAAATTTATTAACAATAGAAATATCATTCAAATCTGACGTATCTTTATTTAAATCCGTGACATGGGCTAAGAAAGCTTGACTGTGACGCCCCCAAAATAGGTATACATCACCTATTCAGAGTCGCCAAATATATGGTAAATAATACAAATACAATCTTAAATATACAAAAAGAGCTGTGAGTTTTAATACAAATATTGTCTTCTAGACAATATCCACTCTCAGAATAAGTCCTCATTACATTTATTATCACACTATTTTATAGAATAGTAAGGACTACTAAGACACCATCTCGGACCGTCACTCCATTCCCCGACTAGTCCCGGCTACGTTCTCATTTCCTGAAGAGAACAGTGAAAGAAAGGGTGAGCTCAACTAGCCCAGTAAGAAATATTATGACTAAGATAATGCAGAATAAATTATCATTAGTCTTCAACAATGTTAAACTGATAAAATATAATAGACATCAAGTTTAACTACAGCGGAACAAGCAATCCATTAAAAGAGTCAAGTAAAGAATAAAATCTACTGTTTTTTATGATTTAAAAGGTTTTTTCATAACTTTTATCGCTGGGACTCAGCTTAATAATTAATCCACATCATCCATGCACTACGACGAATGATATTCATTAGTATCATGACCACAAATTATCCATACAATACAGGCCAAGGATATTCGTGTATTTATCAATGGTAATGATCATGCCACCAACTGTCCATCAATGCACTACGGGCCAATGAGGACTTTTACCACATCTGTAAAATCCCAAGTTGTTATATTATATTCGATTGGTCGGGGAATATTCTGTGTCGGGAAATATTCGTACGACGGAACAATCATTGGTGGACCCCACAACGAAATTATTGTCGGATTGAGAAAATGGAAAAAATATTTTTATAAAAATAATGGCGGAAGTTTTACCGTTAATACTGTTGAAACACTCGGTGTTAAAAGTACAGTAATACGCGTGGTTGCATAGTTGCACACGGTATTGATTATTGATGCTTACGTGATAAGTCACTCAGTTTTATTTTATTGATATTATTAATGTAATAAAACAGAAAAGATTTTTATATAAAATAGAATACTTTTATCAAGTTATTCTATAAATAGAATATATTATATTTTATTATGCATAGTGTTGCATAGTGTCTGCATAGTATTTTGCATAGTAAAATATTTTTATATAAAACAGAATACTTTTATAAAGTTATTCGTTTTATTTGATTATAAATAGAATATAATATATTTTATTTAAAAGATTTTGCTTTAAATCTGGACCGTCCGATTAAAAGTAAATTAATCTAGACCGTTCATGAATTAGTTACTATGCAGTCCATTCTTCTATAAATAGAAGCTCATTTCTTCATTATTTCTTACGAATTTACTGAAACTCTAGAGAGAGAAACTATAGAGAGAATTCTTCTTCTATAATCTTGAGCGTATTTCTTTGGAGTTTAAGAAAGCTTTGAGCGTAGTGCAAGTTTTCTTCGAGTATATCCTCGCCCTACCAGTCGGAGTACTCTTATTTCAAAGGTAAGGGATATTATTTGTTGTACCGTAAGGGATATTATTTTTTTCATATTCATGAAGAGAACTTCTGTTATTCCATTCTCTATTATTCCATTGGAATAACCTGTATACGCGGTCTACCCTATACTTGGTGAAATTCTTCTGTTATTCTATTATTTATTATTCTGCTGGAATAACCTGTCTATGCAAAGTACCGCATACATGGTGAAATTCTGTTGTTATTCCATTCTTTATTATTCTGTTGGAATATCCTGTCTATGCGTTTACGCATGACCTGGTTCTGTTATTTATTATTTTGTTGGAACTTCCTGTCGGTGCGAATTTCGCCTGACCTGGTTCCGTTATTTATCATTCTGTTGGAATATCATGTCTGTGCGTTTACGCATGACTTGGTTCCGTTATTTATTATTTTGTTGGAATAACCTGTCTGTGTGGTCTATTTCATGCCTGGTGATTTCTTTTGTTATTCCATTCTTTATTATACTCAGTTGGTTAAAGTTTTGACTTCTATACTCCATGAAATTAGTGGAATATTCTTGATATTTGCACTTGATCTAGTATCTTTTCATGGAAATATTCTTCTGAGCATTCTTGAATTTTACTCTACAAAGAAGTATCATGTTGACAATTTGGACGTTATTAGTTCCTGGATAAATTAATTCTTGAACTTGTTTTATTGAATTCTTATATCATTGTCATCATCCTCATGTTTATATTATGTTGAAAGTCATCTGTGGCCTGTAGTGCATAGATGGACTTGATATGATTATTACCAGGGATTAATCGGTATAATCATGACCGTAATGTTACAAATGATGTGGTAAAAGTCCTCATTGGCCCATAGTGCATTGATGGACAGTTGTTAGCATGATCATGACCATTGATGAATACACGAATATTCTTGGCCCGTAGTGCATGGATAATTTATGGTTGTGATACTTATGAATATCCTTGGCCGTAGTCCAGGGATGATGTTGATTATTTATTAAGCTGAGTCTCAGCGATAAAAATGATGAAAAATCTTTTAAATCATAAAAGATAGTATATTTTATTCTCTACTTGACTCTTTCAAGGATTGCATGTTCCGCAGTAGTTAAACTTGATGTCTATTGTATTTTATCAGTTTAACACTGTTGAAGACTAATGATAATTTATTCTGCATTATCTTAGTCATAATATTTCTTACTGGGCTAGTTGAGCTCACCCTTTCTTTCACTATTCTCTTCAGGAAATGAGAACGTAACCGGGACTAGTCGGAGAACGGAGTGATGGTCCAGAAGATAGTATTAGTAGTCCTCACTATTCTGTTAAATAGTGTGATAATAAATGTAATAAGGACTTATTTTGAGAGTGGATATTGTCTAGAAGACAATATTTTTATTAAAACTCACAGCTTTCTTGTTGTATATTAAAGATTGTATTTGTATTCTGTACCATATATTTGGCGACTCAGAATTGGTGATGTATACCTATTTTGGGGGCGTCACAACATCATTTGTAACATTACGGTCATGATTACACCAAATAATCCATGGTCATAATCATACCAAGTCCATCTATGCACTACAGGCCACAACTGACTTTCAAAAAATATAAACATGAGGATGATGACAATGATATAAGAATTCAATAAAACAAATTCAAGAATTAATTTATTCAGGAACTAATAACGTTCAAATTGTCAACATGATATTTCTTTATGGAGTAAAATTCAAGAATGCTCAGAAGAATATTTCCATGAAAAGATACTGGATGAAGCGCAAATATCAAGGATATTTCACTAATTTCATGGAGTATAGAAGTCAAAACTTTAACCAACTGAGTATAATAAAGAATGGAATAACAAAAGAAATCACCATGCATGCGGTACTTCGCATAGACAGGTTATTCCAATAAAATAATAACTAACGGAACCAGGTCAGGCGAAATTCGCACCGACAGGATGTTCCAACAGAATAATAAAGACGGAACCAGTTCCGACGTAAAACGCATAGACAAGATATTCCAACAGAATAATAAAGACGGAACCAGGTCGGCGTAAAACGCACAGACAGGATATTCCAACAGAATAATAAAGAATGGAATAACAACAGAATTTCACTATGTATGCGGTACTTCGCATAGACAGGTTATTCCAACAGAATAATAAATAATGGAATAACAGAGGAATTTTACCAAGTATAGGGTAGCTCGCGTATACAGGTTATTCCAACAGAATAATAATGACTGGAATAACAGAAGTTCTCTTCATGAATATGAAAAAAAAATAATACCCCTGACCGTAAAAGAAGAGTATTCCGACTGGTAGGGCGAGGATATTCTTTAAAAAAACTTGCACTACGCTCAAAGCTTCTTAAAACTCTAAAGAAATACGCTCAAGATTATAGAAGAGAATTTTCTGAATTTCTGGTGTGATTTCTATTCTAACTAAGCATCCTATTTATAGGAGAATTGAAGGGGCATTGTGAGGAATTATCACAGACGCAACATGAACAAATTTCACGGACTGTCTACTAATAATCACGGATGAAAAGAATTGCATGTAAAACCAAAACCAAAAAAACATATTATATATATATAATTACATATCAATACCATCATTCTCCAACCACCACTTGTCATCACTTTTGTCTCCTTTTTCTTATCTGCACATGTTATATATATATATATATATATATATATATATATATATATATATATATATAAATCTCCCACCACCATTAATTCAATCCTTCCATTTCCTTATCCCCCACACACACGCAACATATAGTCACATGCACACACTTGCACATTTATATATAATATATATATATATATATATATATATATATATATATATATATATATATATATACAGATTATATATATACACACACATATATATATATATATATATACTGAATAACTTTCTACCGATTATATAAAAAAATAGGTAAATGGAGGTTCATATAATAAGCAAAATTTACATCAAAGATTTCATAAAAAAAATCCCTTCAATATTTTTAACAACATTTATCATCATTATTATAATTCGCAATATTAATCGACCAGGTCGTTCCCAGGAAAGAAGGGGCTTTCCAATAAAGATTTCAACCTATTGGCACACAATTAGGCGACCAAACCTCTCCTTGATAGAACTTCTAGACATCGTTAATATTACAAATAATAATATTAACAACTTTGTCGTCTCAATTATTGATTTAATAATATATAAAATATCGACAATAATTGAATCAAATAATGTGTGATACTATGCAATAATTACTGTAGCAATAATTGAACAAAACTGAGTGAATTTTCATGTAAGCATCAATAATCAATACCGTGTGCTACTATGCAACCACGCGTATCACTGTACTTTTAACACCAGGTGTTTCAACAGTTAACGGTAAAACTTCCGCTGTTATTTTCATAAAATATTTTTATCGTTTTCTCAATTCGACAATAATTCTGTTGTGGGGTCCACCAATGATTGTGCCGTCGTACGAATATTCCCTGTTAAAATGAATATTCCCCGACCAATCGAATATTATATAACAACTTGCGTACTTTGCAAAATTTATAAATAATACCCACAACTATAACATTATATCAAATTTATTCCATAATATTCAAGAATGATATTTATAGAAAAATTATCTTTATTCATAAAAGTTGGGGTCTTACAATCTCCCCTTCTTATAAAATTTTACCCTCGATATAGGGTACGTACCTGGTATATCGAAAAGGTAAGGATACCATAATTTCATTTCATATTCTAACTCCAAGGTCATTTCCTTAACATCGTGGTTCCTCCATAAAACTTTGACTTGAGATATAACCTTGGAGCGTAGAATATATTCCTTTTTATCAAAGATTTGAACAGGAACCTCTTCATACGTTAAATCTTCTGCTATTTCGTTCAGTTCGAACTCAATAATGTAGTTTGGGTCTTTCACATATTTACGTAACATGGATATATGAAAAACGTTATGAACATGAGACATACTTGGCGGTAAAGCGAGTCTATAGGCTGCAGTCCCTACTCGATCGGGGATTAAAGATGGGCCAATGAATCGAGGATTGAGATTTCATCTCTTTCTAAATGTCGTAACTCCTTTCCATGGAGCAACACGTAGCAACACATGATCTCCAATATCGAATTCCACGTCCTTTCGATGAAGATCAGCATAACTCTTTTATCGGTCTTGTGAGGTTTTTATACGTTGCCGGATCGTTTGAATCTTTTCCGTAGTCATACGTACTAACTCCGGTCCCAACAACGTTGCTTCACCCACCTCATCCCAACATACTAGAGAACAACACTTTCTTCCATACAACGCTTCGAATGGAGCCATGATAATACTTGCTTGATAACTGTTGTTGTAGAAAAACTCCACCAATGGTAAGAACTTGTCCCAACTTCCCTTGAAGTCAAGGACACAGAGTCTTAATAAATCTTCAAGAGTTTGAATAGTCCTCTCTAATTGTCCGTTCGTCTGAGGATGATATGCCAAACTAAATCATAAATCCGTGCCCATATCTTTTTGCAAACTAACCCAAAATCGTGAAGTGAATCTTGGGTCTCGATCAGAAACTATGGATACTGGCATACCATGCAATCTTACAACCTCGTTTATGTACATACGAGCAAGACGTTCAAGTGTATATGTTTCTCATATAGGTAAGAAATGAGCAGACTTGGTCAATCTATCAACAATGAACCAAATTGCATCTATGCCTTGAGAAACCTTGGGAAGACAAGTAACGAAATCTATGGTAATGTGCTCCCACTTCCATTCTGGAATTTCAAGTGGTTGTAATGGACCTTTTAGTACTTGATGCTCTGTCTTGACCCGTTGACAAGTTAAACACCTTGAGATAAACAACGCTATCTCTCTCTTCATATTGCCCCACCAAAATGTATGTCGAAGATCATGATACATTTTGGTACTCCCAGGATGGATTTGAAAATGGTGTGTTGTGCACCTCCGTCATGATTTTATACTTTACATCAGGGTCGTTACGAACACAAAGTCTGGAGTTGACTCGAAGTATTCCTTCTTCATCGATTCTTGCTTCTGGCATAGCACCATCTTGTACTTTCTTCCTCATACGCATCAGCTCCAGGTCTGTAGCTTGAGCTGCTTTAATTTTATCGATTAAAATCGGTTCTACTCGTATATTTGTCATCATCACGTGGGTCCCTAGAGTCTTTATCTCTATCTCCATCCTTTGCAAGTCATACAAAATGGGCCTTTGCGTTGACAATATCGCACTCGTACCCGCATATGATCTTCTACTCAATGCGTCAGCTACCACGTTTGCTTTTCCTAGATGGTATTGGATGGTATGATCATAATCTTTCAACAGTTCAAGCCAACGTCGCTGTCGCATATTGAGTTCCTTTTGAGTGAAGAAATATTTGAGGCTTTTATGATCCGTAAAGATATCCACTTTCTCCCCATACAAGTAATGCCTCCAAATTTTAAGTGCGAAGACAACAGCTGCCAACTCTAGATCATGAGTAGGATAATTCCTCTCACATTCTTTTAGTTGTCGAGAGGCATAGGCTATGACTTTCCCATGTTGCATGAGAACACATCCTAACCCTTTGCTTGAAGCATCACTGTAGATGACAAATCCCTCTGAGCCAGATGACATTGTTAGAACAGGTGCTGAAATGAATCTTCTCTTGAGTTCTTGGAAACTCTTCTCACATTCCTCGTTCCAACCGAATTTTGTATCTTTCTGAGTCATCTGAGTTAAGGGAGTAGCGATTCGAGAAAACCCTTCTATGAATCTCTGATAATAACCAGCTAAGCAGAGAAAGCTACGTAATTCGGTCACTGATTTAGGTTGATCCCAGCTTTGAATAGCTTCAATCTTTGCTGGGTCAATAGATATTCCATGACTTGATACTACGTGCCAAAGGAATGCTACTTCCTCAAGACAGAACTCAAATTTCTTCAACTTGGCATAAAGCTTATATTCACGAAGCTTTTGGAGTATCAGTCTCAAGTGTTGCTCATGATCTTCACGGCTTTTGGAATAAATAAGGATGTCATCAATAAAGACGACCATAAAGTGATCCAAATATTCCTTGAATACTCGGTTCATCATATCTATGAAGGCAGCAGTAGCATTTGACAATCCAAAAGACATGACTAGGAATTCATAATGCCTGTATCGAGTTTTGAAAGTCGTCTTTGGAATGTCATCGGTTCTAATCTTCAATTGGTGATATCCGGAACGATGATCAATCTTTGAAAAAAATTTGGCGCCTTGCAACTGGTCAAATAGGTCATCAATACGTGGAAATGGGTACCAATTTTTGATGGTGACATGATTCAACTCCCGCTAATCAATACAAAGTCGCATACTCCCATCTTTCTTCTTCACGAATAGAACAGGAGCACCCCAAGGAGAAGTACTAGGACGAATGAAACCGATGTCTAACAATTCCTGCAGTTGGGGCTTTAATTCCTGAAGTTCAATAGGAGCCATTCGATATGGGGCTTTGGAAATAGGTTTTGTACCAGGTTCAAGGTCAATACAAAATTCAATTTCACGCTCTGGGGGTAGGTCAGGAAGTTCTTCAGGGAATTCGTCAGGAAATTAATTAACAATAGAAATATCATTCAAAACTGACGTATTTTTGTTTAGATCTGTGACATGAGCTAAGAAAGCTAGACATCCGTTTTCAATAAATGAATAGCTTTATGGCTTGAGATGACAGTGATTGATTTTAATAGGTTGGTTGCTTGAATTCACATAATAGGTTGGTTAGGAATATGAAAGTTAACAACCTTACGAAAACAATCAATTTTTGTATGATGAGTAGTTAACCAATCAATCCCTAGAATTACGTCAAATGCAAGTATTTTCAATGAAATAAGATCAACAGGTAATGAGAGGGTACCGATTTGAACCAAACAAGACTTATAAACAGTAGATGTAATGAAGGTTTCTCCCAACGGAGTTTCAACAGAAAAGTCAAAGTCTAATTTCTCTGGAGTCAAATTTAAACGTTGAGCGCAAGTAGGAGAAATGAAAGAATGGGTAGAACCAGTATCAAATAAGATATATACTTCGCTAGAGTTTATGATAAGCTTACCCGTGATGACCTCGTTCGGGTTCCTTACTTTCTGGGAGGTTACGACAAACACTCTCCCTTGCACTACTAGCTTTGGCTTTTCTGGGATGTCCTTTGGTGCCTCCATCCTAGCTGAACTTGTCTTCGGTGACTGAAAAAATCGGGCTAAGTGACCTTGTCTTTCATAATTATAACATGCTTTGGACGACATCGCGCAGTTTGGACTGATGTGTCCTTCCCCTCCGCATTTGAAGCATATGATAGGTGGTCGTTCTCCTTCCTTAACCACGGGTGCTGGTGCTGATGCCTTTCCATCATTATTGAATCTCCTCTTCTTGAAATGTCCATTCTTATTGTTTTGGCCATGATTACCACCGAAGTGGTTACCATTTCTGGCAAGTTGATTCCCTCCACGCTTATTATCACCGCTTCGATGACTGTTATCACTGATATTATCATTTTCCCGGCTGCTCTCTTTTGGTTGGGTTGACTCATTATCGCGCTCCAATAACTGAGCCCTATTAACAACATCTAAATACAAACACAGTTTATGAGAGATAATATATTGACGTATCTCGGGTTTCAAACCTCTTAGAAACATTCGCGTCATTCTCTCCTCATTATCAACCAAACGGGACGCAAATCGGGACAACTCGGCAAACTTGGCTTCATTTTGCGACATTGTCATGTTCTTTTACTCCAGCTTGATGAACTCTACCTCTTTCATGTGATGAATACTTTCGGGAAAGTACTTGTCGTTGAACAATTCTTGTAACTTCTCCCAAGTCATCTTCAGTGCTGCAAGTTGAGTACATTTTACAGATTCCCACCAGTAATCTGCATTTGCACGCAACATGAAAGTGGAAAAGGGAACCTTTTGCTCCTTGGAGCATCCCAAGACATCAAATATCATGCAGATCTACTTTATCCACGTCTCCGCCTTAAGTGGTTTTGGCTCTCCAAAAAACTCCGGTGGCCCAGTTCCTTGAACTGCTTAGCGGTGACCGTTCGAGAGTTGCTAGTGTTTCTACCTGCATTTCGGATAGGAGTCTCTCTTGCCTGATGCTACATGAATTGCAGAAAGCCTTTGAAAATTCCATCATTCATCATTTGGTCAGTGTTGTTGTTTGCATGAGGATTGTTGCCTTCTTGATGCACATTGTCCTGATTATTGATCTGTGGAGACTCAACGGTCTCCTGTGCTCCATTGATGTTCTCAACATTCTCGGATGCCATTTTCAAATACTGCCACAAAACAAGGGTTAATTAATATATCACATATTATCCCTATACTCTGACCGACCAATTAAATACCAAATAAACTTAGGAAGGTCATACTAGCGAAGGAATTCTGTGACGCCCCCAAAATAGGTCCAATCCATCCAACCTATTCTGAGTCGCCAAATACATAGTACAAAAAACAACCACAACTTTATTACTACAATTGTCGTGCAAAATACAATAACACATATGTTGTGAGTTTTGATACAAATATATATACCAACTGTGACTCTTGACACCAACTTGGATAACACGTTACAATGACACCTTACATAAAGGTACAATCAAAAACTGTTTTAGAAATTAAAATCTTTGGAAAGTGCTCAAGGAAACCTTCGTACATGGGAGGCCATGCGTCTAGGTTATGATAGATATCATATGCCCACAAAATTATCCTTGGTTGACCAAATAGACCCTAAAGAAAAATGAGAAAATTACTATCATGTTCTTTCTAATGGTGAGTCTTCTCTTGAGATATAACTATCTCCACTGTCTGCAATTGAGAATTACATTTCAACCAAACTCCAAGATCATATAGGTAGTGCTCGTAGATATACTCATCAAGTGGATGTGCATAACTCTGTCTTACGATAACACGAGATTGTATGTCATTAGACATCTTGCATGATAGTGGCAAAACACCCTTCCAAAGTTGGGTTCACCTCACCCTATTGTTGTTCACCAAAATCAATTATTAAGTGACGTATAATATATGACACACATCTTAAGTCCTCAATACAATTATATATTGTATGTCATGCCATTTTATAATGTGTTGAGAAACCTTGACAGTCTCGGACCACCACACTATTCCCCTGTTATCCCCGCTCGACCCATCTACACTCTTATTACCTGAAAGGAATTGTGAAGCAAAAGGGTGAGCACAACTAGCTCAGTAAAGAATATTATGACTAAAGATAATTAAATTATCAATAGCCTTCATCAGTAATAAATCAGAGATTTAGAACATATGGTAGATGATAAAACTTTTCAACCATAGTTGCAGCGGAATGAACAATCCATTAGAAGAGTCAAATAGACAATAAAGTCTATTATCTTCTCTATGTTAAAAGTCCACCAACAATGCTTTAACCCTGTAACATTAATCAACAGATCCTGTTCACAGTCATGTGAATAACTCATAATTATAATTGTAGTTCTAATTTTCTCTTCTCATCCAAGACGAAGATATTTTTCATCACATGTCTTTACCTGAAACATCAAAGATCATGGTTATACCAAATCACAGTTCCTATTCATAATCATACTAATAAGTTCATCTTTGCAGTACGGGCCAAAGATATTCATTAACAGTTCATCTTTGTACTACATGCCAAAGATATTTAACAACATGTCATCTTTGCACTACGTGCCAAAGATATTCATCAATAATTCATCTTTGCACTACATGCAAAAGATATTAATATCTCAAAGAAATACATAATCATTTCAGAATTTATATAAACAATAATTATAACCATGTTGATCAATTCACCTTTGCACTTAAACTTAAGATATTCAATTATAAATTCAATGGTTATGATCATACTAGTCAACTATTCAACTTTGCACTACTGACCAAAGAGAACCCATAGTCACGATCATACCAATAATCTATCAATCTTTACACTTAAGTCAAAGAGAAATATCATCACCGGGATTATAAAAATGTTATATATGATAATAAAAACAATACGATCAACAACTGCATTTAATTTCAAGAGTAATATTCATTAATCAATAATTTCATAACACCTTAATCCAAATGTTATAAATCACTTAATAATCTCATAATCTAATATTATTAATATTACCACAATATTTTAATCATTTCTTAAACTTATAAATAATTTATTTTAATTACTTACACTTTACCAATTAATGCATTTAGTCATCCTAAAATGCCAAAATCATAAAATTTCATCACCAATAACCAAAACCCTCATCACAAATCTGCATATACCTCATATAGGATTCTCAAACCATAAAATCCTATTTTCTAATTTTGTTAATTCACATAACATATTTAATTCATTTACTCATAACTAAAAAATTTTCATGAAAAATACCAAATCAGTACAAACAAATTTTCTTTTCTGGGATTTAGCATAATATAGTCCTATATTGAACATATATTTTTCTCGGAATTTTTAAAATTCATTTACTATTTTTCATATGGCCAAAACTGCCGAATATTTAGATATTTATCATAAATTATACTTTTATCCAAAAATTTCTGAAATTTACAGGATATACTGATATTATATAGATGTACTCCCAATAAAAATTTCATCAATTTTAGAGTTAACCATAAGGAGTTATAAGGGTTTACTTTTAAAATAGTCTTTTTTCATAAAATCCATAACTCTTAATCTATCCATCCAAAAATCGTCATTTTTGGACACAATCAAAAAATTCATCAAAATATCATTTCAAATTTTTCTAGAATTTTTGAGGGTCGGAAAAATTATGAAACTGAAAAACATAATAACCCTTAAAATCCCTTACAATCCCTTACCTCGAAAGAGCAGTATTTCTGACCAGAATGTAAAGCCGAAGGAACCTTGCACTGAATAGCAACTCTCAAAGTATCTAAATACTCACAAAATACGCTCGATAATATAGAGAGAGAAAGAGAGAAAGCTTATGTTTCTGGTGTGATTTTCAATTCTAACTTAGCCCTCTATTTAGAAGAAAATGTTAGCACGCTGAAGCAGACTTGACCTGCTACCAGATGGCTTGACCTGCTACTATTGCCGCCCACCACATTTGAATTATAATTTCAGCACATTTCTTTATCAACCATAGGTGGGGCCCACGCATTCTAGAATTTTTTACCAAAATGATAAATTCCAAAACTTAAACAATTTCTGAACCAGTCACCTCTTAAAATTTATAACAATTTATACGTTCATTTTTAACGGTTAAAAATTTGTGAAAATATACTCAACTTATATATGTATAACATATTCAAAAATCACAACGATCCAATGGTCGGATTAAAATTATAACTCACGCAATATATCGCAAGAACACTGATTTGATTTTTAATACTTCCATTCCGACAAAAATACTGATAAAACACGTCAACATTAATTCTTTCATTTATAACCACATAAATAAATCCATCATTTATATCCGCATCAAATAAATATTTTCTTATCATATAAATCAATAATTAATTATTCACAAATAATATTACAGAATCACAATTATGACAACCAGGCCGTTCTTAGGAAAGAGGGGGCTTTTCAATAAGGATTTCTCCTTACTGGCGTGCAATTAGGTGACCAAACCTCTCCTTGATAGAACTTTCTAGACATTGCCAATAATGCTATCTAATAATATTATTCAAATAATATGAATTATTGATTTGATAATGGGAAATACTGTGCAGTGATAATTATTGAAACAACAATAATATAAAATATCAACACAGCAATTATTGAATCAATAAAATAAAATATTAAACAGTAATTACTGTAACAATTATTGAGTAGTGCCTTCTTACGTAAGAATCAATAATTCAGAAATACTGTGCAATACCGTGTGCTACTGTGCAACCATACGTATTACTGTATTTTAACGATCGGGTATTCCAACAATGTTAACGGTAACAACTACGTTGTTATTTATAAAAACTCAAACTTGTCATTTTTTTCATCCGATAATTATTCTGTTATGGGGCCCACAAATGACTGCACCGTCGTACGAATATTCCCCGACAACAAGAATATTTCACGACCAAACGAATACTCCCCGACAGAAATGAGTATTTTATAACCACTTGCGTTTTTGAAAATTTTACATATATCACCCTTAACTTTAAACTTTTTATCAATTTAACCATTTACTGAATAATAATTATAAGAAAAATTGAATACTTTTATTTCATAAAATCCGGGGTCTTACAAATTCCCCGTCTCTCTCCTCCTAGTTCTTGTCTCACATCTCAGCCAGGGATCATATCCCTAAGCTTTGATACCAACTGTGACGCCCCAAAAATAGGTATACATCACCCATCTTGAGTCGCCAGATACATGGTACATAAATTTAAATACAACTTAATTATACAACAGTAGTGTAAAATACGACAAAACATAGCTGAGAGTTTTAATAAGAATATTGTCCACAGAATAGTGAGGACTACTAATGCTATCATCTGGACCGTCAATATCCACACTCAATGGAGTCCTCATTACATTTATTGTCACACTATTTAACAGAATAGTGAGGACTACTAATGCTATCATCTGGACCGTCACTCTGTTCCCTGACTAGTCCCGACTACGTTCTCATTTACTGAAGAGAATAGTGAAAGAAAGGGTGAGCTCAACTAGCCTAGTAAGAAATATTATGACTAAGATAATGCAGAATAAATTATCATTAGTCTTCAACAATGTTAAACTGATAAAATATAATAGACATCAAGTTTAACTACAGCGGAACAAGTAATCCATTAAAAGAGTCAAGTAAAGAATAAAATCTACTGTTTTTTATGATTTAAAAGGTTTTTTCATAACTTTTATCGCTGGGACTCAGCTTAATAATGTAGGGCTTCGGCACAAAAACGCACAGCGGAAATTAAAATTTTAAAGCAATTTCCGAAACCCTAAAACAGGATCCATGCGAAAATCAATTAATTCAGAGGGTAGAAATTTTACCGATTAGATTTGCTAGAACCGATCCGGTCGAATCTCGAACGCAATTCAAGCGGACTGCGTCTCTACGGTATCCACACGAACGCTCTGCACGAATCGTCCTACGATCTGCAGAAAAGGGAGTATGGTACTAGCCACCAAGGATGGATTTTCAGAACTTTTCTCTCTAACTTCTCTCTCAAGAGCGGCTAGGGTTTGGTTATGAAATGAGATGTCTCTCCAAAGTGGAGGCTACATATCATATATATAGCAAAATAAAAATCACTATTCAAAACCCTAATTTGTAAAATCCAAATTTATATATATATATATATATCTTAATTAAGTCTTACTTAATTAATATACCTATATATATAAATTATCCTATTAATTTAAATTCGTAATTTAAATACTATCAATCATATTGATATATTTAAATCCTTTAAATTAATTCCCTTTTAATTACGTTCTATGTGTGTGACCCTATAGGTTATTATTACGTTGGCAATAATTTTAAAATCATATTATAAAATTATAAACAGTGAGCGGCATCTAGTAATGCATCACTGCTACCCAAGTAATAATAAGATCGATGATTCGATGCAACCTTTTGTGACCAATGTTTCAATGCAATTTAATCCTTTTAACCTTAATATCCTAGATTAAACTCGAGTCATGGAATGTGTCATACTCTTCATAATTTAATCTGAGTTTTCTTGATCAATGAGTAGACTATATGAAACAAATCACTATTTGAGCATGGCCATGCATTTCATAGTCCTACTCAATCAAGAGGCCTATGGATATCACCCATAATATATAGGATGGTTAAATTCCATCTAGATCACTCATATTTCTCACATGATTAATGATGAACCCAATAATCACCTTTATAGTCCACCCGATTAAAGGTGACATTTGATGATATCAAAGTACATAAATTCTCGTGTAGTAATATAGCGATTTCAGGTCGGAGGACCATTACATCATTGTCACTATGAGAATTGCTAATGACACTTCGCATAATGCTCCATATAGAATTCTCATGGTGGGTCTGTCCAGTACATCGTTCTCTAACATGTACCTATGCATTGACATAATATCTCATATATTTATGACCAATGAGATTTGGTCATCAGTCAATCCACATACTAGTCTCAATGCATCATTGTTGTCCCATCAACAATGATACTCGACTAGGGACATTTAAAAACACTGATACTAATGGTAATATATAATCTCATGTTCAAGTCACATACTTGAAACTATATAATTTGTATCAATATTCTAAGGAATTTTATTATGTTAACAATTATATTACGCAGTAAATAAAACCATAATAAAATCATATATTTATTCAATCAAATATAATATCAAAACGTTAAACAATTATATCAAATAATTGGCCTCTAGGGCATAAACTCTAACAGTCTCCCACTTGCACTAGAGCCAATCACTCATGTATCTAATACCCATGGAACTAGTGTGACCGTCATGCTTCTGCTGCGACAAAGCCTTGGTTAGTGGGTCTGCAACATTATCATCTGTTGGCACTCTTTCTATATGTACATCTCCTCTATCAATGATTTCACGGATGAGATGGTACCGCCTAAGTATATGCTTGGTGGATCGTTGGTGAGATCTGGGTTCCTTAGCCTGTGCAATGGCTCCATTATTATCACAGTATAGAGCAACCGGATCAACAATGGTTGGAACAACACCAAGTTCAGTGATGAACTTTTTAATCCATACAGCCTCCTTGGCTGCACTAGAAGCAGCAATATACTCAGCCTCTGTTGTAGAATCAGCTACTGTCTCTTGCTTCGAACTTTTCCAGCTAACAGCACCACCATTAAGGCAAAACACAAAACCTGACTGAGACTTATAGTCATCATTGTCAGTTTGGAAACTAGCATCTGTGTAACCCTTTACTGCTAGTTCGTCTTCACCTCCATATACCAAGAATGAATCCTTAGTCCTTTTCAGGTACTTGAGGATATTCTTGACTGCTGTCCAGTGACTTTCACCTGGATTCGACTGGTATCTGCTCGTCATGCTCAAAGCATACGAGACATCATGACGAGTACATATCATTGCATACATGATAGATCCAATTGCCGAAGCATAAGGGATCTTTCTCATACGCTCCTCATCATCTTGTGATTTAGGACATTGGGCCTTAGAGATCTTTACACCATGAGTCACGGGTAAGTTTCCTCTTTTCGCCTCTTGCATGCTGAACCGTTTCAACACTTTATCAATATATGTACTTTGACTTAGGCCGAGCATTTTTCTTGATCTATCTCTATAGATCTTGATACCTAAAATGTAGGCAGCATCGCCCAAATCTTTCATGGAGAAACATTTTCCTAACCATGTTTTTACAGCCTGTAAGGAAGGAATGTCATTCCCAATAATTAATATGTCATCAACATATAATACTAGGAATACAATGTGACTCCCACTAACCTTCTTATATACACAAGGTTCATCTTCATTTTTAATAAAGCCAAATTCTTTGACTGCTTCATCAAATCGAAGATTCCAACTCCGAGAGGCTTGCTTCAAACCATAAATGGATCGATGCAGCTTACATACCTTTCCAGTATCCTTTGGAGTGACAAAACCCTCAGGTTGTGTCATATACACATCCTCAAGGAGATTTCCGTTAAGGAAAGCAGTTTTGACATCCATCTGCCAGATTTCGTAATCATAAAAAGCTGCAATAGCAAGTAAGATCCTGATGGATTTAATCATTGCCACTGGAGAGAAGGTTTCATCATAGTCAACACCTTGAATTTGTTTGAAACCTTTTGCTACCAGTCGGCCTTTATAGGTTTGTACATTACCATCCATGTCGGTTTTCTTCTTGAAAACCCACTTGCACCCGATTGGTTTTACCCCTTCGGGTGGATCAACCAGAGTCCATACTTGGTTAGTATACATGGAGTCCATCTCAGATTTCATGGCTTCAAGCCATTTCTCAGAATCTGGTCCATTCATAGCTTCTTGGTAGGAAGCAGGCTCATCTTGATCTATGAGCATCACATCGCCGTTTTCAGTCACAAGATATCCATAATATCTCTCAAGCCCTTGGTGTGTCCTACCAGATCTACGAATGACTTGTGTAATTTGAGCAGGTTCACTTTCCACAATTTCTTGTGGTTCCTGCTCATGTTCCAACTCAGGTTCAATGATATTTTGTGGTTCTCGAATTTCTTCGAGTTCTACTTTCCTCCCACTGTTTCCTTTAGAGACAAATTCTCTTTCTAGAAAAATACCAGTTCGAGCAACAACCACTTTGTTCTCAGAAGGTTTATAGAAATAATACCCTTTTGTTTCCTTTGGGTATCCCACAAAATTACATTTGTCAGATTTGGGTCCGAGCTTGTCAGAATTCAAACGTTTTACGAACGCCTCGCAACCCCAAATCTTCATGAACGACATACTAGGACGTTTCCCAGTCCACATTTCATATGGTGTCTTCTGAACCGTCTTTGTAGGAACACGGTTAAGTGTGAATGCAGCTGTCTCTAGGGCATGACCCCAGAAGCTTATTGGAAGATCTGCATGACTCATCATTGATCGTACCATGTCTAACAAGGTTCGATTTCTCCTCTCAGATACACCATTCCATTGCGGTGTTCCAGGTGGAGTGAGCTGTGATATAATACCACACTCCTTTAGAAGGTCATCAAAGTCTTGGCTTAAGTATTCACCTCCTCGATCGGATCGAAGAGCTTTTATGCTTTTGCCAAATTGGTTTTGAACTTCATTCTTGAATTCCTTGAACTTTTCAAAGGATTCGGATTTGTGTCTCATAAGATACACATATCCATATCTACTAAAGTCATCAGTAAATGTAATGAAGTAATAAAACCTACCTCTTGCTAACGAACTCATGGGTCCACATACATCACTATGTATAAGTCCCAATACATCGCTAGCCCGTTCACTGTGTCCAGTGAAAGGGGCTTTAGTCATCTTGCCTAATAAACAAGACTCGCATTTCTCATATGATTCAAAATCAAATGAATCCAAGAACCCATCTTTATGGAGTTTGGATATGCGTTTCTCATTTATATGGCCTAAACGACAGTGCCAGAGATATGTCGGATTTGAATCATTTGATTTAAATCGTTTTGTATTTATGTTATAGATAGGCATTTCTAAATCAAGAATATAGAGACCGTTAAACAATTGTGCAACACCATAACAAATATCATTTAAGTAAAACAAACAACGATTGTTCTTTATTATAAATGAAAAACCTTTCTTGTCCAAACAAGAAACAGAAATAATGTTTTTGCTTATAGCAGGCACAAAATAACAATCTTCTAATTCTAAAACTAGCCCAGTGGGCAAAGATAAATGATAAGTTCCTACGGCCAGTGCAGCAACTTTTGCTCCATTTCCAACTCGTAGGTCAACCTCTCCTTTCGCCAAAGTTCTACTCCTTCGGAGTCCCTGCACATTAACACAAATGTGAGAACCACATCCAGTATCCAATACCCATGATGTAGAAGTAGATAAGTTGACTTCTATAACATATATACCTGAATCAGAAGTCGTACTTCCTTTTCTTTTCTTCACTTCTTCCAGATAAGCATGACAATTCCTTTTCCAGTGTCCAGGTTTTCCACAGAAGTGACATTCACCTTCTTTAGCCACCCCACCTTTAGGTTTTAAAGCCTGTTTGGTTTTGGAATTGGGTTTGGCAAAAGATTTAGATCCTATCTTCTTCTTGCCTTTCCAATTTCCCTTAGCATTCCCCTTTTGCACCATCATTATGGGAGCGGGTCCTGCCTTTTTCATGTTGTTCTCGGCAGTTCTTAACATGCTCAATAACTCAGTAAGGGGTTTCTCAATTTCATTCATAAGATAGTTCATAACAAATTGAGAGTAGCTGCTGTTCAATGATTGCAAAACAAGGTCAGTTTGGGCTTCCGGAGTGATTGGAAAACCCAACCTATCAAGGTACTCAATATACCCAATCATTTTCAGCACATGTGGACCAACTGGATCACGTTCACCCATTTTGCAGTGATACAACGCCTTGCTTGTATCATACCTCTCCTGTCGAGCATGCCCTTCGAACAATTTCTTGAGATGCTCGATCATCTCATAAGCATCCATCAACTCATGTTGCTTCTGAAGCTCAGCGTTCATGGTTGCTAGCATGACACAACTCACATCCAGAGCATCATCTTGATGCTTCTTGTAAGCATTATGCTCCGCACGTGGTGCAGTGACAGCTGGTGCTGCAGGAATGGGCCCATCAAGGACATATAGCTTACGCTCTTGTTTGAGGACAATCCTCAAGTTCCTATGCCAGTCAAGGAAATTAATTCCACTTAGCTTGTCCTTTTCAAGGACTGATCGTAATGAAAGACTATTTGTGTTGTTGTTGTTTGCCATTTGATATCTACAATTTATAAGTGCAACAATAATAAGTCAAATTACAGAGTTGATATTATATAATTGATAATCGTACATTCAAAATATACCTCCCACTATTTTATTCAAATTAATAGCCCTCACCATTAATTCGGAAAGCATTTTCTATTAAATCTTTCTAGTGAGCCAAGATCCATATTTCATTATGCCTTAAGTTAGCTTTGGCTATTCTCTCAAAACATAATTATTTAGGTAGACAACCCTTTGTCAATTATATCATATATAACTCCTGGATAGTTTGGTAAACAACATTTGTTTCTAGTCCATCTAATGGTACCAACCAAACTCTATGCCTCTAAGTCCACAATCCTATTGAGATAACTTAGTTAAGTCGGGCCCAATGATTTTAATAGTTTGGATATCACAATTATCCTATCGCATCTTACCTAGATAAATAGGGTACTTTGCTTTGGCAAACCTACATCTATTGATCAAGGTCTAGATGAGTGTTATTCATTGGAAGGCATCTGATTTAGACTTAATAATTTAATGAGGGATTTTATTAATTTAGATCTCACAAATTTTAATCTTGTTAAGCATGCACATTATTAATCAAATCATATCATATACAAGCATAAATAAAGTGCAAAATTAAATGTGTCACAGTTATGGCCCAATCCACTGTCAATCTTTTCAAGCTAATGAAAGATTGAAGGTCAATCTAAGGTGGTAAAAGATCTTAAAATAAATAACTTCCTTGGAACTTCCTCTAGCATGCGCCTCCTCTCCATCATCATCTTTCCATTGTGTTCTCCATCTTGACATCTTCATCAATTACAGATTATTACATGACATAAAGAAACCTCGAGTTACATTCGAGGGGATTTAGATGAGAAGAGAATATTACATTAGAATTTATAGAAAGGCACGACATGCAAGTCGTATTTCAAAACCAAAAACCACTAACCTATGGGTCAAAAGGCCATAACTGTGCACCATGCATATCACAATAAGCATATAACAATTTATATATAATTAAAGAAAACTATATATAAAATATAGGGGACACGACCATCGTGCGCTACGACGGGGGGTCCAAGGGGGGGTCTCCCCCCCTGGCGGTGGTCCGGCTGACCGATCAGCCGGCGGGTGGTCTCGCTGACCGGTCAGCGAGCGGGGTCGGGGGCAGCGCCCCCGGAAAAAAATTTCGAACTACATTTTGTATTGCAGAATTTTTCCATACGAATCTCTGAAACAGTTTCAGAATCATACATTTTAATCCACCAAAAACACCCATAATAACAAATCATATATGTCCAGTTTCGATTTAATCATATTAAAACGAATAACAGTACACCCAGAATTTATCATATATTTCCAGTTTCGATTAATCATATTAAAACGATTCTTCATGCTTCTAATCCGATTAGAATAGTTATATTGTTATTCCACCGATTAAAGATACGATTAACAGTATCATCATATATATTACCAGAATACACATACAACGGAATATCATATATTCAATTTTATATTGGTAAACATGCATCATCATATATCATATATATCGAATACGATTAAAACACGTAATCTGAATCAATCGTTTCGCAAGTAGCTCTGATACCACTGTAGGGCTTCGGCACAAAAACGCACAGCGGAAATTAAAATTTTAAAGCAATTTCCGAAACCCTAAAACAGGATCCATGCGAAAATCAATTAATTCAGAGGGTAGAAATTTTACCGATTAGATTTGCTAGAACCGATCCGGTCGAATCTCGAACGCAATGCACGAATCGTCCTACGATCTGCAGAAAAGGGAGTATGGTACTAGCCACCAAGGATGGATTTTCAGAACTTTTCTCTCTAACTTCTCTCTCAAGAGCGGCTAGGGTTTGGTTATGAAATGAGATGTCTCTCCAAAGTGGAGGCTACATATCATATATATAGCAAAATAAAAATCACTATTCAAAACCCTAATTTGTAAAATCCAAATTTATATATATATATATATATCTTAATTAAGTCTTACTTAATTAATATACCTATATATATAAATTATCCTATTAATTTAAATTCGTAATTTAAATACTATCAATCATATTGATATATTTAAATCCTTTAAATTAATTCCCTTTTAATTACGTTCTATGTGTGTGACCCTATAGGTTATTATTACGTTGGCAATAATTTTAAAATCATATTATAAAATTATAAACAGTGAGCGGCATCTAGTAATGCATCACTGCTACCCAAGTAATAATAAGATCGATGATTCGATGCAACCTTTTGTGACCAATGTTTCAATGCAATTTAATCCTTTTAACCTTAATATCCTAGATTAAACTCGAGTCATGGAATGTGTCATACTCTTCATAATTTAATCTGAGTTTTCTTGATCAATGAGTAGACTATATGAAACAAATCACTATTTGAGCATGGCCATGCATTTCATAGTTCTACTCAATCAAGAGGCCTATGGATATCACCCATAATATATAGGATGGTTAAATTCCATCTAGATCACTCATATTTCTCACATGATTAATGATGAACCCAATAATCACCTTTATAGTCCACCCGATTAAAGGTGACATTTGATGATATCAAAGTACATAAATTCTCGTGTAGTAATATAGCGATTTCAGGTCGGAGGACCATTACATCATTGTCACTATGAGAATTGCTAATGACACTTCGCATAATGCTCCATATAGAATTCTCATGGTGGGTCTGTCCAGTACATCGTTCTCTAACATGTACCTATGCATTGACTTAATATCTCATATATTTATGACCAATGAGATTTGGTCATCAGTCAATCCACATACTAGTCTCAATGCATCATTGTTGTCCCATCAACAATGATACTCGACTAGGGACATTTAAGAACACTGATACTAATGGTAATATATAATCTCATGTTCAAGTCACATACTTGAAACTATATAATTTGTATCAATATTCTAAGGAATTTTATTATGTTAACAATTATATTACGCAGTAAATAAAACCATAATAAAATCATATATTTATTCAATCAAATATAATATCAAAACGTTAAACAATTATATCAAATAATTGGCCTCTAGGGCATATGCACTACGACGAATGATATTCATTAGTATCATGACCACAAATTATCCATGTAATACGGGCCAAGGATATTCGTGTATTTATCAATGGTAATGATCATGCCACCAACTGTCCATCAATGCACTACGGGCCAATGAGGACTTTTACCACATCATTTGTAACATTACGGACATGATTATACCGATTAATCTCTGGTAATAATCATATCAAGTCCATCTATGCACTACAGGCCACAGATGACTTTCAACATAATATAAACATGAGGATGATGACAATGATATAAGAATTCAATAAAACAAGTTCAAGAATTAATTTATCCAGGAACTAATAACGTCCAAATTGTCAACATGATACTTCTTTGTAGAGTAAAATTCAAGAATGCTCAGAAGAATATTTTCATGAAAAGATACTAGATGAAGTGCAAATATCAAGAATAGTTTTATTACATTACGACCAAACCCTAATAATATTTTATAAACCCTATTTCTGGTTATGGAATGAGGAATGGTGATAATAATATAATATTAATTATATTTTGATTTTTCAGTGCCATAAATATGTGTCGTAAGTACGTGTTTATGATGATTGGTCAATTATGGTGTTTAATTTCAAAACCCTAATGTTAATTGGTTAAACCCTAGTTTTCTGTGGAAAACCCTAATTTGAAAATAAATTTTGAGTTTAAGACTATTATATGACGATGTTATATGATATATGTTATGTGTTATTTAACATTTTGCTAATTATAGAAAACCCTAACTTTAAATGTAAACCCTAATTATATTTGATTTTCTAATAATTAGAAACCCTAATCCGAAAACCTAAACCGGAGGTTTGATCAGGCAGAAATAGTGTTACTATGATTAATATCAAGTATGGTAGACTTTAATTACTAATTAAGGTGAATCTAATTAGTAGATTAAAACCCTAAAATCTAGAACCCTAAATTAATTTCTTGAAACCCTAATTGATTTGAAACTCTAATGTGAAAGTCATTCATGACTTTGAGAATTTGTTAAGTCGTTATGCAATCACGATAATGTGATTAACGACTGGTGATATAGAAATTAAAACCCTAATTTTCTATTAAAACCTTAAATTTTAATTAGTAAGTTATAATTAAAATTTTATTGAGCTTTAGTCTTAATTGTTCAAGCCCTAGAAATTATTTGAGGAACCTTAAGGATTTAAAATCTAGTGATTAAAACCTAGATTCAAGTACCATGGACAAGAATACCCTTAATTACTTTGTTAAATTACTAAAATAGTATTTTTGATTTATTTAATTGAGCTTTCTTGCAAATCTTTCCAAATCTTGGGTTGTTCACCAACCCTAGATATCCCATGTGCCAAAATCTTTTCATATCATCCATTTTCAGCAGCCATACATGCATCTAACATCACTATATAAAGATTAGACAGAGAAAAATTTGCTTTTGCTAGCCACTTTTGTTCATGACACTCCACCTTTTCTTTCAAGCCAAGCAAACGAAATTTAGTAGTATATCAGTTCCTTAATCGAGCCCCACTAACAACATATACAAAAACAGAAGCTAGAATCAAGATCAAAGCCTAAAGAGGTATAAAACCCTAGTTTAATTTCTGTCCATAATCGGGTGTTAAATGTTATGATTTGTTGTTAGAATATGTTGTTTATGGAGTCTTATGATGATCTGGGTTGCTAGATGTTAGATCCATAACATCTAGATGCTCGGATTTGAAGATCTACAAATTCTGGAAATTTTTAATCAGTTGTCTGACAACGAATGTCAGGTCGTGTAGATCTTAGTATGTTTTGTGTTTTTGTCGTTTAAGTGTTGTATTTTGTAGTCTTGTATGTGATCTTTTATCTTGTACAAGAATCAAAGTTGGATCTGTTATAGATTGGAAGTTTGGATCGGTCAAAACCCGTTGACCGGGCATGACCAAACCATTTCTGGGCAACCCAGAAGGTCATTTCCCGAGTCTGACAACGTTTTCAATTGCTTTAATCTGTCAGGTTTTGTACGATATGTTTGTATTGTTGTAACTAAATTGTTGTATGTTGTATAAACGTTAGATCTATGCCTCTAGATTCCTTAATATATCATCAGAATCGTTGTAGTTGATGGTCAAAGTAGACCATCCGGTAACATTTTCAATTTTCTGGAATTTCCAGAAATTTTATGAACGAGTTTTCTGGCAAGGGTTGACCGATCAATATTTTGCTATATGTTTGTTTTTATGGTGATGTTGTGTATTATATCTGTAGTCCTACATGTGGTCTACAACCAAGAGCTCTTAAATCACTAAAACAGCAACATGAATTAAATTTATGGAAGTCCGAATATGATCAGGTGAACTGTTCTTCATTTCTGGGCAACCCAGAAAATGAAGAACAGGTCTGACAGTCACTTTAAGGACTCAGATCTCGTTAGTTATTCAAGTTATGATGATGTTTATTGGTGGATCGTGTAGTCTTGTATTTGTACTACATGATCTGATGAACAACAGACCCAGAAACACAGCACACACAAAATTATGATCGGTCAAACATGACCACTCGGTGACTGCCTATGAATTTCTGGGCAGGCTCAAGAACATGAAGAACACCTATAGCGACGGTTCTGTCGCTATAGGTGGTCTTTAGCGACAGAGAGTAATTAATTTCTGGAAATTAATAAAAAAATTGATAAAACTGATTTTTAATTATTAAAAATACATAATAAATTATGAAAAATTATTTTAAAGTCTGAAAAATAGTTTTTTATTATTTTGGACATATTTCGAAAATATTTAATATTTTTGGAATATAAATGGTATTTATTTATTTAATTACAATATTAGATAAATTATTTAAAAATAGTTTTAATTCATGAAAAATCAGGAAAAATTATATTATTGTGTTAGAAAATAATTTTGAGTTATTTTTGATAATTTTTAATATTTTGCGATAATTTTCATTAATAAATTAATATTAATGATAGTTAAGTTATTTATTAAATGAATTAAATAAATGAATTAAAAATAATTTTATTATATTAAAAATTATTTTAAATAATAATAAGGTATTTAAGAATATTTTAAGTTATAAAATATAACTTTTAATATTTAATGATTAATTTCATTAATTAATGATTATTAATGATATTAAAGTTATTTAATAATTATATTAAATAAATTAGTTTAAAAATGATTTTATTACTTTAAAAATCATTTTAAATGAAAATAAAGTGTTTAAAGATATTTTAAGTTATAAATTATAACTTTTAATATTTAAAGGATAATTTCATTAATAATTTAATGATTAATGATATTAAGTTTATTTAATAATTATATTAAACAAATAGTTTAAAAATGGTTTTATTTATTTAACAATCATTTAAAAGAGATATAAATGAATTAAAAATATTTTAAGTTATAATTAATGACTTTTAATATTTAGATAATAGTTCATTAATATTTAAATATTAATGGTAATTATTTAATAATGATTTTAGATGTTTTAAAAATCATTTAAGGGTAATGTAAGTACTTTAAAAATATTTTGAGTTATTATAAATAACTTTAATATTTTGGCAATGGTTTCATTAATAGTTTAATATTAATTAAATATTAATGATAATAGAATTGTTTGATATTTAAATCATTTAATAATGATTCTGATATTTCAAAAATTATGGTAAATGGTAATAATTATTTTATAATTATTATAAGGACATGAAAAATGATATGACTGTTATTTAATTAGTCTAAATGGATATTGGTCAACTGTTTAGAGTCTTAGACTCGATAATTACCCGGTAAAGATGTCGGTAGACCGATATATTTCAAAAATTGGTCTGGACTTAGATAATGTGATTAGTTAACTGTTTAATTGTGATTCAATGGTTATTAATGTTGTGTGACAATGTGATTAGGAATGTGTTGATGTTTGTTTGTGATGTCATGATTGTAGAACATGTGTGATAAGATGATTAGGTTATGTGCTGACTGCGAAATGCAGTACTATGTGTTATATTAAATTGTTCTAATCGAACGGATGATTTGATTAATGATAGGTTGTGATAGATAAGGGTAGAACTAAGTTGAGAATTGTAAGCAGCGCATCAGGCAAGTATCCTAACTTTGCATTTTCTTTATGCAATGGTCAGAAGTAAGAAGTTCAGAATTATTATTATTAATGTACAGATGGTTAAACCTATATTATATACACCCTTTGATTATCAACATGTTAGTATATGATAATTCGGATATATATTCTGTTCGTTAATTTCTAGAAATGATTATACAAGTGCCCCACTTGGATAATTATTGTATTTAATCACATGTTGATACACCTTTGTTATACATATATGTTGAATTATAGATTATTGTTGGATAAAATAAAACTTTTTGTCTGAAACCCTGACAAATATGAACATCCCGTTCACGGGAAAACTTTTATGCACCCAAGGCGGATCAAGTAAACGATAACATCGTTCTTGTAATGTAGTATTGATCAATACAGGGCACAACGGGCTGATCACCCCCGTGTCCGTAAGTTATGACGGTTTGCAGATGAAGTTCTGCTAAACCTTTTCGAAAATAAAAATAATGTTCATAAAATGTCAATTAAACCTTATTTATAGTCAGTAAGTAGTTTCAAAAATTTGAAAGAGGGTTGTTATGTTATTAATATCAGTTCAGAATACTTCACAACTATTGACTTGTTTTAGATGGATATTATAAAGAAAACATTTAAATTCTTTTAAATTATATATATATATATATATATATATATATATATAATACTTGTTGGGCACTCAAATGCTCATCCTTGATTAATTTAAATGTTTTCAGATAAGTGTGAACAATCAGAAGGATCGGTCAAGAACAAGTGAAAAGGAAAGCAAACAGATTAGGTTTACGATGTCATATAGTAAAGGTTGCGTACTTGGGATTAAACTCTGATGAAGGTAAGATAAGTTTATAATTTATATTAGTGTTATTATTATTAGTAATATTTCTGCTCATAAAAATGGTATCGTGAAGTACCGAGTTCGGGTTTAAAGTATCCGGGTTCGGGGACTCTACATCATGGTATCATAGCTATAGGGTTAAAAACCTTAGGTGGGTTAGACCTTAGGCTATAACCTTAGAACAGAGGGAAACGTTGAAAATACAAATAACTCCTATAGAGTTAGTTGGTTGGTATTATTCAAAGATGAATCTCGACGAGTTGTTAAGCCACAGAGTTTCCTAACTCTGATAATAAAGTTAAACAGTAATGGTGAATAGATCGAGTCTAAAAGACTGGAAGTGCATGGAAAGGAGATCGTAAAACAAAACAATTAAGACATAGAATTGAATTATAATATATACGATGAGATCACCCTGTGATCTGATAAAATTATGACAGTCAGAAAAAATCAATCTTATGATTGGAAAAGTTTAAAGCAAGATTGCTGTGTGAATGATACAGATTCAAGAAAGGATTATGAATATGGATTAAATGAAATTCGAATGGAAAAGGGGGTTAGGATTAGTTGGGGATTTCAATGATGACTCATGTCGGCAGCTGAGTTGTATGATTCCTTGTATGGGCGGGGAATTGTACTTGGTGTAAAAACTACTTAGTATCTGACACTGATAATCACTGAAATGTTTGTGTCGCGCTATTGGCTATATGCATGTTAAGAGGGTGATTCCTTTCTCATGTGTATAAAAAATAGATAGGTCATAGGTAGAAAACATAGGGTTAAGTACGAGTTCTTAAAACTCATATTTATGTGACATTCTTGACTCATAGTTATATGAAATGTTTATGAATCCCTCAGCGAATGGACGCCAAAGGTCTGACTAGGGTAAGTTCGTAAACTCATATAACTGTGACAAGTTTATGGACTCATAAGTGTGATTTGACGAACTGGGTATAGTTAATCTTTAGTGAAGGCAAAAGAAATAGGTAGTATTGGTATTAGCTGAATATATATGTTTCTGTGTGGTTTATGTGATAAGTATGTTTGTGTAATGAAATATTTTTAACTTTTGTGTTGGTCAAAGTTGTAAATCCCGACTTTTGAAGTCACAAAGGGATAGCGAATGTTTAAAATAGAATGTGCTATGACATGTCAAGTGTTATGAATATGAGTCTATGTTGGATTAATGGGATAAGTTGGTATAAAGATAGTAGATATTTATTTGGTCACTGGTTATTACAGTAGACCGAGTTTTTTTTAAAAATCTAATATTTTGAATACATGATTATTTGAGTAGAAAAATTTTGTGTGATATGATAAACGTATACGATAAGGCTTAGTATGTAAGAATAATTTAGAAAAATGTCGTCAAGACAAAAACGAAACCAAAGAATAGAAGAATCTGTCAACAAAGCTGGAGGACAACCAGACTCAATACAGAGGTTGTGAATATGGACGATCAAGTTGTGCAGAACGGAATACCAGTCGCGAAAGATCAACCAGATAATCAAACGTCGAACGTTAAAGACTTCAAGGCGGTTCTATCGCCAAAATTCAAAGGTACAAATGACCATGTAGAAGCCCAAACTTGGGTTAAGGAAATTAAAAAGGTGTTCGTGATAGTTAGGGTAGCTGAGGGGCAAAAGACCTCTTTTGCCACCTGCATGATGAAGAGTGAGGCAAAAATTTTGGTAGAAAGCATATTATACGAGGGAAGGAGCAGGTGTGGTAATATGAGATAGGTTTAAGACTTTATTTTTCGAAAATTATTTTTCTGGTAGTATGCAGGCTAGAATGGAGCTGAAATTTCTAGAATTAAAGCCAGGGGATATGTAAGTTGCGGAATATGTCAGTAAAATTTAATGAGTTGACTAGATTGGCTCCGCATCAAGTTGATACGGAGGCTAGAAAGGCACGAAGGTTTGAGCTGAGATTACAACCCTAGCTCTACAACAAGGTGGAAGTGTTGCAGATTCATACATTTGCAGCACTCATGCGGAAAGCGATTATTGTTAAGAAGGGGAGCGAGGCCATGAGCCTCTACAACAAGGTAAGAAGGAACAAGGGTAAGGTTAAGGGAGCTGAGAAGGTAGGAATTAATAGTGGAAGTAAGGGTAGAAATGAAAAGAGGAAGACGAAGAACTTTGGAAGCGTGCAGGTGAAGCATGAAGGTGGGAAGAAGAAGCATGTAGTGTAATATGCAAAACGGTGGAAAGAACCACTCTGGGAATGTTTAAAATGGAAGTTAGTATGTTATAAGTGTGAGCAGAAGGGACATGTCACTTTCGACTGTCTCAATCCAAGAATGTATAGTAGGTGTTTCAAGTGTGGATCAGTGGAGCATAAGGTGGGAGACTGTTCAAGAAGGAGAATGGAGGTAAGGAATGCGAATACGGGGAAAAGGCAGCAGAACATTGGCGACAACGGGACCAACAACAACGAACGAATCAACAGAATCAATAGCAAGAGTCTTTAACATGACCGTTCAAGATATTGTGGCAGCCGGGGGTGCAACTCCAGGTATTACTTGAACCAATGTTATTTTCTTAAATATTATTTTCTTATATATAGTAAGTTATTTTTTTAAATTATTTTGAAGGAGGAATTTGAGTTCTTTTAGAAATCAAATTTTCGTTTAATCAGAAAGATAAGCTTTATGTAAATAGTTAAAGATCAGTCTGATCAAAGGTGATCAAGATCTATCTGCAATGATTGTGTATTCTATGAACCCTAGTATGTATAGGTTTTGAAGTGGTGATTCCGGGGACGGAATCCTTATAAGGGAGGGTGAATGTGACAACCCGATATTTTCTATATAACTAAAACTGAAATTTTGCGTATAATTTTTTTTTTTTAATAAGGATGAGGATTTGTACAAGATAATATGTATATGTATTTATGTGGTAAATAAAAATATATTTATTACATAAATATTTATAAATAAATTTATTTTTAGAATTATTGATTATTATCAATTATAATTTTTATACTAATTAATTCCTTATGGGAAATGTTTTATTAATTATTTTTTAAGGAAAATATAATCTTATATTATTTAAATAATATATGAAATGATTTTAGAATAATTATAATGATTATTTCTTTATATGAATTTGTTCAGGGTGTTAAATTAAATATTTTAACTTAATTAAGAATGTTATTTATGCAAGATAAATCAGATATGAAATCCAAACCCTAATTTCAAGTTTTGATTAAGGAATGAGAATAATAATATTATATTATTATTTTTCAGTGTTATAGATATGTATGGTTATGTGTGTAATGTTAATGTGTGGAACAATTTTATTACATTACGACCAAACCCTAATAATATTTTATAAACCCTATTTCTGGTTATGGAATGAGGAATGGTGATAATAATATAATATTAATTATATTTTGATTTTTCAGTGCCATAAATATGTGTCGTAAGTACATGTTTATGATGATTGGTCAATTATGGTGTTTAATTTCAAAACCCTAATGTTAATTGGTTAAACCCTAGTTTTCTGTGGAAAACCCTAATTTGAAAATAAATTTTGAGTTTAAGACTATTATATGACGATGTTATATGATATATGTTATGTGTTATTTAACATTTTGCTAATTATAGAAAACCCTAACTTTAAATGTAAACCCTAATTATATTTGATTTTCTAATAATTAGAAACCCTAATCCAGAAACCTAAACCGGAGGTTTGATCAGTCAGAAATAGTGTTACTATGATTAATATCAAGTATGATAGACTTTAATTACTAATTAAGGTGAATCTAATTAGTAGATTAAAACCCTAAAATCTAGAACCCTAAATTAATTTCTTGAAACCCTAATTGATTTGAAACTCTAATGTGAAAGTCATTCATGACTTTGAGAATTTGTTAAGTCGTTATGCAATCACGATAATGTGATTAACGACTGGTGATATAGAAATTAAAACCCTAATTTTCTATTAAAACCTTAAATTTTAATTAGTAAGTTATAATTAAAATTTTATTGAGCTTTAGTCTTAATTGTTCAAGCCCTAGAAATTATTTGAGGAACCTTAAGGATTTAAAATCTAGTGATTAAAACCTAGATTCAAGTACCATGGACAAGAATACCCTTAATTACTTTGTTAAATTACTAAAATAGTATTTTTGATTTATTTAATTGAGCTTTCTTGCAAATCTTTCCAAATCTTGGGTTGTTCACCAACCCTAGATATCCCATGTGCCAAAATCTTTTCATATCATCCATTTTCAGCAGCCATACATGCATCTAACATCACTATATAAAGATTGGAGAGAGAAAAGTTTACTTTTGCTAGCCATTTTTGTTCATGACACTCCAACCTTTTCTCTCAAGCCAAGCAAACGAAATTTAGTAGTATATCAGTTCCTTAATCGAGCCCCACTAACAACATATACAAAAATAGAAGCTAGAATCAAGATCAAAGCCTAAAGAGGTATAAAACCCTAGTTTAATTTCTGTCCATAATCGGGTGTTAGATGTTATGATTTGTTGTTAGAATATGTTGTTTATGGAGTCTTATGATGATCTGGGTTGCTAGATGTTATATCCATAACATCTAGATGCTCGGATTTGAAGATCTACAAATTCTGGAAATTTTTAATCAGTTGTCTGACAACGAATGTCAGGTCGTGTAGATCTTAGTATGTTTTGTGTTTTTGTTGTTTAAGTGTTGTATTTTGTAGTCTTGTATATGATCTTTTATCTTGTACAAGAATCAAAGTTGGATCTGTTATAGATTGGAAGTTTGGATCGGTCAAAACCCGTTGACCGGGCATGACCAAACCATTTCTGGGCAACCCAGAAGGTCATTTCCCGAGTCTGATAACATTTTCAATTGCTTTAATCTGTCAAGTTTTGTACGATATGTTGGTATTGTTGTAACTAAATTGTTGTATGTTGTATAAACGTTAGATCTATGCCTCTAGATTCCTTAATATATCATCAGAATCGTTGTAGTTGATGATCAAAGTAGACCATCCGGTAACATTTTCAATTTTCTGGAATTTCCAAAAATTTTATGAACGAGTTTTCTGGCAAGGTTTGACCGATCAATATTTTGCTATATGTTTGTTTTTATGGTGATGTTGTGTATTATATCTGTAGTCCTACATGTGGTCTACAACCAAGAGCTCTTAAATCACTAAAACAGCAACATGAATTAAATTTATGGAAGTCCGAATATGATTAGGTGAACTGTTCTTCATTTCTGGGCAACCCAGAAAATGAAGAACAGGTCTGACAGTCACTTTAAGGACTCAGATCTCGTTAGTTATTCAAGTTATGATGATGTTTATTGGTGGATCGTGTAGTCTTGTATTTGTACTACATAATCTGATGAACAACAGACCCAGAAACACAACAAACACTAAATTATGATCGGTCAAACATGACCACTCGGTGACTGCCTATGAATTTCTGGGCAGGCTCAAGAACATGAAGAACACCTATAGCGACGGTTCTGTCGGTATAGGTGGTCTTTAGCGACAGATAGTAATTAATTTCCAGAAATTAATAAAAAAATTGATAAAAATGGTTTTTAATTATTAAAAATACATAATAAATTATGAAAAATTATTTTAAAGTCTGAAAAATAGTTTTTTTTTATTATTTTGGACATATTTCGAAAATATTTAATATTTTTGGAATATAAATGGTATTTATTTATTTAATTACAATATTAGATAAATTATTTAAAAATAGTTTTAATTCATGAAAAATCATGAAAAAATATATTATTGTGTTAGAAAATAATTTTGAGTTATTTTTGATAACTTTTAATATTTTGTGATAATTTTCATTAATAAATTAATATTAATGATAATTAAATTATTTATTAAATGAATTAAATAAATGAATTAAAAATAATTTTATTATATTAAAAATTATTTTAAATAATAATAAGGTATTTAAGAATATTTTAAGTTATAAATATAACTTTTAATATTTAATGATTAATTTCATTAATTAAGGATTATTAATGATATTAAAGTTATTTAATAATTATATTAAATAAATTAGTTTAAAAATGATTTTATTACTTTAAAAATCATTTTAAATGAAAATAAAGTGTTTAAAGATATTTTAAGTTATAAATTATAACTTTTAATATTTAAAGGATAATTTCATTAATAATTTAATGATTAATGATATTAGGTTTATTTAATAATTATATTAAACAAATAGTTTAAAAATGGTTTTATTTATTTAACAATCATTTAAAAGAGATATAAATGAATTAAAAATATTTTAAGTTATAATTAATGACTTTTAATATTTAGATAATAGTTCATTAATATTTAAATATTAATGGTAATTATTTAATAATGATTTTAGATGTTTTAAAAATCATTTAAGGGTAATGTAAATACTTTAAAAATATTTTGAGTTATTATAAATAACTTTAATATTTTGGCAATGGTTTCATTAATAGTTTAATATTAATTAAATATTAATGATAATAGAATTGTTTGATATTTAAATCATTTAATAATGATTCTGATATTTCAAAAATTATGGTAAATGGTAATAATTATTTTATAATTATTATAAGGACATGAAAAATGATATGACTGTTATTTAATTAGTCTAAATGGATATTGGTCAACTGTTTTGAGTCCTAGACTCGATAAATACCCGGTAAAGATGTCGGTAGACCGATATATTTCAGAAATTGGTCTGGACTTAGATAATGTGATTAGTTAACTGTTTAATTGTGATTCAATGGTTATTAAGGTTGTGTGACAATGTGATTAGGAATGTGTTGATGTTTGTTTGTGACGTCATGATTGTAGAACATGTGTGATAAGATGATTAGGTTATGCGCTGACTGCGAAATGCAGTACTATGTGTTATATTATATTGTTCTAATCGAACGAATGATTTAATTAATGATAGGTTGCGATAGAAAAGGGTAGAACTAAGTTGAGAATTGTAAGCAGCGCATCAGGCAAGTATCCTAACTTTGCATTTTCTTTATGCAATGGTCAGAAGTAAGAAGTTCAGAATTATTATTATTAATGTACAGATGGTTAAACCAATATTATATACACCCTTTGATTATCAACATGTTAGTATATGATAATTCGGATATATATTATGTTCGTTAATTTCTAGAAATGATTATACAAGTGCCCCACTTGGATAATCATTGTATTTAATCACATGTTGATACACCTTTGTTATACATATATGTTGAATTATAGATTATTGTTGGATAAAATAAAACATTTTGTCTGAAACCCTGACAAATATGAACATCCCGTTCACGGGAAAACTTATATGCGCCCAAGGCGGATCAAGTAAATGATAACATCGTTCTTGTAATGTAGTATTGATCAATACAGGGCACAACAGGCTGATCACCCCCGTGTCCGTAAGTTATGACGATTTGCAGATGAAGTTCTGCTAAACCTTTTCGAAAATAAAAACAATGTTCATAAAATGTCAATTAAACCTTATTTATAGTCAGTAAGTAGTTTCAAAAATTTGAAAGAGGGTTGTTATGTTATTAATATCAGTTCAAAATACTTCACAACTATTGACTTGTTTTAGATGGATATTATAAAGAAAATATTTAAATTCTTTTAACTTATATATATATATATAATACTTGCTGGGCACTCAAATGCTCATCCTTGCTTAATTTATATGTTTTCAGATAAGTGTGAACAATCAGAAGGATCGGTCAAGAACAAGTGAAAAGAAAAGCAAACAGATTAGGTTTACGATGTCATATAGTAAAGGTTGCGTACTTGGGATTAAACTCTGATGAAGGTAAGATAAGTTTATAATTTATATTAGTGTTATTATTATTAGTAATATTTCCGCTCATAGAAATGGTATCGTGAAGTACCGAGTTCGGGTTTCAAGTATCCGGGTTCGGGGACTCTACAATCCCTGCACTACGGGCTAAGGATATTCATTAAATCATCAATGGTTATGACTATACAAAATAATCCCTGGTCATAATCTTACCAAAAACTGTCCATCAATGCACTACAAGCCACTGAGGACTTTTACCACATCATTTATTATATTACAGGTCATGATTATACCTAATAATCCGTGGTCATAATCATACCAAGTCCATCTATGCACGTAAGCCAAAGATGACTTTCATCACAATATAAGCATGAGGATGACGACAATGACATAATAATTCAATAAAACAAGTTCAAGAATAAATTTTAAAGATTTATAAGTTAATTTATCCTGAAATCAATTACGTCCAAATTATCAACATGATACTGCTTTGTAGAGTAAAATTCAAGAATGCTCTGAAGAATATATTTCCATGAAAAGATATTAGATGAAGCGCAAAATATCAAGGATATTCCACTAATTTCTTGGAGTATAGAAGCCAAAACTTTAACCAAATGAGTATCATAGAATATATGAAACTGCAAATGGATTTTCACCCGCCATGCGGTAATCCACGTAGAAAGATCATTTCCACAATTTAATAAGGAATGAATACGAAGGATCATTCACCATGCATGTGGTAATCATATAGACATGTTATTCCAACAAAATAATAAAGAATGGAATAACAGAAGAATTCACCATGCATGCGATAGACCGCACAGACAGGTTATCCAATAGAATAATAAAAAATAGAACTAGGTCATGCGTAAAACGTACCGACAGGATATTCCAACAGAATAATAAAGAATGGAATAACAGAAGAATTCACCATGCATGCGATACACTGCACAGACAGGTTATTCCAACAGAATAATAAAGAATAGAATAACAGAAAAATTCACCATGCATGCGATAGACCACACTGACAGGTTATTCCAACAAAATAATAAATAATGGAACCAGGTCTTGTGTAAAACACACCAACAGGATATTCCAACAGAATAATAAATAATGGAACCAGGTCTTGCGTAAAACGCATCGACAAGATATTCCAACAAAATAATAAAGAATGGAATAACAGAAGAATTTCACCATGTATGCGGTACTTCACATAGACAGGTTATTCCAACATAATAAGAAAGAATGGAATAACAAAAGAATTTCACCATGTATGCGGTACTTCGCATATACTGTAAGACCCCAACTTATTATAAATGAAATTAAATTTCCTATATTTATTATTTTGAAATAGTAAGGATTGATTTGATTATTGTGGTTAGCTATAGGAAAAATGCGCAAATATTTCAAATAAGCAAGTGGTTATAAAATATTCATTGTTGTCGAGGAATATTCGGTTGGTCGTGGAATATTCTTACTGTCGCGGAATATTCGTACGACGGCGCAACCTTGTATGGGCCCCATAACGAAAAATGATTAGATGAAGAAAATGATAAGTATAAGTTGTTTATAAATAACGACGTAGTTATTACTGTTAATACTGTTGGAATACCCGATGGTTAAAACACAATAGCACACAGTATTGCACCGATTATTGATTCTTACGTAAGAAGGCACTACTCAATAATTGTTACAGTAGTTACTGTTCAATATTTTATTTTATTGATTCAATAATTGCTACGTTGATATTTTATATTAATGTTGTTTCAATAATTGTCACTACATAGTATTTTCATTATCAGATCAATAATTCATATTATTTGAATAATATTATTAGATAATATTATTGGCAATATCTAGAAAGTTCTATCTAAGGAAAGGTTTAGACACCTAATTGCGCGCCAGTAAGGAAAAATTCTTATTGGAAAGCCCCCTCTTTCCTGGGAACGACCTGGTTGTCTGTATTGTGATTCTGTAATATTATTTGTGAATAATTAATTATTAATTTATATGATAAGGAAACTATTTATTTTATGTGGATATAGATGGAGAAAATTTTAAAGTGACAATTGTTGAAAAATTGATATTTTATCTTTTCTGATAAAATAATTCATTTAAATATATTATTATATTTTAATAATATAATAATGGTGACATTTTTACAATGAATGTGGGATATATGAGTATATGAGGAGGAGTATTTTTGTTTCTAAAAATATTTAAAATATGTTAAACATGTCGGTGGACCCCATTTCTTGACTAAAATTTGATTAAAGCCTATAAAATCACCCGTTTGTGGATTTCAGTCAATTTCTGTTTGGAATTTGGAAAAACTTAAATTTACAAAGTTGTAGAGAATGAAATTTCCAATGGAAAAGACATAAGGTTTGAATTTTTTTGATAAAAAGGCTATTTATTATGAATTATTGAATTTCTGAAGTTCTAAAATAATTGATTTTTAGAAGTTTTAATTATTTTTTTTAAGAAAAACTTTTTTTGTAAGTTTTGTGAGTTGGTGGGCTATGGTAAATGTGCTGAAATGAGAATTCAAATGGTGCGTATGATTATTTAATAAAATATTAATATTTTATTTTATTAAAGAACCTTTGAGTAAATAGTTACAGTACAATTCAATCCTTACACCATATAATGTCCCAATTAAATATAAGACATGGAATTACTGTCAAGTTTTATTTTATTTAATTATATGTATTTCGACTCTTAAATGCACAACTACAAATAATACAAATTAGAAACTCTATTTTAATTTCATTCTGCCTTGGCCAAGGACTACTGGGTTGTCATTTATCGAATCACATAGGACATTTCTCTTCTTTTACTAGAAGTGGTAGAATCTTTATTTATCATACATTATCTCCATGTACAACTTATTATAACCAAGCATACCCTTTGATATACCCTAAGGGTCTTAAGGAATAAGTCAAAGTATAACTCATCATACACAAGATACTATGATGATCTCAAGTCCAAGGATCAATTGTACTACTATCACTACAGGAATTCCTATTGACATACAAGTAAAACTCTATAAGATATTCCTTAGCGAGCCACGTTCAGTGAACTTATTCTCTAATAAGCACCTACATACTTGCTTTAGTGTCTCCACACAAATGATCATGAGATCAATCATCCTCATCCTCATCCAATGAGCAAGAAACGTATGTACCAATCTATATGGATTCACTAATCCCCAATTTAGTAATCCAATGTTTGGGAACTATTTTAGTTTTAAGGTTTCTAAGAATTTAGATCTCATTAGAATGATCATAATCATTATTCTAAAAGCATTGATTAAAACTATGGATGTATCACATATTATAAAGCAGCATCATGTAGATAATTAAAAGTCTTTAATTAAATTAATACTTTTTATTAATAAATGAATAAGATTGTTACAAAGTATATGCTTTATCATCAAACATGATTGGCTTGAGTGCATATTACTTTCACTGCTGATGCCTATGCTGGTGTTGACTCCAACGATTTGATTTTTGTCGGTGTTGCCGATGCTTATTTGATAAAGATAAACTGGGATGTTTTCTACATCTCTGTTGAGGATGATGTTCTGAAATCACTGGACCTTCTCGATGTCTATGCTAGTAGTTTACAATGGTGCTTACCCCGCTGGTAGTTGACAACGGTGCCTAGCTTGCTGATAGTTGACAATGGTGCCTACCCTGCTGGTAGTTGACATCGGTGCCTACCTTGTTGGTAGTTGACAACGGTGCCTACCCTGCTAGTAGTTGACAACGGTGCCTACCTTGCTGGTAGTTAACAACGGTTGATCACTGGACTATCTCGATGCCTACTCTAACGGTAGTTTACAACGACAAAATTTTCTCGAGTCTAGCTATTTAATGTGCACACATATTTATAATTATTTTTGTGTGAAATTGTTTCATCAGAATAAAATGGTATGTTTGGTATTATGTGTAATTATAGTATTATAGCATAAACCTTAAGTAAGTAGAGGAGTAAACTTATAGAGAAATGTAAGTAATATGGATTAAAAAAATTCATATGATAGTTAAGAAATGTGTAGGGATTTTATTTGAAAACTTATGTTGTCAGCTAAGTTGAACGACTCTGTTGAATGGGCAGGAGTTTAATATGCATACGTGAATTGATCTAATTACATTGTTGGTACGATTGATTCATGGTCAATGTTTTAAAAGCGGGTTACACACTAATTGAGATCATTTGGGGATAGTGTGCATGAGACGGAGAACTGATTCATTAGTTCTTGGGTGGAGGAAACACTCAGCTGATTATCATGATAATAAATTGAAATCTTGTGTCAAACTATTCTTTGTATATATCCTGAAAAGATTTCTCATATGTATATTGATTAGTTATTGTTGGTCAATTATATTTGTATGTTAGTTATAGAGAGAACGAACCCTTGTATGCGCAGGAGCTATGATATGTCAGTTGAACCAACTATGAGATGCGGCTACAAAATGAATTAAGGGGGTATTGAAACAAATCAATGCGAACTGAGACAATTTTAATCCCGTGTTAATAAGAAGGCAAACTAATATATTTGTTTCTATTTGGTTTTACAACCAATCAGTTTACTATATTACTATATATTTATAAAAATTGCATTATGGTTAGAGGAAAGTGGAAATGATAGAGGATTAAGGGTATTCCAAAATCTTTTAGCTATGTTAGATATTCATGCATATATTCGCACTTGGGTACCTTTGAAAAAGAATTGTTAAAATAATTGAAATGGAATTTTTTTGAACCTATGTCTATGCTAATTTTTCAAGCTAGATAGGGTTGATTTAAAAAAGATAAAATGATTTTTATCATCAACACAAGGTAGCCTGAGGTGTGAAGATTAACACATTGTTATCTGTGTGGTCATGATAAAGTCATAAAATTGATTTAATTATGTTATTCATAAGTCTATGCAAATTGTTTTGGCTAGACAGATTTAATATGAAAAATAAAAATGATTTTTTTATCAACACATTATTTAACCTGGTGTGGTATGATAAATGATGAGTCATCAATTTACTCTTGCAAGGTATGGTATACAATCATACAATTGGTTTAAAGATGAGTCAATGTCAATTTTTTTGGCTAGACACATTTGGTTATAAAGTAAACGAACATATGATTCCATTAGACGCAACATACCTCATCTTTAAAACTATTATGTTATACATAACATGTGGTACGATAGGCTGATCACCTAGAGTACTGATGATGAGTGGGTTTTGTAGACACTCAAAATTTTCTACAAACCTGTTACTAACATTGCAGGAGGGCAGATTCGTAATTTGGAGATAACCTTGGAAGACAGCTCATATCCATTCCGGATACCACTGAAAGTTCAGTCTCAACCCCGGAACACCCACCGGGAGTATCAATTCCAACCTCGGAGATAACCCCAAGGAATGTCGTTGTAGTTCCAGCAATAACCCCAGAAATGCTTGTTTCAAATGCATGCAATAAGCTTCAATCTCGGAATTCTCGCCGAGGCACTCATTTTAAAGACCCAAAGATAACACTGAGAAGACAAGCACCTTAAAGATGACCCTGAGGAATTCAAACACTTGCAGCAGTCCAATCTCAGAGATAACCATGAGCAACGTCTGCTTTATCAGCCCAAACCGGAGATAATCCCGGTGAGGGGAAAAATTGTTATCTTGCCACCTCAACCCCACATTACGCCGTCTCAACATCTCATACATATATTTCTACACAACAATGTCCCACAAGAGCCAAGGAGTTCCAATCCCGAGTGACTATTACGTAGGGTAGCACACCGGATAAAATTTAAAGCTTGAAGACCATGGGCATGGTCCCCTCTTCCTGACTTCGCACAACCTCTAATCCCATGTCATTGCATAACTCTCGACAACGACGGTCTGAAAAAGGTTTTGTACACCTCAATCAGATGCACGGTTTGAAGTTCTGCAAGTTTGAGCAGACATCACAATGCACGAGTGTACGTACTTCGTGACGGCGGGATCCGTGGAACCTGGGGCACCCTGGGCAGCTGCAGGTGCATTTGCGGCTGCCGCAGGTACACCTGCGACCACCAGCTCTATAAATATAGAGCTTGGGGTCCCCATAATTCAAGAAGAAAAGGCGAGAAAGCCCTGTCTAATTTTCTCTGTACACCCCCCATATTGAGTGCTTTCTCATTTTAAACACTTGTTAGCTCACATATAGCTATATTTTTACGGGTGGGAGTCGAGTGTTCATCCATTTAGAGTCATAGAAGTCTTCTTTGGCAGCCCACTTTAAGCCTTCTTACACTCTATAAAGCCTTTCTCTTCATATTTGCACACAATCTTCTTCACATTGAGAGTCATGTTGTGTGTGTATGCCCGGACTTCGGTCCGTAGTTTTCATTTTTGTCTGTATATGTATATATATATATACACACTTATATATGTATATATTTATATATATGGACTAACATTATCGAGTTATGGCTCGATTGAGCCTAGACTTATGTTTGGAGCGTTTACTTGCTTATATATATATATATTTACATTTCTGTCAGGCCTAAAGTTTACTTCGTGGCCTTTTACTGCTTTATTTATATTCCGTCCCGCTTGGAGTTTACTTCGTGGAGGTTGATCGTTTTTACCGCTTTCTTTACATTCCATCCCGCCTGGAGTTCACTTCGTGGCAGTTGATCACATTTATTGCTTTATTTACATTTTTGATCCCCCATGGAGGTGCTTCGTGGTGGTTGATCATGTCTCTTTACATATATTTACCGCTTTTATTTATTTATATTTTCGATCCCCCATGGAGGTGCTTTGTGGTGGTTGATCACTTCTGTATATATATATATATATATATTTACAGCTTTTATATATATAACTACTTACTGCTTTTCATATAAACTACAACATCATGTGAGCCTAGGAATCATGTGATCACAGATTCAGTCCATAAAATCTAGATTCGGTTCCCGTGATGGACTTTTTCAGCTGTAAGTAGCTTGTAAACTATTCACGGTGTTTGAATTTCCTTAGATGACTTTATGCCCATGAGGAGTTCGGCACTGCTATATATTATTTTCTCGAAGATGGTTCGTACCTCGAAAATAAAAGCAATTAAGCCGAACATTTAATAATAAAATGGAAGTATGAAAAAGTCTCAATTACTATTAAGCACAAGGTTTGAAAAACCTCTTTTACAAAACTTCACTGCTATATCATGTTTAAAACTGAATTTTTCATACAAATTCAAACCCTTTGTATATAGGTGCGAACGAGGCCTCACACTACTTCCAAATAATAACACATTGACCCACACACAAACACACATTGAAAAGTGATGGTCACCATGGTAACACGGATGTCGGGGGGTACCTAACACCTTCCCTCCGCATAATCAATCCCCCGAACCCAAATGAATATCGGTTTCATAGACCCGTTTAACAGTGTCACATCATTGGGTCAATGTGTAAACCTTTTCTCGGTTGCGTTGGTTCAACCAGTTAAAAACCTCAACTGGCGACTCTTAAAGTCAAATCGTCGACATATACATGTCGGACCTTTTTCACTTATTTTTTCAAATAAATCTCACATAACATGAGAACACCAAAGAACACGAACAAAAAAAGGGACAAATAAAAATCCCAACGTCGACAGGTGGCGACTCCGCTGGGGACACCAGTAAGAGGGCTTAAGCCACTACTACAAGCTTTTCAAAACTGTTATATGCTTGTGTGTGAATGTTGCATTTACATTTTTGATAAATGTGTACGAATACATTTTAATTACTGTACTGCAAAATATCTATCTATGATATTAGTGCTTCGTACATGTCACCATTTTCATAAACGGTAGACACGTTGTATGTGAATGTATGTTGTGTGGTTCCTCCATCAGGAGGCTATCCTATCGGTGTTTGATTACTGGACTCGTAGGGAGACTAATTCCAACGAGGCTCAGGAAAGGCACCACCTAGATTCGTTTCAGTTGAAAGACCGGATTAACTTCCCGTCAAGTAGATTGCGATGATCTGGGAACCTTCATGCCAAAAAGCCGTCCGTGAGAGTAACCTAAGATAGGCCAGCCTCTGATAAACCAAACGTGGATGAAAGTCTCTTCATGCTTTCCCTTTTCAATTACTTGTAAAAGCATTTACTTGTAAATATCATTTCATGTCAAATCCATCGTAATGGAAAATATGAAGAAATATGTGCACATGCATATTTAAAATTAGCATGCTATCCTATATTACAAAATAGCTAACATCCGTTTTGAAGGATAATATTCGTAACACGGGTACCTCACATAGCATATAAACATTTACATTATCTCTAAGACTAAACTACATAAGTTTTTTGCAGGGAAACAATTGGGCCTGTTACCCGCTCAAAATCCAAAAAGGCCACGACCTTACAGCCAATCATGTCTTCGTCTGACCAATCTAATCCTGCTCCTGTCTCACGAGAAGAATTTGATGGATTAAGTAAACAAATTACAGACTTGGCTATCCTGCTTAAAGAATTACATCAATCTACTCAGGGTTCGCGAATACCCGTACATACAGAATCCTCTGCACAAGGAGAAATTCAAGGTTTGGATAAAAAAAAATTCGGAACCTCAGTTGGATACGACTAACAAAGACCCTGAAAACACCCATCTCAAAGGAGATCCAGACACCGGTGATATAAAAAAGAAGGTCCTTCAAATGGAAGAAAACATTCATTCTCTCAAGGGGATTGGAGCACATGGGAGTGTTTCATATGCTAACCTTTGCATATTCCCTGGTGTTCATTATCCAGAGAAATTTAAAACCCCTGACTTTAAAAAGTATGATGGATTAGGGGATCCTTACACACATTTGAAGGTGTTCATTGGAGAACTTTGATCTTATGCAGAAAACGAGAAGCTCAGAATGCTGCTGTTTCAGAAGAGTCTGATTGGAGAAGCCCATTCATGGTATACCAGATTAGACAACTTAATGATCCATAGCTGGGAAGAGCTAGCTCATGCCTTCCTCACTCAGTACATCTTCCAGTCTCAGATGGCTCCTGACCGGTATCAGATTACGAAGGTCAAGAAACAATCTACTAAGTCTTTCAGAGAGTATGCTCAAAGGTGAAGGCGCCTTGCTGCTCAAGTTATTCCCTCTATGACGGAATCAAAAATGGTCATGACCTTTATAAACATAAAAGAAGCTCCTTTCTATGAAAGAGTTTTAGCTGGCATTGGCAAACCATTTTCTGAAATGATCAAGCACCGAAGATGGCTGAGATGGGATTGAAGTCAGGTAAGATTCAAGACCTAGCCATTTTTATGGCAGTTGCTGAGCACATCCAGTCCTGAATTTATGGAAACAACCCCCGGAGGGTCCATAAAAAGAAAGCGGAAGATGTTTCCTTAATACTACAAGGTCAAAAAGACAGTCAGAATATGCCTATACAGAGGAGAAACTACTCCCCTTTTCAAGCACAATCTTCAAACCTTCCATTGCCTAAAGGTGGAGAAACAAAGTGCCCTCGAACGTTCACACCCTTAGGGGACTCGCTCGAGAAAATTCTTGGTCTTCTGACTACTCAGAAGAAAATCACCCATCTTCTTCCACCAGCCAACCCTAATGGGAGGGTTTCAATGCTACTCGGAAGTGTGCTTATCATTCTGAGGCACCTGGACATGATACTCAAGATTGTTGGGCCTTAAAACACAAGATCCAAGATTTAATAGACAACGGTAAAATCGTGGTTACCAAACCAGATCAACCTCATGTGCTAGACAACCCTCTTCCTCAACACAAAGAAGAAGAGGTCAATATGATTAGTTGGAGCAATGGACAAAGTTCCAATTTTAATGATGAATCATCCCAGACCATCAAAAATGGTGTTGATAGATGGGATTACGCAAAGTTTTAATTTGTTATGGAACGAAAGATGAAAGCTCTTTGTAAGCAAGTTGAACAATTGGCAGAACTGTTGATCCATCAGCATCAAGTCACACGCTAGTTAGTCAGCCAGGAGCATGTCTGTATCCTTCCTTTTGTTATGAATGCTCCATCATCACCTTCAGAAAGTGACGCATTGGAGGACAAGGTTGTGAAGAGAGTAAGTGCTAAAACCCGTCGGGAATTTGCCAATAGAAGGGAATTTATATACCTGGGCCAACCTATAGAGGAGATATTTCAGATACTAATCAACGAAGGAAGAATCACCTCCCTTTTACCTCAAATTAATCCCCTTTCAAGACGGTTCAACTCTGAGGAAGTATGCCAATATCACTCCCACTCTCGCGGTCACAACATAGAAGAATGCTGGGCACTCTGCCACCTTATCCAGAATCTAATTGACAGCGGTGTCCTGTACTTAGCAGACGATGACACTGTGCTACTCGAGAGTGGGAATACCCATCCTACTAAGTGGAAGGGGTTAGTAGTAGTTATATACGCTGAGACTGATGAGACTGTTGGGCCATTTCCCATACAATCAATTCAACTAAAAGGTAGTGACAATCCTTTAAAAGTGGCTGCACCAGAGCCAATTTACTTACCATTCAGACCATAACATCCTGTTATTAGCTTACAAAAAGTCCCATGGAATTATGGAAAAGCTAAAGGATCCACGTCTCATACTATTGCTACAGTGTCGAAGGAAAATCCACTGTATCTTCCTCAGAGGGTGATGAAGCCTACCATAAAAGAAAAGGGGAAGATTCCCATAGAGAAGATTGAGAAATTCCTCCGCATTATGGGCCATAATGAAGCCAAGGTGGTTTTAAGCTTAAGAGAAGCTCCACATCAAATCTCAATACTAGACTTGGTTTTCTCTTCCGAGGATCACATGAAGATCTTACTGAAGGTTTTGGAAGAAGCCTACTTGCCAAAATAAGTGGAATATGGAAAAATTTCAACATTTGGTTGATCAAATTTTTAACAACAATGTGATATCATTCACTGATGATGACATACCGCCCGAAGGGACCGGTCATTGTAAGTTATTGCACATTGCAATTTTGTCCTCTGGGATATGTTAGCTGGAGTTTTGATAGACGGAGGTTTGTCTCTGAATATCTATCCTTATGCAACTTTAGTAAAGATGAACGTCAATCTCAAACAGATCCGAAGTAACCATACGTTTATCAAAGATTTTGATGGATCCCGACAAAATTCTGTCAGAGAGATTAAGCTGCCAATTGAGATTGGTCCCCATACATTTTGCATATCTTTTCACATCCTCAAGATAGATTCAGGATATAACCTGCTATTTGGGAGACCATGGATCCACATGGCTGGAGACGTCCCTTCTACACTTCATCAACAACTTAAATATATTGTCAATAATAGCCTAGTCACTGTCAACGCTGAGCCAGAATGTCCTAAACAAGGAGACATACCACTCATTAGCTTCAATTCAGAAGTTGAGCCAGCCAATTTTCATACTTTGGAAGTGAGCAACACGCAATACCATCCTATTGGAGCGCCACTTCTCATACCTAAGATTTCTGCTGAAGTGATGGCCACTACACAAGAAATGATATCATTGGGTCATTAGCCTGGGCAAGGGTTGGGCAAAGAGCATCAGGGTATTAAGCACCCAATTCAAATGTCCAGTCAAACCGGGACAGCCGGAATAGGCTATTCTTCCAGTTCCAGTCATAGGAATCCTCATAAGCATAAGCAGATTCCTCAAGCTTCCGCCACACGATGATTATCTACACCTACAACTCCTGAGCTTGTACAGTCTCCGATAAAGGTGCCAGCCCATGTTATGGCTATACTATTTCCCAAACCAGTATCAGTTAAAGCAAAAGAAGTGTTGATCCCTGATCCCAAAGTGGAAGAGAGGGAACAGAAACATAAACAAGACATCGCCCTGATGATGTCAGGCATACGCATCATTGTCCATGATGAGCATACAAACAGATACACCCCAGATGATGATTGTCCAGATGTTATGGTCATCATTCAGGAGAAGGAGGACGATGATAACCCCTCCATCACTGCGGTCCATCATGACTTTACCCTTGACAATTGGAGCAGCACTCCATGCATTGGTCGATGAGGGTAAAATGGGTAGAAATTCCATCTGCCCTGTAGATAACTTTAACTACTTACTTTTTTGTACAGTATTAGCAGTTATTTTATCAGTACATGTTAACACTTTGTATGATTAAACAATTTCATATATTAAGTGAAAGCATATTTTGGTTCAGGACTCTGAATTTCGATGTGCCTGTACTTGCTGATGAGGTGCCTTTTCTCCACAAGGACTGTAACTTTGATAAAAAGTTAGACTCAGACTTGATGGAAGTACAAGAGGACATTGTGATACCTCAGGAGATTAAGGAATGGGTTGAAGACAAACCTAAACCTAATCTTGATCAAACCACCTCTTTTAATCTTGGAACCTTAGAAAGCCCTAAGTTAATCCAGATTGGTTCAAACCTTACCCCAAACCAACGGAATGACTTGGTTACGCTTTTAACCCAATTCCAGGATGTCTTTGCATGGTATCATGAAGACATGGTGGGTTTATCCACTAACATTGTCCTTCATCGCCTTCCCATTAAAGAGGGATTTAAGCCAATCAGGCAGAAGCTCATGCGATTGAAACTTGAGTGGAGTTTAAAGGTGAAAGAATAAATTGTGAAACAATTTGAAGCTGGCATTATCATGGTGTCTACGTATCCTGAATGGATATCCAACATAGTTCCCATGCCTAAACCGGAAGGAAAGGTACGAGTTTACGTGGATTACCGGGATTTGAACAAAGCTTGCCTTAAAGATAGCTTTCACATACCTTTTATCCACATTTTTATTGATAATACTGCTCAATACGGCATGTACTCCTTTGCTGATTACTTTGCGGGGTACCATCAAATTATGGTCGCTGAGCAGGATCATGAGAAAACTGCTTTCATCACACCTTGTGGAACTTTCTGCTTTAGACAGTTGTCATTTAGCCTCATCAATGACAGAGCAACCTATCAACGAGCTATGATGGCTCTTTTCCACAATTTAATGCACAAGGAGATAGAGATCTACGTGGATGACATTATTGTCAAGTTCCGAAGGGAGGAAGACCACCTAGACCATCTCAAAAAGTTTTTCAACAGGTTGCATAAGTACAACTTGAAGTTGAATCTAGCCAAATACGCCTTTGGCGTTAAATCAGGCAAGTTACTAGGATTTCTAGTCAGCCACAAAGGGATTGAGCTGGATCCCACCAAAATCTAGGCCATCACTGAAATGCCCATTCCTCAGACAGAGAAGGAAATACGGGGATTTTTGGGAAGAATCAACTTCATTAGCAGGTTTATTTCTCAACTCACAGCAACCTGTGAACCCATCTTCAAGTTGTTAAGGAAGAACTCCTCCATAAAATGGAACGATGAGTGTCAAAGAGCCTTCCTTACAATCAAAGAGCAGCCAATTAAAGCTACCATTTTGGTACCTCCTAGGGATGGTGTTCCCCTATTCATGTACCTTTCAGTCAAAGACAATGCCATGGGCTGCATGCTGGGACAAAAAGATGATAGAGGCCAAGAACGAGCTATTTATTACCTCAGCAAAAGATTCAGCACCAGTGAACACAAGTACACTCTGATTGAGAAGAATTATTGTGCTTTAGCATGGGCTTCCATGAGGTTACAACATTACCTACATGGTAACACAACCCATCTCATATCCTGCGTGGGTCCTCTCAAGTATGTGTTCAGTAAACCTATGTTAAATTGTCGGCTGTCCAGATGGTAGTTGATCCTACAAAAATTTTACATCGTCTACGTGACGTAAAAGTCTATCAAAGGTCAAGGAATTGCAGATCAACTGGCTGCCGCACCTGCAGGGGACTTGAAACCCTTGGAAATATACTTCCCCGATGACGGGGTAATGGTAATTCAGCAAAACCATCAGTACGATACACGCCGTATGTGGAAAATGTATTTTGATGGATCTGTTAACACAGAAGGCTCTGGAGATGGAGCAGTTCTAGCGTCCGGTATGGGGGAGCAGTATCCCGTCGCCGTCAAATTACAGTTTTTCATCACCAACAACACAGCTTAGTATGAAGGCTGTATCATGGGGCTAAAACTTGCTCACTCAATGGGCATCGGGCGGTTAACTATCTTTGGGGATTTCGAGTTGGTAATCAAACAATCCACGGGAATCTATCAAACCAAAGAACTACATTTGCTGCCTTACCATCAGCAAGTTTTATAGATGGCTTTGGATTTCGAAGAAATTTCCTTTCTACACATTCCTCATAATTGGAATGATTTTACGGATGCGCTAGCAACATTGGCCTCCTTGATTCACTTATTTGACAAGGAAAACATGCGAAACATCACATTTGCCCTGTAAAAGGCCCTAGTCTATGGGAACTATGTTAGAGAAGTATCGGATGAGCTACCTCCCATCCACAACCCTTGGCATCAGCACATCAAGGAGTACTTACGAGATGGATCTACACTCGCTGAGGCGAGCCCAACTGAAAGAAAGCGGATCCATCGACTTGCTATGAAATTCTACCTGAGCGGAGATGCACTCTACAAGAGAGATGCAGGATTAGGTCTCCTTAGATGTCTGGACAAGGACCAAGCTCAGAGGCTCATGGATGAGATCTATGGTGGAGTATGTGACCCACACATGAGCGACCCTCTACTTGTTAAGAAGATCCTCAGAACAGGGCATTAATGGCTTACCCTCAAAGCTGACTGTGATGATCACGTCAAGAGGTGCTATCAATACCAAATTCATGGGAATGTTATCCACGCCCCTTGAAGGGAACTCCACAATATGAGTTCGCCATGGCCCTTCTCAATGTAGGGAATGGACGTGATCGGGCCCATTAAGCCCAAAGCCAGTAATGAACATCGATTTATCTTCACCATGACCGACTACTTCACCAAGTGGGTAGAAGCAGCCTCCTTCCCCAGGGTTACCAAAGAAGTCATCATTGCTTTCATCAGAAATAATGTCATTTGTCGATATGGACAACCAGAGGTAATTGTGTCAGACAATGCTAAGAACCTCAACAACAAAATGATGGAGGAGTTATGCAGAAAATTCCACATCAAACACCTTAACTCCATCATCTACCGTCCAAAGATGAATGGTGCTGCTGAAGAGGCTAATAAAAACATCAAGAAGATCATGCAGAAGATGTCTGCCAATCATAAAGGATGGCCTGACCTCTTGCCTCTGACTTTATTAGCCTAGAGAACTTCAATGCATACTTCCACTGGGGCAACCCCCTACTCATTAGTCTATGGGATGGAAGTAGTGATCCCTATAGAGGTGGAAATGGAATCCCTCAGAGTGTTGATAGACGCTCAGCTGGATGAAGAGCAATGGGTACAAGACAGGTATCACCAATTTTCTCTAATAGACGAAAGGCGAACCGTGGCTATCTTCCATGGTCAGTTATATCAGCAAATGATCACTAGATCCTATGACAGAAAAGTCTGGCTATAACATTTTAAACAATACAACTTGGTTTTGAAGAAGATCATTGACAACCAAGATCAATTCAAGGGAAAATTTTCTCCTAACTGGGAAGACCCGTTTGTTATCAAGGAGGTATTGACAGGAGGTGCTCTCAGACTACAGGAAATGGACGATGATCAATTTCCACAACTCATCAACTCTGACACCGTGAAATGATACTATGTTTGAGGTTACCATCAAGCAAACATCTTGGTTTTGGATTATCAGATCACCAGTTATTTTAGGTTCTTTAACCTTCATTACACACAACCTTTCTTTTTTATCCATCTACCCCTCAGGGAAAAACACACTTTTCAAACTAGCAGCCTGGTTTCACTTTATACAACTCCGGTTATCCCACTAGGGATTGAACCTTTCACACCTGCAGTTTGTCCAGAACTTAGGATCAAACTTTTTCACGCTTGTAGTTTATCCTGAAGACGGGATTAAACTTTTCACACCTGCAGTTTGTCCCAAGCATGGGATCAAACATTCTTTTCCCCGCAGTATAGCCTGCACATGGGATTCAATTTCTTCGGTCACAAATCATCCTGAGGGACGAACTAAGTCGACCTGATCTCCCTGATACCCGGGAGTACATAGGCAACCATATTCTATATGGCCCGGTCGCAATAAAAAAAAATAAAAACATTTCTGCCCTTTCTCTACAAAAAACAAAAACAAACAAAAACATTTCTAACCTTTCTCTACATAAACAAAAACAACAAAAACAACAAAAACATTCCTACACACTTTTACATTCAGCGTTGAACCTCTTACATCAGGTTCAAACTACACAGACCTGATCTCCTCTTCAATAGGAGTACGTAGGCAGCCATTTATGGTTCGGTCTAACCCCCTACCAAAATACAAGAACTTGTCATCTGGTACTAGGATCAAATTTCAATCCACCATATTTCATCGGCTTCAGACAAAAGGGATGGAACTACCTAACCTCTCACAAATAGGAGATTCGGCGACCATCTAAGCTGCGGTTGTACCTCAAAAAGCAACACCAATCCATAAGAGATGGAACTAACTGGGCTCATCCTAAATAGGAGTACTGGCGACCATCTGTGGTGCGGTCAATCTCAGAGAGGAAAAGCCACACTCATCTTCATATCTACATATAGAAACCAGTCCTAAGACACCAAAGATGGTAGGGATACACACAGATTAATGATCCATTCTGAGAAATCATGCGACGTCTCAATGTCCACACATCAAGGATGAGTTCAAAATGCATCAAGATCACAAGCCCTGAAGAAACAGACAAATATCAAGCAAGTATCAAGGTACAACTAAAAGGAAAGTGAATCAAAATATATTTCCCTTCCATATATAATACTGTTTGATATATACATATGTGTTGTACATGATAAAATGGCTAAGATAGTCTGTGCAGGAAAATACAAGTCTATCTACGGATCTGTGTGTATGCGGACTATCAGATCTAACATAGCATCCCTCTCCGAAGAAAGAGGTAACACTGCAAGCTCCTGCCCAATGGTATCTACACGAGCTAGCAGATCTGAGGCTAACTGCATGGTGGCATGATGCTCATCAATGTATGCACTCATATCGGCAAGGATGTTAGTCGTAAGGGATCTCACTGAAGTACTGTCTATGACGACCACATCCCAAGCAGATAGGACAGCATCCCGCTCTATAATCAATGCATCTCTGGCTGATATGGCCTCATCTCTCTCTAATAGAGCTGCGTCTCTCCCATCAAGAGCTGTCAACATCAAGGCCCTAGCCTGATCTCTCTCAAAGGTCATCAGATGTAGACTCTTCTCCAGATACTGTGTTGAATGCTGAATCACAGTAGCACTCATAGTGGGTGAATCCATCACAACTTCTGGCAACCCAGCACTCAAATCCCCCTCGATGGGAATATCAACCTCCTTCATAGGCTCCCCATCATCGGAATCAATCCCTTGCACTGTGGATACTGCCATAGTCAATGCCGTCTCTGTCTCCATCCATGTGGAATACTCTACAGAACAACCCGGATGCCTGACGATAAACTCAGTTAGCTCACGCTGATCCCAATAAGCATACAAACTAGATCTATCCTCTGTTGATAAGTGGCGAGAAGCAAAGCGCTGACTCAATGCCCCCTCAAAAGGATGAAAATCCTAGAACTGGTCAAACTGACACATCACGGCTAGTGGGTGGTAAGTAATCATGCCCCTCAAACCAGCTAGAGGGAGATAATCCATGCCCGGAGCATGAGTGATGAAGCTGTAGGGTGAGCTGAGCCCTATAAACGGAAATATATCAAATGAATCTCCGATCCCTGTCAGGAAAGCTGACCAAGATGCAGCATCTATACACTCTGCAGGATGAAAGGAGTATAACATGGCTATATCATGGGTGAAACAATACCCATGTCGTCTAAAAGTGCCAATTGGTCTGAAGTGTGACATAAACCACACATACAGCATGACCGAGATGCCTATAAACACTCCCGTCGGATAAGTGCAACAGTATATGTTCGACCTCAGAGTTTCTGCTATAATTATCGGTACAATGGTATGACCCTCCCTGAGAGCTCTCACTGCCATGATAACGCCAATATCTAGCTCATCCATGTACCGTGTCATGTAGACATACGATAGTACGCATAATAGCAGTACATCCACTTTGGCCAAACGCCAATGATCCTCCGGTGTGGTGAAATCCCCGGAATCCCGTGTATAACTATCCTCCGAGATAAATCTATCAAATAAACAATGCTAGGATATCACGTGGCCGGATGTGAGCTCATCCTGTACCACCCTACGCCTTAATCTAGTGAGGGTCATGAACTGCCGGCTCATATCTCCAATCGCCATATGCACGCAAGGTCTGTCCAGTGGCAGCATCGTCAAACGTGCATACTCCTCTAGAGTAGGAGTCAACTCCTGGGTCCCAAATCTGAAAACCTGCCTCGCCGATACCTAGTGCTCCAGCATGCCCTCCACGAATCCTGCAGGAACCTGAAACATCAAGAGGGTTATAGTATGCTACAACAGCTGATCTACAGTCACCATGTCTGATGGTGACATACTATCATACCACGATCTCATACTAGATGCCACCAATAATGGTGGGGTATGATCAATACGGCTAACTGTCGAAGAAGACATCTGTACGGGCCGTGTCATAAGACCATCCAGAGGTCAATGCTGAATATCTCTAGACATACATACATATGCACAACATAATACATACATGATAAACAATAGATGGAAATATGATATAGGGAATGGAAAACTGTACATACATTCCTAAGTATATCATCATCTAATACATCTTTGTACTGCTAAAATACAGGGAAATGGGGCAAAACTGCCCTACAACTAACAGAGGCCGTTCAAAAGATATAACGAGAATTGGGCAAAGCTACCCAATGTCTAACATAGGATTATCAAAAGAGATAACGAGAATATACATTAGAAGAAGACAATGGTGTCGATGTCTACATCATTAATCCTGTCCACATGATGTAACTCCTCCTAAGTTACTGGATCTCTATCCATAGGGATGTCAGGCCTATACAAGGGAGGATCTACACCGGAAAAACCATATGGGTCACCTGATGGGCCAGCGCCAGAGCTGGAAGGATGAAAAGTATTTGCCTCTGAAGGATCTCTGCCTAAGTGCTGCATAAAGAAATGTGCCTGGTCCAACTGCTGGGTCAAACTGTCAATCTGTGTCATATGAGTCGGATCTCTGACACAGGCTAGCCAATTAATCATCATCACGGATCCTGGAACCATATCCCCCATGAACTGAGTGGCACGGGTCTGGGCTCCAATGGTACGAGGGAACCACCAATGCTGGAATATCTCTTGAGTGCAGGGACCCTCTGATAATGTAAAACCGTCAACACCCAACAATGGGATATCAATGATGGGTGACTACAAAACATGCCAATAACGCCTGGCAGGAGGCAAGATTGGTATACGAATCTCTCCTGTGGTGCTCCTGATAGCATGTTCTCCTAAGTAGAGCTCCCATCCTCCATCTGTGAAGAGAGGAATCCTACGGGTGGAAATCACGTGCTCAACTCCAGTCAGGTACCCATCCTTAAATCCAATGCTCAAGTGCTCCCCAGAGTAGGGAACCCATGTGATGACATCCACTGTCAACAACTTAAGCTGTAGGTGGAAATGAGTGAAACCCTCCGCAATAGGGACCTCCACCAGTATGGAATGATGCCATATCCATCCTTGTGGATAAGGTATCTAGGCCTAACACACTCATAAGACGTAAACATGGGAGCCTCTCATAGGCTCAAAACTGTCAATGTAAAGATAAACATCTGCTGTCAGTTAACACTCTTAATTTGTACATGGGAAAAGACAAGAGAAACACTCACCAGTAGAAATGGGTAGAATCATAACCAAGCCTCGGTCAAACCTTGCGAACGCATGCGCATTCCCTTGAGGAAATAGACAAAGGTGTAGGAACCCCAATCATACTCTCCAATGCGGTCCACGTGTCGAGTGGCGCTGATCCAAGTAAAAGACACCGTAGAAGAGTTATCTGCTATAAAGAAACCCCTAATAATCATCAGGAATAATCGCCAAAGAATGCGATCCCTGACTCTCACATCATCGGGTATGGGCTCACTCAACAGCCCGCTTATAGCATCTACACTCAAAGGAACTGTACGTACAGTCTTGCCCTTGAGCGCCTCTACCGGAACTCCTAGCAAGGATCTAATGGCAGTAGGGGTAATATCCGTCGTACAAGGCACTGATGACCCTCCAAACTCCACACCTGTGATAAACCGCCAATCCATCGGCGTCATCATCACCTCATAATCCAGCAAATGAAGTGACTGAGTCTGGTGAAACCAGCGCTCAGACAATGCCATGAGGTAACCCCAGGGACAACGATAGGGAAGGATGGAAAAGAATGTCCCGAATCCCTAGCCATATACAATCGTTCTATAGTCATCATGCAAAGCCTGATACATAGTGTGGATGCTGAACCAGTTCCCTCGAGGCTGTGTAAAGCCAGGAACCTATATTATAAAGCAGATCAACATCAGAACCCTTTACTCCTCATCAATAGGAAAAAAGAAAGATTAAAATCTATCTTTGTACCTTATTTTCATGCAAGTAAACTAAGGGATGTCTACTCAAATTTCTGAACAACTCTGGGTTCACCACCTGAATACTCAGGATGTCCCTACGGCGAACATGTGCAGCAGGAGCCTCAACCTGTACATCCTCCTCCTCGTCCTCGACGTCTGTCACATCAACCTGGACTGAATGTATCATCGCCTCCACCAAACGACGAGGCTGTCTAATAGAACGGGGTCGAGGTACTTTAGAAGCCCTTCTCCGTATACCAGAAGTGGTCCTGCGGGAACTACTCGGCTGATTCGGATCCATATATCTGGACAACAAGTCTCCAAATAACCTCAGAAAGGGTGTGGTAAATTCTTATTTTGATCTTTTCAAAATGCATTTTATGACTACATGCATGCATGCATTATTTTAACATTCGTCTATAGTAGAGTTAAAAGTGCATGAATATCCAATGCCTATATTTTAGAAAATTTTTGCCATAGTCCCCTTTGTAAATAGGACTATCCACATACACATAGGCATTACTAGGTGGCCATTCAGTAGCACACCTACCCACAGTCATATACATCCTACATGCATTAATACATCATAGTAAAAAACTCCATAAGTGTAGTCTAATTACCAGGATTATTTTGCTTTTCTACCTTTACTCATTTGTCCTCAAATAAGATAAGAAATGACAGTTAAAGGTGCCAATTTGACTATTTCAAAAGTCAATTTTTTTACATCATTATGTTTAGCATGGTTTAATACTAACATTTACTATGTTGAATATTTTTTATCAAGTCATATCAGCATGCATATTCACTACTATGTGTTTAAATGCATTTCATGTGATAAGTCATTTTCCAACGGACAGAAATTGAAAAAAAAAACATGCATGTGTTACCAGGACAGTGAAGAACGCTTGTACGGTGGCATAATTTGCAGAAAGTCACCCAAACTCAGCAGATCTGAAGAAGAGCTCTCAGATTTCCTTCGCGGTGCCACTTGAAAATGACTTATGAAAGCAACCTGTAGTCTTTTCATACTCACAGTTGGCCGCAGGTCCACCTATGGCACCCCTACATGGGTCCCACCCCTCCGGCTCAGTCCAGTTCGAGTTGTAAAGGAGATCTCACAAGCTGAAAAGGCCAAATATGGAGTAAAAAGGCTACGCGACTAAGCGGAATAGCCTGGAATCCTGGTTGTCACAAGTTAAATTATGGATTTACATGTCATTCATTGGTATTCGCCTAAATACAAGGTATACTGTGACGCCCCCAAAATTAGGTATACATCACCCATCTCGTGTCGCCAAATACATGGTACAAAATACAAATACAAACTTAATTATACAAATGTCGTGTAACATACAACAATACATAAACTGATAGTTCTAATAGGAATATTGTCATCTAGACAATATCCATACTCAAGGAATCCTCATTACATTTATTGTCACACTATTTAACAGAATAGTGAGGACTACTAATGCTATCTTCTGTACCATCACTCCTTTCCCCGACTCGTCCCAGCTATAATCTCATTTCCTGAAGAGAACATTGAAAGAAAGGGTGAGCTCAACTAGCCTAGTAAGAAATATTATGACTAAGATAATACAAAATAAATTATCATTAGTCTTCAACAATGTTAAACTGATAATATACAATAGAAATCAAGTTTAACTGCAGCAGAATATGCAATCCATTAAAAGAGTCAAGTAGAGAATAAAGTCTACTATCTTTTATGTTTTAAAAGGTTTTCATCAATTTTTATTGCTGAGACTCAGCTTAATAAATAAACCACCACATCTAATCATCCCTGTACCACAATCAAGGATTTTCATTAAATCATCAATGGTCATGACTATACCGAATAACCCTAGTCATAATCATACCAAAAACTATTCATCAATGCATTACAGGCCACTGGGGACTTTTATCACATTATTTATAACAGGTCATGATAATACCGAATGATCCCTGGTCATAATCATACTAAGTCCATCTATGCACGTAAGCCAAAGATGACTTTCAACATAATATAACATGAGGATGATAACAATGACATAATAATTCAATAAAACAAGTTCAAGAATTAATTTGTCCAGGAACCAATAACGTCCAAATTGTCAACATGATACTTCTTTGTAAAATAAAATTGAAGAATGCTCAGAAGAATATTTCCATGAAATGATACTGGATGAAGCGCAAATATCAAAGATATTCCACTAATTTCATGGAGTATAGAAGTCAAAACTTTAACCAACTCAGTATAATAAAGAATGGAATAACAAAAGAAGTCACCATGTATGCGGTACGTCACATAGACAGGTTATTCCAACAAAATAATAAAGACAAAATAATAAAGATGAAACCAGGTCCAGTGTAAAATACACAGATAAGATATTCCAACAGAATAATAAATGCGGAATAATAAATATGGAACTAGGTCAGGTGAAATTCACACCGACGGGATATTCCGACAGAATAATAAAGAACGGAATAATAAAAGATTTCACCAAGTATGCGGTACTTCGCATAAATAGGTTATTCCAACATAATAATAAAGAATGGAATAACAGAAGAAGATCACCAAGTATTGGGTAAACCACATATACAGGTCATTCCACCAAGTATAGGGTAAATCGCGCATACAGGTTATTCCAACAAAATAATAAAGAATGGAGTAACATAAGGATTTCACCAAGTATAGGGTATGCCGCGTATACAGGTTATTCCAACAGAATAAATGAGAATGGAATAACATAAGGATTTCACCAAGTATAGGGTATGCCACGTATACAGGTTATGTATAGGGTATGCCACTTTTACAGGTTATTCCAATAGAATAATAAAGAATAGAATAACAGAAGTTCTCTTTATGAAGAAAGAATAACACCCCTTACTGTAAAAGACACTGGATATCAAAGTAGTGAAGTAGCAGAATACTCTTCTTCTTTCTCTCTATAATTTCTCTCTCTAGAGTTTCAATGAATTTATAAGAAAATAATGAAGGAATGAGCTTCTATTTATAGAAGAATGGATTGAATAGTAACTAATTCGTGAACGGTCCAGATCGATTTACTTTTAAACGAACGATCCAGATCGATTTACTATTAAAACTTAAAGCAACGATCCATACTGATTTACTATTAAAACTTTAAACCAGCGACCCATATTGATCCACTATTATAACTTTCCACCAGCGGTCTATATTAATTCATTTAACTAACAGTCTGAAAAATTAGCACATCTCCTCATGGAATAATATTGTACCCAAATACCCGAATGCATAATAATAGAGTGAATAGTAACTAGGTGAATAGTAACCCATGAATAGTAACTCGTGAATAGTAACTCGTAAATAGTAACTCGTGAATAGTAACTTCGACACAAAAATATCCCGAATACCCAATTGAACAATATAACCTCCAGACATCAATTATCATCAGAATAAATGTCAATTTCTATTAACACAAATAATCCCAACACAATGAAACTATCAAATTCATCTTTAATTAACATGAACTTAATCATCATTAATATCATAACTCACAATATTTAACAACCAGGTCGTTCCCAGGAAAGAGGGGGCTTTTCGATAAGGATTTCTCCTTATTGGTGCGCAATTAGATGACCAAACCTCTCCTTGACAGAACTTCTAGACATTGTAAATATTGCAATTTAATAATATGAATAACTTTGTCGTCTCAATTATTGATTTAATAAAATAACATATTATGCACATGATACTGTGACAATAATTGAATCAATAATATGAGAGATATGATGCAGTAATTACAGTATCAATAATTGAGTATAACTGAGTGACTTATCACATAAGCATCAATAATCAATACCGTGTGCTACTATGCAACCACGCGTATTACTGTACTTTTAGTACCGGGTAGTTCAACAGTATCAACAGTAAAACCTTTGCCGTTATTTTCGTAAAATATTTTTGTCGTTTTCTAACTACGATAGTTCTTCTGTTGTGGGTCCCCCAATGATTGTGTCGTCGTACGAATATTCTCCGACAAAAAGAATATTCCCGACCAATCAAATATTATATAACAACTTGCAAACTTTGCAAAATTTTCAAATACTACCCCCAACTATAACATTTTCTCAAATCCACACCTTAATATTCAAAAAAATATTTCGAGAAATTTAAATCTTTATTTATAAAATCTGGGGTCTCACAATCTCCCCTTCTTATGGAATTTCGCCCTCAAAATTTACGTACGTACCTGATATCATAAAGAGGTGAGGATACCTTGAATACCTTTATCGTTAAAAACATTAAATTCATCTTTGTAATCCGGCCAAAGATATTCATTAACAATTCATCTTTGCACTACAGGCCAAAGATATACAACTGTAAAACCAATAATGCTGAGACTCAGCTTAATAGTATCACGACCACGAATTATCCATGCACTACGGGCCAAGGATATTCGTATTTTCAATTACGATCATGATTTTACCAAATAATCCCTGATTATAATCATACCAACTCCATCTATGCACTACGGCCAAAGATGACTTTTACCACATCCATTAATTAATATTTCATTGCTGAGACTCATCTCAATAATTAATCCACATCGTTGAATCATCCCTGCACTACAGGCCAATGATATTCTTTAGTATCACGACCACGAATTATCCATGCACTACGTGCCAAAGATAATCGTGTTTTCAATTACGGTCATGAGGATAATGATATAAAGAATCAATCAAATGAGATAAAGAATAAATATTAAACATTTATAATATAATTTATCTAGGGTTCAAGAATATCCCAATGTTATCAATCACTTAATAATCTCATAATCTAATATCATTAATATTATAACAATATTTTAATCACTTCTTAAACTTATAAACAATTTATTTCAATTGTTTACGCTTTACCATATAATGCATTTAATCATTCAAAAATGCCATACTCATAAGATATCATCACCAATGATCAAATCCCTCATAAAAAAATGCATATACTCTATATAGGATTTCCAAGCCATAAAATCCTATTTTCCAACTTTGTTACTTCACGTAACATATTTAACTCATATATTCGTAACTAAACTATTTTCATGAAAAATACCAAATCAGTCCAAAAAATATTTCTTTTCTGGAATTTAGTATAATATAGTCTCATAATGAACATATATTTTTCTCGGAATTTTTAAAATTCATTTACTATTTTTCAAAAATTAATTTCCAATTAATTCCTTAAGAAATTAGCTACCTCAAGTTTAACTCCAAAAATTCCCAAATCTTGGCAGAATCTTACACATGTTAACGTGAGCTTATAGTTTAAATTTCATGGTCATCGGAGTTATAGAACTCCGGTTATAGTATTTTTTGTTGGAAAAACCTAAATATTGAAATGGTCATAACTTGCTCATTTTAAGTCAGAATGAGCTCATTTTTGGACAGGAGGTACTTTATACCATATACTTACATGTCCCAAAAGGCCAAACTATTTCTCATAAATTAAGTGGCCGAAATAGACCCTTAAAGTTTCTGGGCAGTAGCGTTTTCGGTTTTTGCAGTTTTGCACTCCTTTACTAAAATCAGTCCACACGAAAATCTACAACTCCTTTTCCAGCGATTCCACTTGGATAAGCTAAAAAACTCATAGATCTAACTCTAGGACTTGACCACACTCAAAAATTCGAAATATAACAGGATATATGGTCAATTGAATTTCATGCTCCGTTTTCACAAAAATCTGATTTTCAACCCTTTGTGATTTCTATGAAACTTTCACGTTTTCACATAATAACCAACATAAATCATCATATCACTTACTAATACCACATATACCAATGATTTTCATCAGTCCAATGCTTTTATTATGACTCTCATCATAATCAACATAACCAGATCCTTTTAGTTGATGAAATATTTGAGGGTTTTAGAAATGGGTTTTGTACTGGGGTCAATACAAAATTCGATTTCATGCTCTAGGGTTAGTTTAAGAAGTCTTCAAGAATACATCAGGAAATTTATTAAAAATAAAAATATCATTCAAAACTGTGACTCTCATCCAAGACTTGGATAGCACATGAAATGAAGGTTTCTCCTAACGAAGTTTCAACCGATAGGTGAACGTCTAACTTCTCTAGAGTCAAAATTAAACGTTGAACGCAAGCAAGAGAGATAAAAGAATGGGTAGAACCGATATCTAATAAGGTATAGACTTCACAAAAATTTATAATTAACTAACCAGTGCTAACTTCGTTTGGTTTACTCGCTTTTTGAGAAGTCATGAAAAACGCTCTTCCTAAAACCAACGACTTTGTTTTGACCGTATCCGCCTTTGGTGCCACCGTCCCAGCTGGAATTGACTTTGGTGCATGACAAAATCGGGCTAAATGACATTCTCTCCTTGCAATTTCCACTTTTATTATCTTTTCCATGATTACCACCGAAGTGGTTACCATTCTTGGCATGATAATTTTCCCCACGATGGTTATCATTGTTCCGATAGCCGTTGCCACCAGTATGATTATTATCGTGTTGTTGGTCGTTACCTTTTGCTTGATCTGAATCAACACTCTCATGTGCTTCATTGCTTATCTCAGCATTTTTAGATGTCATTCTCAAACACTGTCACAAAACAAGGGTTAATTAACATATCACATTTTACCCCTATACTCTAACCGACCAATTAAGTACCAAATAAACTTAGGTAGGTCATACTAGAGAAGGAATTCCCCGTCTCTCCCCTCCTAGTTTTTATCTCACATCTCAGCCAGTGATCATATCCCTAAGCTTTGATACTAACTATGACGCCCCCAAAAATTAGGTATACATCACCTATCTTGAGTCGCCAAATATATGGTACAAAATACAAATACAAACTTAATTATACAAATGTCGTGTAACATGCGACAATACATAAACTGAGAGTTCTAATAGGAATATTGTCAACTAGACAATATCCATACTCAAGGAGTCCTCATTACATTTATTGTCACACTATTTAACAGAATAGTGAGGACTACTAATGCTATCTTCTGGACCATCACTCCTTTTCCCGACTCGTCCCAGCTATATTCTCATTTCCTGAAGAGAACATTGAAAGAAAGGGTGAGCTCAACTAGCCCAGTAAGAAATATTATGACTAAGATAATACAAAATAAATTATCATTAGTCTTCAACAATGTTAAACTGATAATATACAATAGACATCAAGTTTAACTGCAGCGGAATATGCAATCCATTAAAAGAGTCAAGTAGAGAATAAAGTCTATTATCTTTTATGTTTTAAAAGGTTTTCATCAATTTTTTATTGCTGAGACTCAGCTTAATAAATAAACCACCACATCTAATCATCCTTGTACCATGGTTAAGGATTTTCATTAAATCATCAATGGTCATGACTATACCGAATAACCATGGTCATAATCATACCAAAAACTATTCATCAATGCATTACAGGCCACTGAGGACTTTTATCACATTATTTATAACAGGTCATGATTATAACGAATGATCCCTGGTCATAATCATACTAAGTCCATCTATGTACGTAAGCCAAAGATAACTTTCAACATAATATAACATGAGGATGATGACAATGACATAATAATTCAATAAAACAAGTTCAAGAATTAATTTGTCTATGAACCAATAACGTCCAAATTGTCAACATGATACTTCTTTGTAAAGTAAAATTGAAGAATGCTCAGAAGAATATTTCCATGAAATGATATTGATGAAGCACACATATCAAGGATATTCCACTAATTTCATGGAGTATAAAAGTCAAAACTTTAACCAACTGAGTATAATAAAGAATGGAATAACAAAAGAAATCACCATGCATGCAGTACTTCGCATAGACAGGTTATTCTAACAAAATAATAAAGACAGAATAATAAAGACGGAACCAGGCTCGGTGTAAAACACATAGACAAGATATTCCAACAGAATAATAAATGCGGAATAATAAATATGGAACCATGTCACGTGAAATTCACACCGACAGGATATTCCGACAGAATAATAAAGAACATAATAATAAAAGAATTTCACCAAGTATGCAGTACTTCGCATAAATAGGTTATTCCAACATAATAATAAAGAATAGAATAACAGAAGAAGATCACCAAGTATTGGGTAAACCGCATATACAGGTCATTCCACCAAGTATAGGGTAAACCGCGTGTGACGCCCCCAAAATTAGGTATACATCACCCATCTTGGGTCGCCAGATACATGGTACAGAATTCAAATACAACTTACTAATACAACTGTCGTGTACAATACGACAAAACATAAACTGTGAGTTTGAATACAAATATTGTCTACTAGAGATTATACAAACTCAAAAGGAGTCCTCATTACAATTATTATCACTCTATTTCACAGAATAGTGAGGACTACTAATGTTATCCTCTGGACCATTACTCCGTTCCCCGACTCGTCCCAGCTATATTCTCATTTCCTGAAGAGAACAGTGAAAGAAAGGGTGAGCTCAACTAGCCCAGTAAGAAATATTATGACTAAGATAATGCAGAATAAATTATCATTAGCCTTCAACAGTGTTAAACTGATAAAATATAATAAACATCAAGTTTAACTGCAGCGGAACCAGCAATCTATTAAAAGAGTCAAGTAGAAAATAAAATCTACTATCTTTTATGATTTAAAAGGTTTTTCATCACTGTTATAGCTGAGACTCAGCTTAATAAATATTCCACATCATCGAATCACCCCTGCACTACGGCCAAGGATATTCTTTAGTATCACGACCACGATTATTCATGCACTATGGCCAAGAATATTTGTGTATTCATTAATGGTCATGATCATGCCAACAACTGTCCATCAATGCACTACGGCAAATGAGACTTTTACCACATCATTACGGTCATGATTACACCGAATAATCCCTGGTCATAATCATACCAAGTCCATCTATGCACTACAGGCCACAGATGACTTTCAAAAATATAAATAAGAGGATGATGACAATGATATAAGAATTCAATAAAACAAGTTCAAGAATTATTTTATCCATGAATTATTAACGTCCAAATTGTCAACACTATAATGTTTTGTGGAGTAAAATTCAAGAATGCTCAGAAGAATATTTCCATGAAAAGATACTGGATGAAGCGCAAATATCAAGGATATTCCACTAATTTCATGGAGTATAGAAGTCAAAGTTTTATCCAACTGAGTAATACCGAATATAATAACAAAAGATATCACCATGCATGCGATAGAGACCGCACAAACAAGTTATTTCCGCAGAATAATAATAACAGAACCAGGTCAGGTGAAATTCACACCGACGAGATGTTCCAACAGAATAATAAATGCGGAATAGTAAATGATGGAACCAGGTCCGGCGTATAGCACAGACAGGATATTTCGACAGAATAATAAAGACGAAATAATAAAAATGGAACCAGGTCCGGCGTATAGTACAGACAGGATATTCCGATAGAATAATAAAGACAGAATAATAGAAGAATGTCACCAAGTATAGGGTATTCCGCGTATACAGGTTATTCCAACAGAATAATAAGAAATGGAATAACAACAGTTCTCTTCATGAATAAGAAAGAATAACACCCCTTACGGGTGCAACAAATAATATTCCCCTACCTTAGAAGAACTGAATATTGGAAAAGTGAAGTAGCAGAATACTTTTTTTCTTTCTCTCTAGAGTTTCAGTGAATTCGTAAGAAATAATGAAGGAATGAGATTTCTATTTATAGAAAAACTGAGGGTGGCTCTTGGTCTTAACGAAGGGTCAAAATGACTCTTGGTAATATTGAAGAGACAACTACTATTTGTGAAGGGGTAATTAACCCTTGGAACACCGAAGAGGCAGTTAACTCTTGGTAATATTGAAGGGATAACTACTATTGACGAAGGTAATTACTATTGACGAAGGTAAATACTATTGACGAAGGTAATTACTATTTACGAAGATAATTACTATTGACGAAGGTAATTACTATTTACGAAGGTAATTACTATTTACGAAAGTAATTACTATTTACAAAAGTAATTACTATTTATGAAGGTAATTACTATTTACGAAAGAGACTCTTAGATGACGACATATGCCCCCCCATAAATAATTAAACTTACCACAAACGTCTAATAATAGACTTTTTATATACTTCAAGGATTGAATAAAAAATTACCAGAAATTATTTTATTTTTTAATCAACACATATTTAATCTTTCAACAATTATTAATCATTTATAACTTATCGTCTCAATTATTGTTTAAATAATATAACATATTATACAGATGATACTGTGACAATAATTGAATGAATAATATAAGAGATATGATGCAGCAATTACTGTAGCAATAATTGAGTATAGCTGAGTGACTTCTCTCGTAAGCATCAATAATCAATACCGTGTACTACTATGCAACCACGCGTATTACTGTACTTTTACTACTGAGTAGTTCAACAGTTTTAACGGTAACACCTCCGCCGTTATTTTATAGAAAGATAATTTTGTCGTTTTCTAACTACGACAATACTTTTGTTGTGGGGTCCACCAATGATTGTGCCGTCGTACGAATATTCCCCGACAAAAAGAATATTCTCCGACCAAACGAATATTTTATAACAACTTGCGTACTTTGCAAAATTTATAAATATTACCCACAACTATAACATTATATCAAATTTATTCCATAATATTCAAAAATATAATTCGAGAAAATTAAATATTTATTCATAAAATCTGGGGTCCCACACCGCGCATACAGGTTATTCCAACAGAATAATAAAGAATGGAATAACATAAGGATTTCACCAAGAATAGGGTATGCCGCGTATACAGGTTATTCCAACAGAATAAATAAGAATGGAATAACATAAGGATTTCACCAAGTATAGGGTATGCCGCGTATACAGGTTATGTATAGGGTATGCCACTTTTACAGGTTATTCCAACAAGATAATAAAGAATGGAATAACAGAAGTTCTCTTCATGAAGAAAGAATAACACCCCTTACCGTAAAAGACACTGGATATCAAAGTACTGAAGTAGCAGAATACTCTTCTTCTTTCTCTCTATAATTTCTCTCTCTAGAGTTTCAGTGAATTCGTTAGAAAATAATGAAGGAATGAGCTTCTATCTACAGAAGAATGGATAAAATAGTAATATTCATGAATGGTCCAGATCGATTTATTTTTAAACGAACGATCTAGATCGATTTACTATTAAAACTAAAAGTGACGGTCCATACTGATTTACTATTAAAACTTTAAACCAGCGACCCATATTGATTCACTATTATAACTTTCCACCAGCGGTCCATATTAATTCATTCAACCAACGGTCTGAAAAATTAGCACATCTTCTCATGGAATAATATTGTACCTAAATACCCGAATGCACAATAATAGAGTGAATAGTAACCAGGTGAATAGTAACTCATGAATAGTAACTCGTGAATAGTAACTTCGACACAAAAATATCCCGAATACCCAATTGAATAATATAACCTCCAGACATCAATTATCATCGGAATAGATTTCAATTTCTATTAACACAAATAATCCCAACACAATGAAACTATCATATTCATCTTTAATTAACATGAACTTAATCATCATTAATATCATAACTCACAATATTTAACAACCAGGTCGTTCCCAGGAAAGAGGGGGCTTTTCGATAAGGATTTCTCCTTATTGGTGCGCAATTAGATGACCAATCCTCTCTTTGACAGAACTTCTAGACTTTGTAAATATTATAATTTAATAATATGAATAACTTTGTCGTCTCAATTATTGATTTAATAAAATAACATATTATGCACATGATACTGTGACAATAATTGAATCAATAATATGAGAGATATGATGCAGCAATTACTGTATCAATAATTGAGTATAACTTAGTGACTTATCACATAAGCATCAATAATCAATACCGTGTGCTACTATGCAACCACGCGTATTACTATACTTTTACTACCGGGTAGTTCAACAGTATCAACTGTAAAACCACCGCCGTTATTTTCATAAAATATTTTTGTCGTTTTCTAACTACGATAGTTCTTCTGTTGTGGGTCCACCAATGATTGCCTCATCATACGAATATTCCCCGACAAAAAGAATATTCCCTGACCAATCAAATATTATATAACAACTTGCATACTTTGCAAAATTTTCAAATACTACCCCTAACTATAACATTATCTCAAATCCACACCTTAATATTCAAAAAAATATTTCGAGAAATTTAAATATTTATTTATAAAATCTGGGGTCTCACATATACTATATCGATGAGCTCAGCTTTTGCAAATCATACTCGGCAATTCCTCACACAGGTCCGATGCCACCAAATATAGGGTCGTAACCCTAAAAGCCTTTCCCCAGCGGGGGCTACAGCACAAATTTCATTCATTGATAACGTATCCCTGACGGGGGTTACAACACATTCTTCGTCCATGAACGAATCCCCGACGGGGGTTACAACACATTCTCATCCATTGATGTACATGTCAATTAAGGTTAAGCAGCCTTGATCTCATCTCAGCCGATGACAAGTAAACCCATCAAAGCATCGGAAACTATTCGATGAGTGGTACCCATATCCACGTATCCCCGACGGGGGTTACAACACATTCTATTTGTTGATACACACATCAATGAAGGTCAAACAGCCTTGACAGTTCACCCAACATGGATCTATCCAGCGATACACACATCAGCGAAGGTCAGGCAGCCCTGACAATACATACTGTTGGCAGTAACTCCAACAAAACTGTGTTATATGCAGGTGACACAAACCAGAGAAGACCATCCTCATCGAAGAGGACCGATGATGGAATATGTTATACACATCCTCAAACAAACAAAGCTTTATCCCCACAGATCTCTTGCACACGAGAGGCACATCTTCAAAGTAAAGTCTGTATCAAGGATTCGGGACTTTGGTGATAACCCCAACGTCAACATCCTAGAAGACTTGGATAACACGTCCAAGACATCAATGATTGTCATCCCCGGCAGGATTAACAGGGGACCGACAATCATCCCATCATGTTGGAAAAAAATCCAACAAAACACATGCATCATATATTTGTATCATGTTGCTACACATTGCATCATGTTTATCTTGTTGCATTTCAAGTTTCTAGGATTCTTTATCCTATCCATGCCTTGAATTGCATGAATATGATAAAGAAGGGCATCTGTAGACACTCAAAATTTAATGCACACCTGTTACTAACATTGTAGGAGGGCAGATTCGTCTTTTGGGGATAACCCTGGAAGACAGCTCATATCCATTCTGGATACCACCGGAAGTTCATTCTTAACCCCGGAACACAAACCGAGAGTATCGGTTCCAACCTTGGAGATAACCCTGAGTTTCATCCTTGGAGATAACCCCAAGGAATGTCGTTACAGTTCCGGTAATAACCCCAAAAATTCTTGTTCCAAATGCATGCAATCAGCTTCAATCTCGGAATTCCCGTCGAGGCACTCATTCCAAAGACCTGGAGATAGCACCTAGAAGATAGGCACACTTGAAGATAACCCTGAGGAATTAAAACACTTGCAGCAATCCAATCTTAGAGATAACCCTGAGAAATATCTGCTTTATCAGCCCAAACCGGAAAACCCCGGTGAGGGGAAAAATCTTCATCTTGCCACCTCAACCCCACATTGCGCCGTCTCAACATCTCATACATACATTTCTACACAATAATTTGAAGTTTGAAGACCATTATGTAGAGTAGCACACCAGATATAATTTGAAGACCATTATGTAGAGTAGCCAAGGAGTTCCAATCCCGAGTGACTATTATGTAGAGTAGCACACCGGATATAATTTGAAGCTTGAAGACAATGGGCTTGGTCCCCTCTTCCTGACTTCGTACAACCTCTAATCTCATGTCATTGTGTAACTCTGGACAACGATGGTCCGAAAAAGGTTTTGTACACCTCAATCGGTTGCTCGGATTGAAGTTGTGTAAGTTTGAACGGACATCATAATGTACGGGTGAACGTACTTCGAGACGGCAGGACCTGCGGAGCCTGGGTCATCCTGGGCAGCCGCAGGTGCATCTACGGCTACCGCAGGTACACCTACAGCCACTAGCTCTATAAATATAGAGCTTGGGATGGCCATAATTCAAGAGAAAAGGCGAGGAAGCCCTGTCCAATTTTCTCTATACACACCCCATATTGAGTGTTTTCTCATTTTAAACACTTGTTATCTCACATATAGCTATATTTTTACCGGCGGGAGTCGAGTGTTCATCCATTTAGAGTCATAGAAGTCTTCTTTGGCAGCCCACTGTAAGCCTTCTTACACTCTATAAAGCCTTTCTCTTCATCTTTGCACACACTTTTCTTCACATTGAGAGTTGTGTTGTGTGTGTATGCTCGGACTTCGGTCCGTGGTTTTCATTTTTTGTTTGTATATATATATATATATATATATATATATATATATATATATATATATATATATATATATATACTTATATATGTATATATTTATATATATGGACTAACATTATCGAGTTATGCCTTGATTGAGTCTAGACTTATGTTTGGAGCGTTTACTTGCTTTTATACACACATAGACACACACACACACATATATATATTATATATATATATACTTATATATATGAACTGTTGTTGGACTCTGTCCGATGAGCTTGGATTTTATATCCGGAGTGTTTACTGCTTATATATATATATATGAATTATTGTCGAACTTTGTTCGATGAGCCTGAATTTTATATTCAGTTCGTTTATTGCTTATATATATATATACGTGCGTTTACCGCATATATATATATATATATATATATATATATATATATATATATATATATATATATATATATATATATACATTTTTGTCAAGCCTGGAGTTAATTCGTGGCCTTTTACTGCTTTATTTATATTCTGTCCCGCCTGGAGTTTACTTTGTGATGGTTGATCATTTTTACTGCTTTCTTTACATTCCGTCCCGCCTGGAGTTTACTTTGTGGCGGTTGATCATTTTTACTGCTTTCTTTACTTTTCGTCCCGCCTAGAGTTCACTTCGTGATAGTTGATCGCATCTATTTCTTTATTTACATTTTTGACCCCCCATGGAGGTGATTCATGGTGGTTGATCATATCTCTATACATATATTTACCTCTTTTATTTATTTATATTTTCGATCCCCCATGGAGGTGCTTCGTAGTGGTTGATCACGTCTGTATATATTTACAGCTTATATATATATAACTGCTTACTGCTTTTCATATAAATCGCGGCATCATGTGAGCCTATGAATCATGTGATCACATATTCAGTCCATTGAATCTAGATTCAGTTCCCGTGATGGACTTTTTCAGCTGTAAGCAGCTTGTAAATTATTCATGGTGTTTAAATTTCCTTAGATGTCTTTCATGCCCATGAGGAGTTCTGCACTGCTGTATATTATTTTTTCAAAGACGCTTCGCATCTCAAAAATAAACGCAATTAAGTCAAATATTTAATAATAAAATGCAGGTATGAAAAGGTCTCAATTACTATTGAGCACAGGGTTTGAAAAACCTCTTTTACAAAACTAGACTGCTATATTATGTTTAAAACTAAATTTTTTATACAAATTCAAACCCTTTGTGTATAGGTGCGAACGAGACCTTGCACTACTTCCAAATAATAGCACATTGACCCCCCCACACATTCATATAACAGTTTATTGAAAAGTGGCGGTCACCGTGGTAACACGGATGTCGGGGTGTGCCTAACACCTTCCCTCCGTGTAATCAATCTCCCGAACACAAATGAATCTCGGTTTCACAAACCCTTTTAACAGTGTCACATCACTGGGTCAATGTGCTAACCTTTTCTCTGTTGCGTTGGTGCAACCAGTTAAAAACACCAACTGACGACTCTTACAGTCAAATCGTAGATATATACATGTTGGACCTTTTTCACTTGTTTTTCAAACAAATCTCAAATAACATGAGAACACAAAAGAACAAGAATAGAAAAGGGACAAATAAAAATCCCGACGTCGACAGGTTTTATACCTATAATTTGAAAATCTTTAAGATTTAATTCTTTGTTAACTTTAAGTATTTTTAGTGTCATTTTACTTATTTTTGTGTTTGTGTTGTAGGAAACGGCTTCAGAAGGTCAAAACATGAAAATGGAGCTTAGTGGCATTTATATAATTTTTGGAACAAAAAGCCCGCTTGTAAGACCCCAACTTATTATAAATTAAATTTCCTATATTTATTATTTTGAAATAGTAAGGGTTGATTTGATTATGGTGGTTAGTTATTGAAAAAATGCGCAAATATTTCAAATAAGCAAGTGGTTATAAAATATTCATTGTTGTCGGGGAATATTCGGTTGGTCGTGGAATATTATTATTTTCAGGGAATATTCGTACGACGACGCAGCCTTGTGTGGGCCCCATAACGAAAAGCGATTGGATGAAGAAAACGACAAGTATAAGTTGTTTATAAATAACGGCGTAGTTGTTACCGTTAATACTGTTGGAATACCCGGTGGTTAAAACACAGTAGCACACGGTATTGCACCGATTATTGATTCTTACGTAAGAAGGCACTAATCAATAATTATTACAGTAGTTACTGTTCAATATTTTATTTTATTGATTCAATAATTGCTACGGTGATAATTTATATTATTGTTGTTTCAATAATTGTCACTACACAGTATTTTCATTATCAGATCAATAATTCATATTATTTGAATAATATTATTAGATAACATTATTGGTAATGTCTAGAAAGTTATGTCTAAGGAGAGGTTTGGTCACCAATTGCGTGCCAGTAAGGAGAAATCCTTATTGGAAAGCCCCCTCCTTCCTAGGAACGGCCTGGTTGTCGATATTGTGATTCTGTAATATTATTTGTGAATAATTAATTATTGATTTATATGTTAAAAAAAATATTTACTTTATGTGGATATAGATGGAGAAAATTTTAAAGCGACAATTGTTGAAAAATTGATATTTTATCTTTTCTGATAAAATAATTCATTTAAATATATTATTATATTTTAATAATATAATAATGGTGATATTTTTACAATGAATGTGGGATATATGAGTATATGAGGAGAGTATTTTTGTTATTAAAAATATTTAAAACATGTTTAATATGTCAGTGGACCCCATTTCTTGACTGAAATTTGATTAAAGCCTGTAAAATTGTCCATTTGTGGATTTCGTTCAATTTCTGTTTGGAATTTGGAAACACTTAAACTTACAAAGTTGTAGAGAATGGAATTTCCTATGGAAAAGACATAAGGTTCAAATTTTTCTGATAGAAGGGCTATTTATTATGAATTATTGAAGTTCTGAAGTTCCTAAATAATTGATTTTTGGAAGTTTTAATTTTTTTTAAGAAAAACGTTTTTTGTGAGTTTTGTGAGTTAGTGGGCTATGGTAAATGTGCTAAAATGAGAATTCAAATGGTGCGTATAATTATTTAATAAATATTAATATTTTATTAAATTTTCTACTTAGGTGTTCTAAGCATTTTTCTATAAATAGGGTGCTTAGGTTAAAACTGAAAATCACACCAGAAACTGAAGTTTTATCTCTCTATATTGATGATGGACTTTTAAATTTATAGATTATAGTAGATTTCATTCTCTACGTAACTCATCTATGAATTATTATTTTCGCTGCGAATATTGATTTGAAATTTGTTGTCTATTGTATTTAATCAGATTTTTTCCTTGTTGAAGACTAACGATAATTTGTTCTATTTTATCTTAGTCATAATAATCTTTACTAGGCTAGTTGAGCTCACCCTTTTTCTTTTTGTTCCATTTTTCTTCTTAGAAGGCGAATGTAGCGAGTAAGAGTCGGGGTATGGAATGAAGGTTCTAGAAATTCATTTTAGTAGTCCTCACCATTTTGTAAAATAATGTACCAATAATTGTAATGAGGACTTATTTGGGTGTGAATATTGTATAGATGGAAATATTTGTATTTAAACTCACAGTTTTTATGTTGTATTAATAAAGTTGTAGCTGTTTCTGTACCATGTTATTGACGACTCAAAATGGGTGATGTATACCTATTTCGGGGGCATCACATATACATGTTATTCCAACAGAATAATAGGGAATTGAATAACAATAGCTCTCTTCATGAATAAGAAAGAAATAATACCCCTTACCTTAGAAAGAAACTGGATACTGAAGTAGAGAGGTAGCAGACTTCTCTTCTTATTTCTCTCTAAAATTTCTCTCTATAATAATTGCTCTATAGCTTTAGTGAATTGGTGAGAAATGAAGGAAGACTGAGATTCTATTTATAGGAAAATATAGTTTCGATAAGTGCACGTTTTGGGGCTCAAAATATTACAGTACAATACCTCCAATTTTCTTTAATTTTTAATTTAGTCCTGCAAGTATTATTTGTTAGTTGGTCAGTATATAGGGATATTATGTGATATGTTGATTTCCTTAATTAACCCTTGTTTTATGGCAGTATTTGAGAATGTAGACTGAGAATGTTAACAGTGGAGTAAATGAGACCGTGGAGACACCTTTGCTCAACAATGAGGAGAACGTGCAACAGGCTGGCAATGTTCCTCCTGTGAACTACACCACTGAGCAGATGATGTGACGCCCCCGAATCCAGGTACTTGACACCCGAACTCGGTGCTTCACGATACCATTTCTATGAGCGGAATAATACTAATAGTAATAACAATAATATAGATTTTCAAACTTAATTTACATATTATCAGAGTTTAGTTCCCAAGTACGAAACCTTTAAACATTCGTTACATGATAATAATAATATTTATTATCCTTATCATAAAGTCAGACTATTACATAGAATAGCTTAAACATTTAGTCAGCAACTTTCCCTTTCCCCTTGTTCTTGGCAGATCCTTCGGGTTGTTCACACTTAGCTGAAAACATTTAAAATTAAGCAAGAATAAGCATTCGAGTGCCCAGAAAGTAATAGCAACAATAACAGTTAACTGAAAGGATTAAATGTTTTCTTTGAAAGATACTTCTACAACGGATCAACGGTTGTGAAGTAAGCTGAACCAATAATCAACAACATGTCATTTCGATTTCAAAATTTTGAAACTACGTATTGACTATAAATGAGAATCAGTTGACAGACTATGAACATTATTTTCTATTTTTGAAAAGGTTAAACAAAAATTCATCTGTAAACCGACATTGCTTACGGGCACGGAGGGTGATCAGCCCCGTTGTACCCTGTATTGATCAATACTACATTACTAGAACGATATTATCGTTCATCCTTTGTCCGCCTTAGCGCATAAAAATTTCCCATGATTGGGATGTTCATGATAGTCTTGAATCCATACCAAAATAATTCGGTTGGATAAGTTTTTATCTTGTTCAACAACAACTTTAAATTTATGTCTAGCTGGATCAAATAGCTTAGACGTCTTTTATTTCAACGTATACATACTAGGCAACTATAAGTATGTATCAACATGTGATAAAATATAATGATTATCCAAGTGGGGACACTTGTATAACCATGTTATAGAAATTAACGAACAAAATAAATAACTTGATCAATAGTAACAGGATAAAGGAAATTGTACAACAATTACTGCTTAATAGCTTACTTATACAGAATCATTGCATAAATATATACAAAGGTTAAAATATTTGAACAGTTCAGATATTATCTTACGCATGTCCTTAGTATAAAGTAAATGCAAAGGGTTAGATACTTGCCTTGTCTACTACTTACACAACTTAGATATATCTTTTCTATCAAGTCCTATCATTAAATAGATCATTGTCTGATTAGAACAATATATCATATCATATAATACTGCTTATTGCAGTAAGCACATTCCTAATCACATTGTCACATAATTTTAACACCATTGAATCACAAATAATTCACTTATCAATTCAATCTATCTAAGTCCAGATTAATTTCTAAAATATGTCGGTCTACCGACAACTTTATCGGGTAATTATCGAGTCTATGACTCTATACAGTTATACAATATCCACTTAGATATCTTAAACACCAGTTATAACATTTTTCATGACCTTATAATAATTTTTAAATAATTATTATCATTTATCATAATTTTTGAAATATCAGAATCATTATTAAATGATTTAAATATTAAATAATTCTATTATCATTAATATTTAATTAATAATAAACTATTAATGAAACCATTGCCAAATACTAAAGTTATTAATAATAACTTAAAATATTTTAAAAACATTTATATTACCCTTAAATGATTTTTAAAACATTTAAAAATCATTATTAAATAATTACCATTAATATTTAAATATTAATTTATCATTATCCAAATATTAAAAGTTATTAATTACAATTTAAAATATTTTTTATTCACTTATATCCTTTTTAAATGATTTTTAAATAAATAAAACATTTTAAACTATTTATTTAATATAATTATTAAATAAATTTAATATCATTAATATATCATTAATATTAAATTATTAATGAAATTATCCTTTAAATATTAAAAGTTATAGTTTATAACTTAAAATATCTTTAAATACTTTATTTTCATTTAAAATGATTATTATAATATTAAAATCATTTTAAAACTAAATTATTTAATATAATTATTAAATAACTTTAATATCATTAATAATAATTAATTAATAAAATTTACCTTTAAATATTAAAAGTTATATTTTATAACTTAAAATATTTTTAAATACCTTATTCTTATTTAAAATGATTTTTAATTTAATAAAATCATTTTTAATTCTTTTATTTAATTCATTTAATATATAACTTAATTATCATTAATATTAATTTATTAATGAAAATTATCACATAATATTAAAAGTTATCAAAAATATCTTAAATTGTTTTCTTATACCATAATATAATTTTAAATAATTTTTCAAATATTAAAATCATTTTTAAATAATTTATTTAATATTATAATTAAATAAATTAAATACTTTTAATATTTCAAAAATATTAAATATTTATGAAATATATTTAAAATAATTAAAAACTAATTTTCAGAATTTAAAATAATTTTTAATAATTTATTTTGTATTTTTTATAATTAAAAACTATTTTTTTTCTATTTATTTATTAATTTCCGAAAAATAATTACTATCTGTCGCTAAAGACCACCTATAGCGACAGAACCGTCGCTATAGGTGTTCTTCATGTTCTTCATACAACCCAGAAATTCAATGCAGTTGACGAGGTGCTCACTTTGACCATGCTTAATTTAGTGTGTGTTGTGTTTTTGGGTCTGCTGTTTGTCAGATCATGTAATATAAATACCAGACTACACGATTCAACAATAAACATCATCAAAACATGCATTACCAGCGAGATCTAGGCCCATGAACAAGCTGTCAGAGGCTGTTCTTCATTTCTGGGTTACCCAGAAATGAAGAACAGTTCATGTAGCCTACTTTGGGCTTCCACAACTTATGATCTAGGTGATTCTTTAGTGATTTGCGAGGTCCAGGTTGTAGAACACATGTAGGTCTACAGATCTATCACCAAAAATTATCATAACAACAATATAAAAGAAAGATATAATCCGGTCAAAGTCTGTCAGTCACGCTCATCAGTTTTCTGGGTTACCCAGAAAACTGATTTCATGAACGTCTGACCAACTTTGACCAGTCACCCAAATCCAATATATATGATATCTAATGGTTATAAAAGAATTTATGTGAAGCTAGACTAACATAATACAACATGATTACAACATATAACACAAAACATCATAATCCTGACAGATCCAAGGCCAACAAGAACTTGTCAGACGCTTGTTCTCGGTTTCTGGGCTACCCATAAATGGCCCGGTCAATGCCGGTCAACGGTCTTTGACCGATTATAACTTAAAATATACACATCCCATGACCCTGATTCCACTTTCAGACTAAAGAACACATAAACGACTACAACTACAAGCTTTCAAAGCACAAAAAACTTTACAGATCACATAGATATAGGGACTGACATTCGTTGTCAGAAGACAAAAATTTATTTTTCCAGTTTTTGTAAAATGCCTAATCCGAGCCTCTAGATGTTATGGATCTACTTTCTATCAACTCAGATCATGGTTTAGCAATATATACAACATATTTAAACACTTAAAAATAAAATTTAACAAAGGATCAAAGATCAAATTTCAAGCTAGGGTTTATACCTTTCTTTGAACAATCTTGATCTTAGGCTACTGATTTGTTAGGGATGGTAGTGGGGCTCGGTTCTTGACTGATTTTAGCAAAGTATTTCGTTGGTTTAAGAGAGAGAGGGTCTTAGAATGTTATTGTGATATAAATGAGCAATAAAGCAACATTTTCTCTCTCTAATCTATATATATATATATATATATATATATATATATATATATATATATATATATATATATATATATATATAAAGCTAGATGCATGTATGGCTGGAAAAGTGACTGATTTGCTGGAAAATTCGTGCATGTAGTTGTTGGGGTTAGTAAGAGTTGGTTAACAACTCAACCTAAATGTCAAAATCTACACCTTAGCCTCTTTAATGCACAAAAGGGCAAAAGGGTCTTTTGATAAATCAATTAAATGATATTCTTGTCATTTGCAAACCCTTAGGGTTTAACCCTAAGGTTTAGCACTTAGCAAAAATAAAATTTAGCAACTAGGGTAAAAATAAAATTATAAACTAAAATTTTAGTTTTTAATTTTTTTTTTTGAAATTTAAGGTTTGTTAACTAGATTAGGTTAATAATTAAATTATACATGCACATTAGGGTTTAGTACCCCTAATCATAATTACCCTTGCCAATTTGGCAATTAGTGTTTACAATTTTTAATAATTAGGACTACTTAAATATATAATTAGAGTTTCTATTAATTAAATTAGGGTTCTTGGTATAAATTAAATTCTTTATTTATACATGGACATTAGGGTATTATAACGTAATTAACTTTACCACTTGAATAATTAGTGCTTAAAATTAGCAATTAGGGTTTAAAGAAATATCAATTAGGGTTTCGATTTCGCAATTATGGTTTCGCGACAAAATTAGGTTTTTTCCTAATTAGCGCTCCATGAAGTAATACGTAAACATATATCATATAACACATAGATTTAATAATCTTAAATTTTCCATTTAAATTGATAAATAGGGTTAAATCAATTAATGCTAGGGTTTGATCAATATACCATAATTGACCATCCATCAACAGTATAATTTTTACAGTACATATTTATAGCACTGAAAAATCAAAATATTATAATATTATAATATTATTATCATTCCTTGATCAAAACCCAAAATTAGGGTTTGGATTCTATATCTGATTTTATCCGCCATAATTAACCTTATAATTAAGTTAAAATGATTAACTTAATAACCTGAATAAAATTCTTATAATAAAATAATTATTATAATTATTCAAAAATCATTTCATATATTATTTAAATAATATAAACATATAATTTCATGGAAAAATAATTAATAAAACATTTCTAATATAGAATTAATTACTATAAGAATGTCATTTATAATAACCAATATTTCTAAAATAAATTTATTTATAATTATTAATGTAATAAATAAATTTTATTTATCACACATATAATTATAATTACACATTACCTTGGCACATTGGCACATATCATTCATATTTATTTTAATAAAAAAAAATTTATACGTAAAATTTATGATTTATTTATATAGAAAAAAAAATCGGGTTATTACAGATGATGAACGACGGGATGTTTAGAAGCTTTTTACAGTTCATGCAAAATCAGACGAGGGAGACTCTTGTACAAAATGTAGGTGGAAAAGATAACAACGCACGATTTGTTACAGTCAAGCAGTTCAAAGAGTTGGGACCACCAGAATTCTGGGGAAAGCCGGATCCGATTAAGGCAGAGACGTGGGTCATACAAATTACCAAGATATTCGATGTCTTGGGATGAACAGAGGAACAGATGGTTTCATTCGCCAATTTTATGTTCCGTAATGAGGCAGATTACTGGTGGAAATCTGTGAAGCGTACCCATCCATCCGCACTCAGCATGTCATGGGAGACGTTTCAGAAACTGTTCAATGACAAGTACTTTCCTGAAAGTATTCGTCATATGAAGGAAGTGAAGTTTATTAAACTGGAACAAAATAACATGACGGTGTCCCAGTACGAGGCGAAGTTTGTAGAGTTATCAAGGTTGGCACCTCATTTGGTGGAGAATGAGGAACGTATGACGCGGTTGTTTCTGAGAGGTTTGAAGCCCGACATACGTCAATATCTCATTTCTCATAAATTTACTCTCTATTCAGATGTTGTCAATAAGGCTCAATTATTAGAGCGAGATAACGAGTATGTTCAACCGAGGGACCACAACCAGGATCATATCGGTGATAGCAATCATCAGAACAACGATAACCAGCAGAGAAAGAAATATACGGACAAAAGCGGTAACCACTCTGGTGGTAGCCATGGCCATGAAAAATAGAAGAAACGAGTCGGGGGGAGATTTTAAAAAGAGGAGATTCAACAATGACAATGCGAAGACGTCAGCACCAGCGACAACTGGTTCTAAGGGAGGAGAACGACCACCGGTCATATGCTATAAATGCGGGAAAGAAGGACATATCAGCCCAAACTGCCCACAATGGTTCAAGGTATGTTATAATTGTGGAAAAGAAGGTCATATTGCTTGATATTGTATAGTAGCAAAACCAAGTCAAGCGGGGATGGTGACTCAAAAGGCTGTCCCAGAAAAGTCAAAGTCAGCAGTTCCTAAAAGAGCGTTTGTCGTGACTGGTCAAAATACAAGGAACCCAAACGAGGTGATCACGGGTATGCTAATCATAAATTCTTGCAAAGTTTATACCTTACTAGATACCGGTGCTACCCATTCATTTATCTCTCCTGCTTGTGCTCAACGTTTAAACTTGACTCCAGAGAAATTAGACTTTGATTTATCTGTGGAGACTCCGTTAGGAGAAACTTTCATTACATCCACTGTTTATAAATCTTGTTTGATTCAAGTTGGCACCATCACATTACCTGTTGACCTTATCTCTTTAAAGATACTTGCTTTTGATGTGATTTTAGGGATTGATTGGTTAACTACTCATCATGCCAAAATTGATTGTTTTCGGAAGGTTGTTAGTTTTCATATTCCTAACCAACCTATTGTACGAATTCAAGCAACTAAACCACTAAAATCAATCACTGTCATATCAAATCATAAAGCTATTCATTTATTGAAAAACAAATGTCAAGCTTTCTTAGCCCATGTTATGGATTTGAATAAAGACACGTCAGATTTGAATAATATTCCTGTTGTTAGTAAATTTTCTAACGTATTTCCTGAAGAACTTCCCGGTCTACCCCCAGAACGTGAAGTTGAATTCTTTATTGATCTTGAACCCAGTTCAAAGTCCATTTCTAAAACCCCATATCGAATGGCTCCTATTGAAGTTCAGGAGTTAAAGGTTCAACTACAGGAGTTGTTTGACATCGGTTTCATTCGTCCTAGTACATCTCCTTGGGGTGCTCCTATTTTATTCATAAAGAAGAAAGATGGGAGTATGCGACTTTGTATTGAATACCGGGAATTGAACCATGTCACCATCAAGAATAGGTATCCACTACCTAGCATTGATGACCTGTTTGACCAGTTGCAAGGAGCATAATTCTTTTTAAAGATCGATCTTCATTCTAGATATCATCGGCTGAAGATTAGATCTGAGAATATTCCAAAAACTACCTTCAGAACTCGGTACGGGCATTATGAATTCTTAGTCATGTCTTTTGGATTGACTAATGCTGCTGAGGCTTTCATGGATATGATGAACCGAGTATTCAAGGATTATTTGGATCAGTTCGTTGTTGTCTTATTGATGACATCTTCATATATTCCAAAAGCCGTGCAGATCATGAGCACCATTTGAAGCTGGTACTCCAAAGGCTTCATGAAAACAAGCTATATTCCAAGTTGAAGAAATGCGAGTTCTGACTTGAGGAAGTAGCATTCCTTGGGCACGTGGTGTCAAAACATGGAGTATCTGTTGACCCAGCGAAGATTGAAGCAATACAAAGTTGGGAGCAACCGAAGACGGTGACCGAAGTACGCAGCTTTTTGGGCTTAGCTGGTTATTATCAGAGATTTGTGGAAGGATTTTCTCAAATCGCTACTCCGTTAACTCAGCTGACTCAGAAAGATACAAAATTTGTATGGAGCGAGGAATGCGAAAAGAGTTTCCAAGTGCTTAAGAGGAGACTCATTTCTGCATCTGTTCTGACAATACCATCTGGTTCGGATGGATTTGTTATCTACAATGATGCTTCAGGCAAAGGGTTAGGATGTGTTCTCATGCAACATGAGAAAGTCATAGCCTATGCCTCGCAACAACTTAAATAATATGAGAGGAATTATCCTACTCATGATCTAGAGTTGACAGCAGTCGTTTTTGCGCTAAAGATCTGGAGGCATTATCTATATGGGGAGAAAGTGGAGATATATTCAGACCATAAAAGTCTCAAATATTTTTTCACCCAAAAGGAACTCAACATGTGGCAATGACATTGGCTCAAGTTGTTAAAAGATTATGACCACACCATTCAATACCATCCTGGAAAAGCAAACGTGGTAGCTGTGATAAGTAGATTTTATACATACTTATCCGGTATCTTTTACTTGAATTAGTTGCTTTTATTCATGTGTCTTAGTTACTTTTCATGCATTTTGTGTTCATTTTGTAGGTTCTACGTTTGGAAGCGGTGTGAGCGGTTATTGGGAAGGAAAAGCAAGGAAAATGCAAGGAAAAAGCAATCCGGACATCATTTATGCTTTCATGTTCAATTCATGTTCTTGGCTTGGAGCTTGGACTATATTGTAGAACATCTTCTTAGCTTTCCGGAACATCTTGAATCATTCAAATCGGAGTTCGGATGAAAGAGTTATGACATTTCTACCAACGGACGTTGAACTTCACCGTTTTGGGTGGTCATTTTGCGTAGCAGTCACTTCCAGTCTAATTTCGACCATCATACGTTCGTTATTTCTCAAAGCTCAAAGAATGAAAGTTGTAGATCTCGTCGATAGCTTCGATTTGATATGTCGCGGGCCTCGTAACTCCTCTCGGTTTAGAATTTATGGCAGTTTTAGCAGAGGAGGTTCCAGCAGAAAATATTTTTGGCAGATTGGTACCCAGCCGGGGCTGGGCGTTTTTGTGCTTAGTACCCAGCCGGGGCTGGGTGTCTGGGCGTGAAATCAGTAGCCTATCCAGCTGGGGCTGGCTTTTACAAAAGGAAATACCCAGCCGGGGCTGGGTATACGCGAAAATAAGTGGATTTTGTCCGAATTTGAGTCCGAAAAGTATTGTTTCAAGTTGTTTGATTCAAGGACTTCCAAGAGGACTTAAAGACATGTACAAAGACTTATAAAAGGAGGGAAATAACAAAGATTAGAGGAGATTAGGAGAATATTAGGAGATTAGAGAGCATTCTATTAAATTAGATTAGAGTAAATTAGAGAAAAACACTAATTTTTATGAGATTTGGAGATTGATGCAACTTGGAGACCATTGAAGATTCAAAGTAGGAGCAAGGAGGGAGCGTCAAATCTACTCACAATAGATTATTTCTTCTCATCTTCTTCTATCTTTATCTTTTAATGATTATTCAATTGTGGATTCTTAGTTTTAATTCAATAATCATGAACTAATTCTTTGTTTGAGATTACAATGGATCTTATTGTGTAGTTTATTTTAATATGCTTCGTTATCAATTATTATGTTCAATTGAGAGGATTGTCTATTGTGATTTGGACTTAATTGTTTAATTGCTTGGCCATCAATTACCGTGATAATCTATATGAACTCGAGAGATGAAGTATAGATTTAGATCTAATCATGATAGCATGTGTTCAGGATTTTGTTAATAGCTTAAACTTGATGAGTGTTAAGGTAGAGATATGCTTGACATCGCATGTAATCTTATAGAGAACTTGTTCTTAAACCTTCTTCAATTGTAATTCACATAGAGATATAGTGGGTTTAGTTGGTTAAGGTGTTTAAAACGGATTTCTATCTTATTGTGGATTGACGTTAATATGGTATTAGTGCATCGAGAGGTGGTTAATACTACTTTAGTGTTCCTTGATTAACAATTCATGATTAGAGAATAATTGATGAGAAGTGTGTTAACTTAAATGAAGCAATAAGTGAAGTTGTGATCTTAACTCTCCATAGTCTTCATTTAATTAGTGGAATAGTAGTTAATTTATATAGTTGTAATTCATTCGTTTAAAATAAGATTGAGTTGGTTACGGGTTAGACTTGGTGATTTTTTAAATAATTCCCTGTGGGAACGATACTAACTTATCACTTTATTACTTGTTGACCACGTATACTTGCGTGTTGTGCGTAACTAGATTTTACCCAACAAGCGACGCCGTTGAGTAGAAGAATCATATGCAGGAACGA